>CANTUR010000586.1:1200000-1737455 GCA_947683625.1 Mallotus nudiflorus | reverse complement strand
ATTTTTGGAATTTATTTTGATTTTTGGGAATTTTTTATTATTTTATTAATATTTTCTAATTTTTAAAAATTAATTAATTAAATTATGAAATTATGTTTTATGGTAATTATAGGTGTTGAAATGCATTTTAGAAATTTATTGGTAATTTTTGTGAATTTTTATATATTTATTTGGAATTTATTAAGTTTATGTAATTTTGAAAAATTAGGTTAATTATGTGTTTAATTGAAATTAATTGGTTAATTGAGTATATTTATTGATATTATTGAGTTATATGTGGAGAAAATTAATTTTGAGTAATTATACAATTTTTGGTGAATTTTTGATTAATTTTAGTAAATTTATATATAAAGGGGTATTTTAGTAATTTGACACTAAATTGCCTAAAAATATAATTAAATTGGTTTTAATACTTATTTAAGGTATAAAAATGATTTCTACAAATTATTTAGTATTTTTAACTAATTAAAACTATTTTTCATAAATTAATTTCAAATTATATATATATTATACGATTTTTCTATATAAATGAGTTTTTATCGGTTTTTAATAAATTTTAGGGTTAATTATGTAATTTGGATTTATAAAATGTATTTTTATTATAAAAGGGCATTTTCGGTATTTTTATAATTTTTCTGTGAATTGTGAACCTCGGTCAATGAATTGTAGCTTGGAGTCCGATCGAGGGGTTGCGAATTATGTTATTTCGAAATATGTTTCTTTGCAGGACCGACTCTACTCTTTGAGTAGAGAGATGTCCGTTTTACAAGGGAGGTTCTATCGGATTTTTGATAGAATTCTCGTAAAATGTGATGTCCAGTCGAACTCTGATTCTAATCCTGTGTCTAAGATTCTAGATCGAGTCTTTAGAACTTCTGTTAGATTTATTCTAGTGTCATGTTGTCGTTTGTTTATTCAGTTACGTCGAGACCGAGGCCTAGTAGACCAGGCCCGTCGGACTCATCTCGTGGAGCTCAATAACAGTGAGTTATTAATATATATATATATATATATATATGTTTTAGGGTGCATGTTTTAGAAATGTATGGTTTATTTTAGTAAAGTATGCATAAATAATTTAAGTATTACTTAGGTTTATTTTTAGTATTTTTTGGTATATTTTTAACTATATGCATGTTTTATTAATAATTTACACTTAAAATGTTTTTAAGTATATTTCTAGTTTATTTTGCAACTATATTGGATTTATTTGATGTATATATACTCAAAATATACCTGGTTTATTTTTGGTATATTTTCAGTATATATATGGTTTATGTTGCTATTTTATTCAATTTCATGCATCATTTGTTTAAAGAATGTATGTTTTATATATTAATGAAGGATATCAATAGAATGTGCTACCTAGTGGGCAACATTAGGACCGAGTACGTACCGGTACGCTGATAGCATTTAGGCTATATTACTAACCTATTTGTGGATATTGATCGGATTGATTTATCTGATGTGTGATATGATTTGGGAGTGTGATTGTTGGAGCTCAGTTGACCAAGTGTCTCAGGGCCAATCACACTGACAATTAGACAGCTGGAGCTCAATTGACTTAGTGTCTCAGGGCCAGTCTACTGTCCAAATAGAACAAGTGAGCCTGTATGGCTAGAGTGTTGTCTAACATTATTTGAGGTTGCGGTTTTTTTAGGGTTCTATTTGATCCTTCATAAACAGTGATTTTCAGAAAATATATAAAATGATTTTGTTGCATCTATGTGTATTTGCCTGTATATATATTTATTATATATACTATTGATTGTGTGCATTGCCATTTAGTATGCATGTATATATATTATAACAATTCACTTAATGAGGTCTGACTCCCCTCTGTTGACTGTTTTTTAGGAGAGGCATCGTCTTCAGACCTTAGTAGCAGACCAATACGCCAGATTTCTTTCGCCTTGGCTTCATTATGTAAACTGCTTATCTGAGTTTTATTTTATAATCTAAACACTGCAGTAGTTGTAAACCATTGTGAGATTTATGTATTATATTTGTGTGAGTTATGCATTTTAAAGATTTGAACTGGAATATGTATTAAAAGATTATTTATATATAAGGATGAGTTGTTTATTTAAATCCATTGGTGGATATTTACCTTGTCTTATTTATGATTTTTATTTCCGCTGCAAAATATATTATTTATGTTATTATTAGTATTGCATGTTTTATTTTATTTTAAGGCTTGCTACGGGTTCCGGATTCGAAAGAATTTTTGTTCCCCAGCGCCGGTCATGGCCCCTGTTTTGGGTCATGAAAACAATTTAGTAAAATAAAATAACATAAATCAATAAAATATTATTTAACTATCATTTCCCAAAATAATAGGTTTTGGAAAAAATTTACGTGGAAAACTTTAAATAAACTTAAAATAACATTAATTAGTAACAAAATAATTAAATAATCAAATATATGTATTAAAAATTATTAATACTGCATATCTCGATAAAATATAAAAATATTTAAAAACTCGGGTCATTACACTATGTCATCAATATTCATTATATACCTATCAATTTTGATAACACAAGTGTTATTAATTTGAGCAAAAATCCAATCCAACTCTCTAGGACAAAGCACATAGACATTAGACATCATTTTCTTAGAGATCATATTTAAGAAGGTCATATAAACGTTGAATTTGTAGATACTAATCACCAATTGGTGAACCATTTCACCAAACCACTTAATGAGGAAAAATGAACTTCATTAAGCATCAACTTAGCATGCTAAATGGTGCTAGCTTAACTTAACTCTATCATGCACTTATATATTCTTCATGATGTGTTGCTAAATAATTATGATAGATGTTTACTTAGTTAATCTTTGCCATATCTATCTTCATTATTTCCTCATTTGCATAATCATTTCTTATTACATACTCATATGTTAAGATGTTTGTGGCAATAATGATGTATTTTATGATTGTGATAGTAATTATTAGCTAGATTATGGTATTTATGACATTAATTATTTACTTCCAAATATTTTTAAATAATCATTATCATCTCATGATTTTTTTCGGTATATTTAAGGCTTTCATAAATTAACTATATGTGATTTTATATTTTTTTGCTAACCAATAATTAAATATTGAAATTAATTCAAATAATTAATTATTTAAACTAGCAAAAATGACTTATTCACAAAATTGCTTTTTTTATGTAATTTTTCATAAACTAGGTTTTGATTTAATAAAAAAAATCAAGTTACTTTTTTTCCTTTTAAATTTTGTCAATTTCGTCTATAAGAAACTAAATTGTACAAGATTTTGGACCCAATTGCAACTTTTTGTCAAAACTTCAAAGGCCTTTTCCTATAACTTGCTTATGACTGTTGCATTTGAATGCACCGGTTCATGACAAGTGGCTATTTCAAAATCTATGCCCCTCACACTTGCTACTCACGATTATGAACTGGTCATGAGGAGTAGTTTGACAGTTACAATATGGCCATTTTTTCACATTTTTTGAAGAGAAGTAACTATTCTTCCCAAACGGTCACAAAATCTTCACCTTCTATCTTTCCCTTATCCAAGGGTGAACTGTTAGTGATATGCCCTAGGCCATTTATGTAATGGTCATACTTTGACTTTATCATATTTCTATTTTATTAATAAAGAGACATTTTTATTATTACTAGCTAATTCTAATATTATCCTTGATTAGTTAATTCTACCTAAGATCATTAAGTATGTGATTTGATAGTAAAACTCTTAAGTGATACTTGAATTCTAATCTAACTATCCCTAGTCGATCATAGTTATGAGAACAATAATGAATAAATATTAGTATGAGGTTGAATAATAATTATGTTTTACTAAACATGTATATGTGATATTAAGTCAAACTTATAGGTGCATATATAGTGAAATGATGTATTAGATTGACCCACTATGAGAATACTACATGGACAATTATTATAGGTAATTCTCATTACAGTAGTATTATATGAGTTCTCTAACTTGAAATCACCATGGTTTCCTGAATGATGAGTTATGTATTTTGACACATCACTACATCATTTTTAAATGGATGGTAAAACAGGTTGTGACTGGATATAAAATGAGTTATTTGAGGAATATGAGTGATTAAGATGGAATTTGTCCCTCATTAATTATGAGAAGATATTTGTAGGCCACTCTGTCATGACCCGAACCCGAGGGCACGTGACTGGCACTAGGGAATGGGAAGGCATAAGGCCCCCGAAAACCGTAGTAAGCCTTAAAGAAAAAAAAATAAACAACTCCTTTCAATTTAAAACTTTAATTTAAAAGAGAACACATTATCAAACTGATTTTTCTCAAAATTACACAAATTCAACTGTTTAAATAATAATGTATTTCAACATCTCATATTATAAATCGAATTTGAATCTTATACATAAGCGTGGTTTACACAAATAAATTACACAATTATGTTTAAACCATACAAATCTTTAATGCATATACTACTGCAGCAACCTAGATTAACACACAGTACAGCTTACAATGACCTACATAAAATAGCCGGTGAAGAAGAAACCCGTCGTAGAGGAAGTCTGAGGTCGAACTCCCAAGCTCCTGAAAAAAAAATTGAGAGGAATTAGACCTCACTGAGTAAGCCAATAAAAAGAGCTGTACGGTTTGAAAACCTTTGAAAACTATATATGTTTATAGTGAAAATAATTTATAATGTATAAGTATAATTTTTGAAAAATCTCGGTAGAACCCTAAATCCAAAATCTAAATGGCCATCCGGGGTCCACTTATTCCAACTAGACTACCAGTCCCCGAGAGCAAAGGCATCAACCGAGGCACCAAGTCGTAGTCATTCACTTAATCCAAATATAAGGCACTGGTGGTCCCCGAGAGCAAAGGCATCGACCGAGGCACCCATCCTAGTCCATTATTAACCTTTCGATCATTGGCGGTCCCCGAGAGCAAAGGCTTCCACCGAGGCACCCGTCCCAGTTTAACATTCACCAATCATATATATTACGGATCCATCTCTTAATCTCTACCATGTGCATATAGTCCTGGTAAAGCCCACCAGGTAGCTCGTTCTATCAAAATTTCTCAAAATCGATTTTAAATAAATAAAATGCGTAAAAATCTTAAATAACAACATTAAATTAAATAAATCATATAATCAATATAATAAAGTATGAGCGCATGCATTCTTTAAATAAACACACGCACAGATCGTTCTATTGACTTACAGGATGAATGCTAAGGCTGACGACCACGCATTTGCCTCGGTCTCACGGCTTCTGCTCCGATATGCTCTAAAAGAAAAAATAATGAGTCGACTTTTAAAATATGAGTATGGAATTGAAATCAACAGTCAAAAAAACAATGAAATTCCAGACTTACTCGAGGAAAACCAGACAAGACTCAACAGACAGGATAACCTAACTAACGGTAGAAATTTTATGAGTATCACATTTTACGAGAAAATCTATCGAAATTTCGACAGAGTCTCCTCTGTAAAATGGAAATCTCTCTACCGAAGGTAGAGCCAGACCTGCATAAAAAATTCACTTTTAATAGCCACAACCACCCACACTCGAGTTGAGCTTCCAAAGCTACAATTTGCCCCGACCGAGATCACAGCTCAAATAAATATTAAGAATTAATAATATTCATTTCTCAATATATATATATATATATATATTCATATAATACATTACCAAGGTTTTAATTTGGATAATAATTATATTTATATTGTTGGTGATGGAATACAAATTTAATTATTTAATTTTGAATAATTAAGATTTTAAATATGTTCTGTTTTGGGTCATGACATATATATATATTGAGAAATGAATATTAACAACTACTGCAATGTCTGGGTAAAATAAATAAGACTCAAGTAGATAATTTACACAAAGAAGCCGGGGCGGAAGAAATCCGGCGTATCGACCTGCTACTGAGGTCTGAAAAAGTTGACTCTCCTGAAAAATAGTCAACGGAGGGGAGTCAGACCTCACTGAGTGAATTACTATAATATATATACATACACATTAAGTGATAATGCATACAGTCAACAGTATATATGTAATATGTAAATATATACATGCAAATTCACACAAATGCAAAAAAATCATTTATATATATTTATATTGGAAATCATCTTTTATGAAGGATCACATAGAACCCTAGAATAACGCAACCTCAGAAAATAGTGTTAAACAACACTCTAGCCATACATGCTCACTTATTCCAAATATATCCACTTAATCCATTTAGACAGTAGACTGGTCCCGAGACACTAAGTCAACCGAGCTCCAGCAGTCTGACTGCCAGTGTGATTGGCCCCGAGACACTTGGTCAACCGAGCTCCAGCAATCACACCTCCAAACCACATCTCACATATCGATAATCACATCAAATCAATATCCACAAATAAGTTAGTAATATAGCCTAAAGCTATAGGCGTACCGGTACGTACTCGGTCCTAGTGCTGCCCACTAGGTAGCACGTTCTATCGATATCTTTCATCATTAAATATAAAACATTCATTCACAAAAAATAAATGATGCATGAACATAAATGAAATAACAGTATAATCCATATATATACCAAAAATATACCAAAAGTAAACCAGATATATTTCGAGTATATATACGTCAAATAAATTTAGTCAAATCATAAATTAAACTAAAAATATATTTAAAAACATTTTAAATATATTTTATTAACAAAACATGTCTATAATTTAGTATATACCAAAAATAAACCAAAAATATACTTAATATAAACTTAAGAAATAATCAAATTATTTATGCATATTTAATCAACATAAAACATGCATTTCTAAATCATGCATCCTAAGCATATATATATAGTATAGTAACTCACCTAATGCGCTCCACGAGACAGGTCCGACGGGCCTGGTCCACTAGCCCTCGGTCTCGGCGCAACTAAACAAGCAATAAATAATAGACATCAGAATAAACCCTAACAGAAATCCTAGAATTCAATCTAGAGTATTAAACATAGAATCAGAAATTAGGGTTCGACTGGACATCACGTTTTACGAGAATTCTATCGAAAATCCGACAGAACCTCCCCTGTAAAACGGACATCTCTCTACTCAAAAGAGTAGAGCCGACCCTGCAAGGAAATACACTTCGAAAAACTACACAAGGCACCATCAAAATCCCACGGTCGAACTCCAAACTACAGTCCACCGACCGGGGTCCACAAACACAGAATAATTCCAAATATACCAAAAATACCCTTAAAAATAGAAATTCATTTTATAAGTAGAAATTACATAATTAACCTTTAAATACAGTAAAAACCGATAAAAACTCATTTTATTAGAAAAACCGTATATTATATATATAATTGAAAATAATTCACGAAAAATAGTTTTAATTAGTTAAAAATACTAAATAATTTGTAGAAATCATTTGTATACCTTAAATAACTATTACAACCAATTAAATTACATTTTTAGCCAATTTAGGGTAAAATTACCAAAATACCCCTATATATATAAATATACTTAAATTACTTCAAAAATTCACCAAAAATTATACAATTATCCAAAATTAATTTTCTCAACATATTTATCAATAATATCAATAATTAAACTCAATTAACCAATTAAATTCAAATAAAAACACATTTAACCTAATTTTTCAAATTTACATAAACTTCAATAATTCAAAATAAATACTTAGAAATTCATAAAAATTCCAAATAAATTCCTATAATTCATTTCAACACCTAATTTAACCATAACCTCCAATTTCATAATTTAAATAATTAATTTCCGAAAATTAGAAAATAATATTAAAATATTCAAAAAATACCCAAAAATCCAAAAAATCTCCAAAAATTCCACAAAAATTCATACATGTATATTGAGCTACTAGGATCAATATTTGTGAAGGGAGTTTTCATGAATCAATCAATTCAATGCTCAAAAAAATCAAAAACCCTAATAGGCCGAAATTGAAAATTCGAAACCTAAACAATTCTAGACCATTTTAGCTCAAACCAAAGCTAGAATCACACTCACCAGAGCTCAAGGAGAAAAAAGAGACCGGCGGTGTCGAAAACGGTGGCCGGAATCGACGTGATCGATGGTAGCTCGATTTTCAGCTTCTCCGGCCAAAATGGCTTTCAGGCGTCGGAAATGGCTGCTGCAGGCGGCGGAAGAGGCTGGGGAAGGTGGTGGCACACCGGACGGCACACGAACTGTGAGAAATCGACAGTAGCAGCGACCGGACGACGAGGAAACGATCGGGAGGGAGAAGAGAGAAGTCGGGGGCAAAATGGTAATTTTCCAAAAAACTTGATTTTTGATATATAATGTGTATATATATATACTTTATACTATATAATAAAATAATATTAAATTACACACATTAAATATACACCACACACATAAAATTCAATATTTTAATAATTTATACTAAATAAAAATAATTAAATAACAATAAAGCTAATAAATAATTAATAAAATATTAGGGTAATTTTAAACCCTAATTAAATAAATATACACACATAAGCTTTATTTAGTATTTTAAAAATACGTATGAGTTCATGCAAGTCCGAAAATACATTTAAAATAATTAATAATACATTGTTTACGTGAAAATTTCCCCGAAAATGCAAGTCCCGAGAGAATTTTACGTAAAACACTAGAAATAATACACAGTAATTAAAATAGGTTTTAAATACATATTAACTCGTAAAAATATCACATATATATATTCAAAATTTATTAACACTGCATATCCCGGTACAGTGTAAAAATATTTAAAAACACGGGATATTACAGTCTCCCCCCCTTACAAGAATTCGTCCCCGAATTCCAGAAAACAAGATCAAGAAGGAAAGAGATACGGGTAAGAAGCTCGCATCTCAGCTTCAGTCTCCCACGTATGCTCTTTAACTCTGTCGCTACGCCACAGAACCTTGACCATCGGAATTTGCTTCGATCGCAACTGTCGAACTTGAAAATCAACGATCGCCACAGGTTCTTCCACAAACGTCAAATCTTCACTCACTTCTACACTGTCAGGTTGCAACACGTGTGAAGGGTCTGAGATATACTTCCTCAACATCGAGATATGAAATACTGGATGCACTTGTGCCATACTCGGAGGCAAATCCAACCAATATGCAACAATGCCAACTCTCTCCAGAATCTCAAACGGTCCAATATATCTCGGTGCTAACTTACCCTTCCTGCCAAATCTCATCATCCCCTTCATCGGAGATACTTTCAGAAAAATGAAATCTCCAACCTGAAACTCCACATCTCTACGCCTAGGATCCGCATAACTCTTTTGTCTGCTAACTGCGGTCTCTAATCTGCGCTTAATCACGATGACTTTCTCTGCAGCATCCTGAACCATCGCAGGTCTAGTCAAAGCTCTCTCACCAATCTCATCCCAACTCTGAGGGGATCTACACTTCCTTTCATATAACGCCTCATACGGTGCCATGCCAATACTACTATGGTAGCTGTTATTATATGCAAACTCAATAAATGGCAAATGATCATCCCAGCTACCTCCCAAATCCAAGACACACATTCTCAACATATCTTCCAGTGTCTGGATCGTCATCTCAGACTGACCATCTGTTTGAGGATGAAAAGCAGTACTGAAATCTAACCTAGTGCCCATCGCTTCCTGTAACTTCTGCCAAAAATGAGAAGTAAACACCGAACCTCTATCTGACACAATGGACACAGGTACTCCATGAAGGCACACAATATGCTTCACATACAACTTCGCCAATCTAGCAACTGAATATGTGGCTTTCACAGGCAAGAAATGTGCAGAATTCGTCAACCTATCTACGATCACCCAGATGGAGTCGTATCTATCCTTCGAACGAGGTAAACCGACCACAAAATCCATAACTATCCTTTCCTACTTCCACTCGGGAATAGGAAGAGGCTGAAGCTTCCCAGAAGGCTTCTGATGTTCGGCTTTCACTTGCTGACACGTCAAGCACTTAGCAACATAATCAGCAACATCCTTCTTCAATCCATCCCACCAGTATAGATCTCTGATACTGTAGTACATCTTAGTAACACCTGGATGAACACTGTAGGCTATAGAGTGTGCTTCCTCTAGGATCTCTTCTCTCAAATTATCCACATTTGGAACACACAATCTACCACTGATCCACAACACACCATCATCATCGAGTGTGAAATCAGTGAACTTCCTTGCTCTGACATTCTCTGCAAGCTCTTCTAGAATAGGTTCTCGGCTCTGAGCTGCTTTAATCCTATCCCTTAGTATAGATCTCACTTTAAACTGAGCTAGCAGTCCACCTGATCTACTCATCTTCATCATCAGACCTTGGTCCACCAACAGATGCAATTCCTGGATCAATGGTCTTCTCTCAACACCGATGTGAGCAAGACTACCTGAGGACTTCCTACTCAAGGCATCTGCTACCATATTAGCTTTACCCGGATGATATAGAATCTCACAGTCATAATCCTTCAATAATTCCAACCATCTCCTCTGCCTCAGATTCAAATCTCTCTGCTGGAAAATGTACTTAAGGCTCTTGTGATCAGTAAATATCTCACAAGTCACCCCGTATAGATAATGTCTCCAAATCTTCAAAGCAAAGATCACTGCAGCCATCTCAAGGTCATGTGTAGGATAGTTCTGCTCATGCTTCTTCAACTGCCTCGAAGCATAGGCTATCACCCTTCCATTCTGCATCAACACACAACCAAGACCAATTCTAGAGGCATCACAGTAAACTGTCGACTTATCCACACTATTAGGCAAACTAATACTGGCGCTATGGTCAACTTCTCCTTCAACAACTGAAAACTATTCTCACAAGCTTCTGACCACTCGAATCTAACATTCTTCTGAGTCAAGCGAGTCATAGGGGCTGCTATTCTAGAAAAATCCTGTACAAACCGTCAATAATACCCGGCTAAACCCAGAAAACTTCGAATCTCCATAATAGAAGTAGGTCTAGGCCACTCAGATACTGCCTCAATCTTCTGTGGATCAACCTGAATACCTTCTTTAGACACTATGTATCTAAGAAAAGAAACACTCTCCATCCAAAAATCACACTTCGAGAATTTAGCATAAAGCTGATGATCTCTCAGTGTCTGTAGTACAATCCTCAAGTGATATACATGCTCTTCCATACTCCTCGAATATACTAGTATATCATCAATGAAGACTACCACAAACTGATCCACATACGGTCTGAATACTCTGTTCATCAGGTCCATAAAAGCTACTGGTGCATTAGTCAAACCAAAAGACATCACCAGAAACTCATAATGACCATATCGAGTGCGGAATGCTGTCTTAGGAACATCGGCCTCACTAATCCGCAACTGATGATAACCCGACCTCAAATCAACCTTAGAAAAGAACTGTGCACCCTGTAGCTGATCAAATAAATCATCTATCCTCGGGAGAGGATACTTGTTCTTCACTGTCACCTTATTAAGCTCTCTGTAGTCAATGCACAGTCTCAGGGTACCATCCTTCTTCTTCACAAACAAGACTGGTGCACCCCAAGGAGAAACACTAGGTCTGATAAAACCTTTATCCAACAACTCTTGCAACTGCTCCTTCAACTCTCTCAACTCTGCAGGAGCCATACGATAGGGTGGCATAGATATAGGAGTAGTACCTGGTACCACATCTATACAGAACTCAATCTCTCTATGAGGTGGTAAACTTGGCAACTCCTCGGGAAAAACATCAGAAAACTCACAAGCAACAGGAACATCTATGAGTGACAACTTCTCCACTGAAGTATCCCTGACCAATGCCAAATATCCCTGACAACCTTTCCTCAATAACTTCCTAGCCGTAATAGCAGAAATAAGATTCTGAGGTGCTGAACTCCTATCACCAACAAACTTAAACTCTTCTTCATCAGGAATTCTGAAAGTCACCTCCTTATTCCTGCAATCTACCATGACATAGTGCTAAGATAACCAATCCATTCCCAAAATAACATCAAACTCCATCACATCCAACAATATCAAATCAGCGAGTAATTCTCTATCTCCCACGAGAACTGGACAACCAGAAAGAACAATATCGGTGTCCAAGGAATCACTCAGAGGAGTGGCAACAAACAAAGGAAAAGCCATCCTCAAAGCTTGCCAACAAGATTTAGAAGCAAAAATAGGAGAAACAAACGAATGCGTGGCACCCGGATCAAACAAAACCCATGCATCCAGGTAACAAACAGAAACAATACCTGCCACGACTGCATTAGATGCCTAAGCATCCTGCTAAGTAAGATGAAAGACTCTGGCCTGACCTCGACCTCCCTGCTGACTGGTAGAAGCTTGGCCAACACCTCTGGCACCTCCTCTAGTACCTCTACCACGACTCTGCTATGGAACAAACTGAGTGGAACTCTGATGCTGGGCTGGTGGCAACTGAAATGGCACGGGTGCAGCACTAGCAATCGACTGTTGTGGGAATCACGAAATCTGCTGCTGCTGATACCCAGAATAAGGACACAATCTGGCAAAATGTCCTGTTTGCCCGCATCTGAAGCATGTCAGCGGTGCCAGATAACACGGTCCCTGATGGACTCTACCACAAGTTTGACAAACACTGGCCGCTGATCTAGAACTACGACCACTGCTGCTGCTCGAAGCACCTAACCCAAATCTGAATGATCTACACTGACCTCCACGGCCATGTCTACTGCTCCGATGCACTCGCTGCTGCTATCTCTGACTCTGTTGAGTCAGACCTTGCTGCTGACTACTCGAACCAACATGAAAACTCGAATACAGAGTAGCCTACGATCCACTCGACTGAACTCCCAGCTGGTAGTAATCAGGCATCGCTCCCTGCCTAACTAGTCTCAGCTCAATCTCCTTAGCCAACTCAATCACAGACTCGAGAGTAAGGCCTGCTGTAGGCATACCGGCAAAAGCTGAACCCAAACCAGTAACGTATGTAGTGACAGCGAAATACTGATCTCGCATCAGATCCTCAGCATATCTACCCAGACGAAGAAACTCTCGGGTATACTCCTCTACAGATCGATCTCCCGGAGAAATACTGGTCAAACGGAGATAATAGCTCAAACGAAGAGGCTCTGGACAGAATCTCCTCATGAATCGCTCTCGAAACTGAGCCCATGTCATCATCATCATATAGGGCTGGATCATCTGAATGAACCAATCTAAGGCTGGTCCCCCGACAGACAACTCAATGATCATGATCCGCTGATACTCGGTATGAGCAGTCCGAGTCCTAGTCTCAATCGCATGTAGAAAATCTAACGGATCGGAAATACCATCGAAAGCAATCCTGCCAACTTGGGCATAGAACAAAGCTACCTCAGGGTCAGACGTACCCTGCTGATAGGCAGGTTGAACAACTGGAGGAACATGAACATTAAACTCAGGCTCTACAGGCTCCTCATCCTGTAACTCTCTCTGCCTACGGTGATCTGCCGCTCCTCAAGGTCTACCTCTGCCATGACCTCTACGTCTAACTAGCTGCTCAGGAGGTAAAACCTCATCCTGAAAAGACTCATCATCCTCGGTCTCAATGACAGGTGGAGCGACACGCGCTCGCCTCCTCATTCTGAAAAGACAAATGGAAAGATTCAGACAAAACAGACAACGGAGGAATAATGCTGAAAACTACAGCAAGGAATACTTATCAAGACATACTCGAACCTAATACACTGCAGTAGTTACCAAAAGAAAACACAACTTTAAAACTAGGGCCACAACTCACATAACTAATCCCTGACACAGAACTCTGCTTTGATACCAACTTTGTCACGACCCAAAACAGGGGCCATGACCGGCGCTAGGGAACGGGAATTCTTTCGAATCCGGAACCCGTAGCAAGCCTAAAAATAAAATAACTCATGCAATAATAACAATAACCATAATATATATATGCAGCGGAAATAAAAAATCTTAAATATAATAATAACATTTCCATCAACTGGATTTAATTCAAATCTCATCTCATCACATATATATAGTCTTTAATACAAATCCAGTTTCAATATAATACATCTCTTTAAAATAAAATACATGAAATCCAATACTTTAATTCACAACTACTGCAGTGTCTGGGTAAAATAAATAAGACTCAAGTAGATAATTTACACAAAGAAGTCGGGGCAGAAGAAATCCGGCATATCGACCTGCTACTGAGGTCTGAAGAAGTTGACTCTCCTGAAAAATAGTCAACGGAGGGGAGTCAGACCTCACTGAGTGAATTACTATAATATATATACATACACATTAAGTGATAATGCATACAGTCAACAATATATATGTAATATGTAAATATATACATGCAAATTCACACAAATGCAAAAAAAATCATTTTTATATATTTATATTGGAAATCATCTTTTATGAAGGATCACATAGAACCCTAGAATAACGCAACCTCAGAAAATAGTGTTAAACAACACTCTAGCCATACAGGCTCACTTATTCCAAATATATCCACTTAATCCATTTAGATAGTAGACTGGCCCCGAGACACTAAGTCAATCGAGCTCCAGTAGTCTGACTGCCAGTGTGATTGGCCCTGAGACACTTGGTCAACCGAGCTCCAGCAATCACACCTCCAAACCACATCTCACATATCGATAATCACATCAAATCAATATCCACAAATAAGTTAGTAATATAGCCTAAAGCTATAGGCGTACCGGTACGTACTCGGTCCTAGTGCTGCCCACTAGGTAGCACGTTCTATCGATATCCTTCATCATTAAATATAAAACATTCATTCACAAAAAATAAATGATGCATGAACATAAATGAAATAACAGTATAATCCATATATATACCAGAAATATACCAAAAGTAAACCAGGTATATTTCGAGTATATATACGTCTAATAAATTCAGTCAAATCATAAATTAAACTAAAAATATATTTAAAAACATTTTAAATATATTTTATTAACAAAACATGTCTATAATTTAGTATATACCAAAAATAAACCAAAAAAATACTTAATATAAACTTAAGAAATAATCAAATTATTTATGCATATTTAATCAACATAAAACATGCATTTCTAAATCATGCATCCTAAGCATATATATATAGTATAGTAACTCACCTAATGCGCTCCACGAGACAGGTCCGATGGGCCTGGTCCACTAGCCCTCGATCTCGGCGTAACTAAACAAGCAATAAATAATAGACATCAGAATAAACCCTAACAGAAATCCTAGAATTCAATCTAGAGTATTAAACACAGAATTAGAAATTAGGGTTCGACTGGACATCACGTTTTACGAGAATTCTATCGAAAATCCGGCAGAACCTCCCCTGTAAAACGGACATCTCTCTACTCAAAAGAGTAGAGCCAACCCTGCAAGGAAATACACTTCGAAAAACTACACAAGGCACCATCAAAATCCCACGGTCGGACTCCAAACTACAGTCCACCGACCGGGGTCCACAAACACAAAATAATTTCAAATATACCAAAAATACCCTTAAAAATAGAAATTCATTTTATAAGTAGAAATTACATAATTAACCTTTAAATACAGTAAAAACCGATAAAAACTCGTTTTATTAGAAAAATCGTATATTATATATATAATTGAAAATAATTCACGAAAAATAGTTTTAATTATTTAAAAATACTAAATAATTTGTAGAAATCATTTTTATACCTTAAATAACTATTAAAACCAATTAAATTACATTTTTAGCCATTTTAGGGTAAAATTACCAAAATACCCCTATATATATAATATACTTAAATTACTTCAAAAATTCATCAAAAATTATACAATTATCCAAAATTAATTTTCTCAACATATTTATCAATAATATCAATAATTAAACTCAATTAACCAATTAAATTCAAATAAAAACAAATTTAACCTAATTTTTCAAATTTACATAAACTTCAATAATTCAAAATAAATATTTAGAAATTCATAAAAATTCCAAATAAATTCCTATAATTCATTTCAACACCTAATTTAACCATAAACTCCAATTTCATAATTTAAATAATTAATTTCCGAAAATTAGAAAATAATATTAAAATATTCAAAAAATACCCAAAAATCCAAAAAATCTCCAAAAATTCCAAATAAATTAATACATGTAGATTGAGATACTAGGATCAACATTTGTGAAGGGAGTTTTCATGAATCAATCAATTCAAAGCTCAAAAAAATCAAAAACCCTAATAGGCCGAAATTGAAAATTCGAAACCGAAGCAATTCTAGACCATTTTAGCTCAAACCAAAGCTAGAATCACACTCACCAGAGCTGAAGGAGAAGAAAGAGACTGGTGGTATCAAAAACGGTGGTTGGAATCGGCGTGATCGACGGTAGCTCGATTTTCGGCTTCTCTGGCCAAAAATGGCTTTCAGGCGCCGAAAATGGCTGCTGCAGGCGGCGGAAGAGGCTGGGGAAGGTGGTGGCACACTGGACGGCACACCAACAGTGAGAAATTGACAATAACAGCGACCGGACGGCGAGGAAACGATCGGGAGGGAGAAGAGAGAAGTCGGGGGCAAAATGGTAATTTTCCATAAAACTTGATTTTTGATATATAATGTGTATATATATATACTTTGTACTATATAATAAAATAATATTAAATTACACACATTAAATATACACCACACACATAAAATTCAATATTTTAATAAGTTATACTAAATAAAAATAATTAAATAACAATAAAGCTAATAAATAATTAATAAAATATTAGGGTAATATTAAACCCTAATTAAATAAATATACACACATAAGCTTTATTTAGTATTTTAAAAATACGTATGAGTTCATGCAAGTCCGAAAATACATTTAAAATAATTAATAATACATTGTTTAAGTGAAAATTTCCCCGAAAATGCAAGTCCCGGGAGAATTTTACGTAAAACACTGGAAATAATACACAGTAATTAAAATAGGTTTTAAATACATATTAACTCGTAAAAATATCACATATATATATTCAAAATTTATTAACACTGCATATCCCGGTACAGTGTAAAAATATTTAAAAACACGGGATATTACAATTTATTGGGGATTTGGTATTTAAAATTTACACTACTTAGATAGAAATATCAATTAATTTTATAGAAATTGTCTAAACCCCTATAAATATTAATAAAACTAATTAAAATATATCTTTATCATATTTAGTGTAAAATTACATTTTTACCCCCCTAAAATACTCAAATTACATAATGTGCTATCAATACTAAAATAATTTCTTAAGATTATTTTAATCATCCCAAAATTATTTTTCTCAAAATAAATCCTCCTAATATAATTAAAACATTTAATCAACCAAAAATTTCTCCCAAAAATATTATTTAACCTAAAAATCACATTTTACATAACCAAAAATATATTTATAAAAATAGTAACAAAATCTCAAAAATTATAATTCGAGTTCTAAAATTTATAACATTCACTAATAACCTCATTTATCAAAATTTCACAATTTTTAACTATAATTTTCGAAATTAAATAAAAGAAATATTAATTAATACCTAAATTAACAAACTTATAATTAACATCAAGATTCCTAAAACCTAAAAAAAATAATCAATACATAAAAATTAACCTTAATTATTCTAATTATTAATTGAGTTAAAATGACAACCAATTGAACTAACTAATTATCAAATAATTTCAATACAATTTATACATAAATTCAATAATCCACCAAAATCCTATAAAAAAAATCAAGACCATCACAATCATCAACAACAACTACAGCAAGACCATGATCTACCGAAATGTCAAGGAAATCAAGAAGAAAAAGGGAAGAATGAGGGCTGATACTCACCACGCTGTTGGACAGAACAGAGGGAGGGGAAGGAGACCTGCTGCCACCGAAAAAATGGGGAAGATGGAGCAGCTCAGGCGAGGCAAAAAGCAGCGACAGACCGAGGAACGAAGCTAGGCAGGCGGACTGAGGCAGGGCTGTCGCGCGAGGGAGAAAAAATGTTGTCTACCAGGCGAGAAGGGAAGGAACACTGCCACGTGAGGAAGAAGAAAGCAGCAGCTGCAACCTGGCAGCTTCAACTCGCGGCGGCAATGGAGTCTCGGCGGTGGGAGAGAGCTGCACAGGGAGAGGAAGTGCGGTGATGGTGACGGAGGAGTAGGGTGGTCATTTGGGTTTTTGGTGTTTTGATGGGAAAATATATATATATATATATATATATATATATATATATACTATAACATATAAAGATATACATGTATAAATATATATACATATATATAGACATATACATACTTACATATATATTATACAACCTACCAATATACATATACATATAATAATTAACCCTACTTATATATATATATATATATATCTATAAATACACACATATATATATTTATCTATAGGCACACATGCATAGCCATAAAATTTAATATCATTTAAAATAGCAATAAACATGACAATGTAATCCTAGATAATAAGTAAATAATAATACTCTAAATATTAACATACATATAATATAATACGATGAAGGAAAGTAATTATTAATAATATGATTTGATAAAAATACCCTTTATTATTTAAGTAATTATATAGGGTATTACAACCACTCAATGAGTTAGACTGAAGAGAAATGCATGGCCATGCTAGAATGTATTCATGAAGAATTATCAATATCATATTAATGTCACATAAAGAGTTATTAGTATCAGTTTACATAGGATTGAGAAATAATAGGATTGAACAATATAAGGATGACATATGTCATGCTTTATGTTCAACCAAGATATCGTGTAATAAAAGAATTACAGTACACAATATGTATTAGGTTAAGTCAGATTATCGACCTTCACACAACTTGGGTAGTCATAATGTCTTGTGTAATAACCTGATTTTTTTCAAAATTGTTTTATATAATTAAATATCGAGGTTTGCAACGTTGTTAATAATTTTTATCGAATGTTATTATTATTATTACATTAAATTGTTATATTTAATTACTAAATTTAAAATTCTATTTGGGAACTATTAATATTATTATTTCTATCTCATTTTTATTTACATAGCATTATTATTATTGATTATTATTATTTTCATAACATTATTTTTTTACTAGAGTTATTATTATTATTGTGTTATATGTTATGTATGAGTGTTGAGTAGGTGTATATATACATATACATATATACATACATACATACACACACACACACACACACACACACACACACACATATCACATATATATATGTATATGTATATGTATATATTAAAACATACTAACTCAACCCTACCACTTCCCTTTTTCTTCCCATTCCGCATGATTCCCTTTCTTTTTTACCTGTTGTCTCGTTTCTTCCTGCCCTCTCTTGCTGTCTTCCTTCATTTTTCAGTAACACCACCGCCTATTTCTTTCTTCTTCTTGCTGTTGTTGTCTCAACAACAGCAGCAACAACAACAACAACAATAGCAGTGACAATAATAACAATAGCCCTCCCCTGTCCTAGAATTTTGCATTAGGTGAGTTCTAGATTAGTTTAGTTGAGTTTGTTAAGTTGATTATGTGTTGTTTGTTAGTTGTTGTATTTATTTTAATTTTTAGTTAATTAATATAATTTTTTGCTTAATTTATCAGAATTTATTTTTAATATTTGGTTAATTTTTGAGTTGATCTACATATGTACTTAGTTGATTTTAAATTATATTATTTAATTTTAATTATGGTATTTTTGAATATTTTAATAATATAAATTGTAATTTTTGTTACTTATGTTAATTAATTATTTTTGGTTGGAAATTTGAGTAATTAGTGTTAGTATATTAAGTTAGCAATTTTTGTGTTAATAAAATTATTTTAAGTAAATTAATATTATTTTTGAGGAATTATTATATTTATGTGAATATTGGAATTTTGGGGTAATTATGTAATTTTGTTGAAAATATAGTTAAATTATATTTTAAATGGTTTTAGAATTTTATAGAGTATTAGAATAATTTTTATAAATTAATTACTATTTTTAACTAATTACTTCTAATTTTTGAAAATTATATTCAAATATTAAATTATTTATTATTTTGTGATTAAAGGGGTTTTTAATTAATTTTATAATATATTTAAAATATTTAAATAATTAAATGTGAATTTGACTATTTTATAATGAATAATTGTAAAATTGGATTTTATATAAATTATATAAATTATTGGGATTTTATTATCTAATTTGGAAAAACAATTAGTTGTAATGTTTTATTATTTAAATAAATTAAATTGTGGCATTTTGAGTATTTTATGGATTTTTAATGATTTTTTATTTTTATTATTAAATTATTTTTTTTGGTGGATTGCGAACCTCGGTTGGGGATTTGGGTAGTTTGGAGTCCTAACCCGAGGTGTTGAGCTTGTGTGAATTTAAAAGTGTGTTTGCTTGCAAGATTGACTCTACTTCGGTAGAGGGATGTCCGTTTTACAAAGGAGGCTTTGTCAAATTTTCAGTAGATTTCTCGTAAAACGTGACATCGGGTCAATCCTAAGTTTGAATTCTGAGTCGAGTATTCCTTAGAAATTCTAAAAATTAGAGTTTCTGTTTTCTGATTATCATTTCAATTTCTATTTTTTAGCCGCTCATCTGGTCACATCTACCAGTTGAGGTCGGACACGATATATCAGAGAAGCGCCTTCATCTTGTAAGTTAATATTTGATTTGAGTGTCAGGTCTTTCAATTTAAATCATATTAAATTTTGAAGAATTATATATTTGTGAGATTCTAGTCAGTACTTTTAAATAATGATGCATAATTTAAATTATAGTCGGTTTACTTTATTTTCATTTATTATAATTTTCTTCATTTTATTTATCTTTATTTATGTTAAATAAACTACGGTAGAACGGGCTACCTGATGAGTTTCATTAGAACCATGTGCGCATTGATAAAATATTTGATTATACTGATTATATTACTGGGGCCAATGGTCTGGTGATGCTTTGCTCTTGGACACCACCAGTATTATTGGATTAATAATTATTAAATCATTGGGGCCGATGGTCTCGTAATGCTTTGCTCTCGAACACCACTAGTGATATTGGATTAAGTGATGTGACTGTGGCTGTGCATCCTAATGATGGTTTACTCTCAGGATCTGGCAGTCTTGGATATAAGTGAGTTGATTGACTGTTAAAAATTGAGAACTCGGGTTCTATATAGTTTTTTTTTATATACTGAAATGTTTCAAAAAGCATTTAAATATTTGTTTCTTTTCTTTGAAAAATGGGTTTCTTATTTATATATATATATATATATATATATATATATATATATATATATATATATATATATATATATAATAATTAAATAAAATTATAAATATTATATTTTCATAAAAAAAAACTTATTTTAAAGATTTTCAAACCGTATTCATTTCTTTTATTAGCTTACTCAGTGAGGTCTGACTCCCCTCAATTTATTATTTTTTTTAGGAGTTTGAGAGTCTTCTATTAGGCCTACTTCTCTATACTAAGTAACTTCTTCATCGGCTATCTTATATAGGTCTATATAGTTGTGTTTGTATTAGTATCCGTGTACCGTAGTAGAGAACTGTATAATTGCATATTTTAAATTTGGATATTATGTATTGAGATTTATGTACTGAGATACTATATTATATAATTAATAATGTTTATTTATTTTATGCACTATGATGTTATGGTTTGATTAAATTGAGAAAAATCAGTTTGATAATGTGCATTATGATTTAATTATTTTATTGTAAGGTTTTAAAGTGAAATATTTCGCGTTTTTCTTTTAAGGTTTACTATGGATTTCAGTAGTTTTATACTTTTCCTTTCCCTAGTGTCGGACACGTGCCCCTGGGTTTGGGTCATGACATCTTGCTAGAGACCAATTATGACTAGTAAGCTAAAATGAGAATTTTAGGCCCATTGTCAACGTTGTGTGAACCTACAAGGTCTCACATTTAGAACAGGCCCAAAGTAGACTTGGGTTAATTAACCCAATAATAATCTCCATGAAAGATTAAATAAATAAATTTATATATGTATATATTTATTAATGTTTATTTATTTATTAATTTCTTAATTTATTTAAGGTAAAAGTTATCTAAATAAATAGGAAATGATTCTAATTTTGGAATTATAATCAAAGTAGAAAAAGAAGTTTAAACTTACTAAAACTGTTTTGATAAATAGAGGTTTATTAAACCCTAGAAATGATGGTTATAAATACATCTCATTCTCTAAGGTTTAAGTGATGCTAATTTTCTCTTCCTTCTTCTTTTACTTCTTTTGTGTAAAAAAAACACACATAGAGAGAAAGTAAAAGTGAGACTTAAAAGGTGTTAACATACCTATACTATTTTGGGATACCTTGTTCGTGTAGATATAAGTAAAGGGTGGAGTCTTAATAGTGACATCTTAATTCGACAAAGAAAACATGAAAAGCTCGAGGTAGGGTGTCTCCAGAGTGAACCCCCTCTCTTTCTTCCAACCATCTTACCATAAGATCGTCTTAGTAAGTGTTTGAAATCTCTTTTTAATCAGTTTAGTCGAATTACATAGATCTGGGTTTTAGGATTTTTCATGAATTAAATTTTTAATTTCTACTACGTTTGCATCACAGAAACCCAACATGAATATTTCTAAAAAATCTCTATAAAAATCCACCTTTTTACCCTTTAACCTTTACTTTCTCTCCTCCTCTTAAACCTCTTCATCTTTTTTGTGTTTTTTTTACATACATCCATATTCCCTGCTTCTCTCATTGCTTCTCAGCATTACTCTCTTTTACCCTCTTCATTCTTCAATTCACACTCTAATGGCCTTTAAAAAAAGCACAAAATAAGTGCTCCCATCTTTTTCCTCCTCAACACCTAAAAGAGTACTTAAAGAAAAAATTAAAAAAACCCTCATATCTTCTAAGCATAAATTTGTGCACGAACTTAATCCTTCTCACAAAGATACATTATTCCTTCAAGGTTCATGTCTAAAGTGGCTATTAAAGATCTTGGGTGGTATGAAGAAATGAAAGGTCTTCTTGAAAAGATTGGACACTTCAACCTTGCTTTTAATATTCATTTTACCTATACTTAACCTGTGGTTAAGTTTCTCTCCACCTTTTGCCTTAGAATTAACCATATAGACAACCAAAATTCTCTAAACAATGTGAGATTTCATTTGTGGGGGTGGTAATAAGGATTGCTTCTTGATTTCATATGAATTTGACAATATTTTTTAATTCTCTCAAGGGGGTTTTCGTTAAACCAATAACCTTTGGTCCACTCAAAACTTTTGGGTTAAACATTGCAAACCCCCATCTATTACCTTCCAAGTAAGTGTCACCAAATTATCCTCTCTTTTTTCTAAGGCTCTTTGGTATATCTAAAATTTCCTTGCTTATTTAGTCAATACGAGGGGTCAAAATCATGAAGTAATATCCTTTGAGGACCTTTTTCTCTTCCATTGCACGGTGGATGATGTTCAAATGGAACTTACAAGGCTATTTCAATGATGATTTTAGTTTCTAAATGATAATGCATCCAAAAATTTGCGTATTGAGGATTTTTTCACTAAGCTTTTCACTTATTTTAGGGTTAACACCTCCTCCTTTGAATCCATTCCCTCTACATTTCTTGACTCCACTTTCGTAAAAAACTCCAAAAAATTCAAGAGAGTAAAAAATTTAAAGCTTTAGAAGGATGAGTAAGTTACTCAATATGATAAGGAACATGAGCAAAATTTTAATAACATTAATAAATTCCATGATCAAGATGCTCAAGACCCTTTTTATATGCCTTAAGGCCCTTTTTCTATGCCTTAAGCCCCTCTTACTCCTCAAAGAAAATGTCTAAGGGGTGATGAAGGCTTTTCAATGGGTACCTAAATGTAAAAAGATGAATTGGATTGGGTTGGCCACATTTTTTATCATATGTCTTTAGTTAAGGACAACTTTAACAACTGGTTTGACAATATTAAGGCTCATTTTGATTGGTTTGATCAAACAATGGACCATCTTAATTTTGATGTCCATTGTCTTTATTTTTATCATAATTTACAATGTCAATTGGCTCCTCCTCAACTTCCATCCTTTCAAGCTCCTCAAAATCCAAATTATCAAGAGGATGATGCTTAGATTTCCTCTTTTAAGTTATTTATACTAGCACCATATCTTTACGTTTTAAGTTGTTTATATTGTTTCCTTTATGTAGCTTAGTTTTTATATTTTAGATATGTTTTATGTTTTAGCTTGTTTTGCCTTATGTTTCTTATTTTCCTCTATGTTATTTTCTTTTAAGCAATGCCATTCATTATTTGGTCTTCCATCCATGTACTTCTCTTTAGTATTCCATTTTCTCTCTTTTTTGCTTTTTGCCAAAAGAGGGAGTAGTAATAGCTTTGAATTTTTAATGACCATTGAATTAAATGCAATCTTTGAATACAATTTAATGCAATTTTGAATGAATTGAATAAAGAATTAAATGTTATCTTTGAATAAATTGGATAATGACATGAATGCTTAGTAACTCACAATCTTTGGTAAATAAGTCTTTTAAATCAATATAATTCCTCATTAAATATATGCAATATTATGGGAGAGTTTCCTTTATTCAAAACTATATACTGAACATTTTAAATGTATATTGCATGATTGAATGATTAAGGGGGAGAAACATATACATGCATTCATCCTTCAAAAATTCAAAATTATTTGTCAAAGTTAAAAGGGGGGGGGGGATTTTTTAAACATTTGTATGATTAACTGTTTCACAACTTATATTTTGAATTTGATAAAAAAATTTAAATGATTAATACTTCTATTTAAATGATTGAATTATAAGTTAGGAATAAAGTTATAGTCAAAATAGAGGATATAAGAATCAATATAATAACATGAATCTAAGCTCAAAAGAACTATATGAATATACCTTGAAGAATGACAATCATCCAAAAAGCAAGGAGTTTTATTTCATAAAAAAATGATAAGTTTTTATCAAGGTGAACTGTTAATCACTATCCTGAGCAGCAGCTCATAATCCTGAGGAGAGTAGGATCAATTAACTTCAAGACAGAGCCTCTTGAGCAAGAGAAGGCTGGACTGCTTATGATCCTTGCTCAAGATCTTATGGAGGCTGCTCATGATTGTGAGCATGCACTCATGATCCTGAGGTTGCCCTCATAAGGATCCAAAGGCTTTCTATAGTCCTAACAACTATAATTTTTTATACTTAAGATCCTGAGTAAGCGAAATCCTACAAAAAGCTAAATATGCATTTGATGAAGGTGAAAAAGGTTAGAGACAAATTTAATGACCTCTAATAACTATTTTTAACTCTCAGTGTATATATATATATACTGAAGCTTTAAAGTCCATTTAAGTAGATTAGATAAGTTGGTTGAGCTATTGAATTCTTTAAAAAGTCTATTTGAATTATTTTTTTTATTCTAAAAATTTTGACTATAATTGAGTATGGATTATGTGCTAGGTTAGCTCTTTTCTTTATCTTCTTTCTTAGTTTGAAAAAGGGAAGTGAGGAGTTATTAAGGGTTAAGTGTGAGCCTTAAATACTTGAGATTATTATTGTGGTTAGAGTTTAGTGTATAAAGCTTATTGTATTAAAAAGGTTATAGTTGAGTCTTAAAACTCTTGTAAGCTCAATCTTAATTAATAAGATTAGTATGGGTGTTCAAAATCCTAACTTAGGAAGAAGTTAGGTGGAGATATAGATTCAATTTATGAATCAAACTCCTTAAATCTTTGAGTTCTTAAATATCCTTCTTATCCTTTTTCATCAATCCTTCCTAATTTCACAATTAAACCTTAATCTTCTTAAAAATATTAGTTTATCCTATTCACCCCCTCTAGGGCCTTTTTCCAGTTAACGTTGTGTGTGATTAATCAATTTATTTTGACTTTAACAAATAATTTGATTGGAATAATCATGCTTTCTAATTGATATAGACTTAACTCTCTTTAAAAAATGTTTAAAAGGCCCTTTGATGCACCCTCAAAGCTCCTTGCAATATAAATAAGCAACAAGGACCAATTAGGAGCCATCATACATCAATTTCACGTTAATTTAAGCTACTTAGTAAACATCACGAGCAACCCTCACAATCGGGAGGATAGCTCACGAGTAAAAGACTGAAGAAGGCTTTATATAATGAAGAAGTCTGTGCTGCTCACGATCTGCCCCTACGATCATGAATGGATCATAACCAACAGTCCAAAGGGATAGAAAAAGGGAAGTAAGGACCTATTCTTGATTGTATAGTTTAAATGTTAGCATATTGAAAACACTTGGGTTTGGGTTAAAAGTGATCCCTAGACTCTTGTTTGTAAGGTTTAAGTTGAGCCTTAAAACTCAAGTTGTAGAAATCAATCAAAGTGAATAGATTGAAGTGCTTTAAAAATCCTAACTTAGGAGAGTTAGGTAGAGACATGGGTTTGTTTAATAAATTGAACTCCTTAAACATTTGTGTCCTTATTTCTTAATTCATATTTATTTTTTATTAATTATCTCTTAGATTCTCAAAAGCCCTATTTACCCCCTAGGGCAATTACAAAGTGTTTAAAAAAAGTATTAAGAAGAAAGGGGTTTAATTTAAATTGTTTTAATTTTTTACATATTTGTAAAATATTATTGTTATACGATTGAAATTAAATTATACGAACATAGTTAACTTATACCAAACTCATGTTCAATGTTAATGTCTTTGTTAAGGATTGTTCAATGAATTAAGTGAGAAAACTCTAACTCCTAGTAAGACCCTTAAATAATTCACACTTAAGAACCTTAGTTACAAAGAATTAAAGTCATTTAATGAAAACTTAATATTGAACTAAGCCAATTTCAAGTTTAAATCGAACTAGGTTTGAATATAACAAGTCTTCACTTGATAAAATTTATAAAGTTCTTTTAAGAACCAAAGAAAGAATCTAAGCTTTCAAGAATTGATATTAATCAAAATAAAAGTCAACCACCTTTTTTTACAACCCTAAGACGACTATTTATAATGTAAACCTAATTAGAAATAAAGTTGGAAATAAATAAACTTCCAAAATATAAAAAAGGAAACCCTAATAAAACCAGAAAATAAGTTTGCCATTATGTATGGCCATGCACTAAAAGATGCATGGCTATGCACTCCAGAAGATACTTGAAAGATTTCTCTCAGGTACGACTACGCATCAAAAAAGTGCATAGTCATTCGCCTAAAACATCAAACTAGGTATGCCCGTGCACAATTGGTTGTACGGCCGTGCATGAAAAATGTCTGAATTTACCATCATGGTCTTCATGTCAGTTTTAGCTCTTTTATCTTAGTTTTTCATAGCATTTTGAATCACCTTAATCTGACTTTTGTAGCAAAAGTTATGGCCAAAATACCGAAGCATGCTACCGAGATACAAAAAGTTAAAAATCACTCAAAGTTGCTACAAACCAAACATGGCTTTGTGCACCCTTATACACAGTCGTGCATCCTTCTTGAACTTGAATTAAATAAATAAAATGAAGCTCCTTTTCATCTTGGATCATAGTTTCACTTGTCTCATACCATATGGACTTCATGAACACTTGTAAAACATCTTTAAACTTCTTAGTTATAGCCCTTACAGTTGGTCCATTGTATTTGACTGAATCATCAAACTTGATGCTTGCTTGGTTTGCATCATTAAATATAATTTTTTTATTTTATATAATTAATTTTATATTGTATAAATACTTACAAGAGATATTTTGCTTTTTTCTTTGAACTAATAAACTTATATTGGTGATATATATATATATATATAAATACAAATAAATTAATGAACGATATAATTTTAATAAATTGAAAACTATAACTTAATTAAATATTTTATATAAGTAGAAACATAAAATTTTATCATAATAATTTTATTTGGTTAATTTTTTTTATCAAGAACTATCTGTAAAGAGAAAATATATATTTTTTTAATGTGTATAGTAACAATAATAATTAAATATAAAGAATATAAAACAAAAAAATAGAAAAAAATTAGAATTAGTATATTAATTATTTACATTAAAATTTAAAATTTTTAAAAAAATTCAAATTAGTGAATGATATATGAATAATATTGAACCAATCTATAATTTTATATATTATCATCATATAATTTATATTGAAGATGTACATGATAAATCATCATGCTAGTGGATATAGCTTTTGATAATTAAAAAATATTTCATAAAACTGTAGAAATTGAAGCATATTGAAGTGTACCCTTAACCCGTTGGGCTATGGAGTTCTTAATATTAGAGCATTGTTACAAATTAATATTTTGATTATCCTATATGTACAATTCATTTCATATTTGTTTAACCCATTTTATCACGATATTAAAATATTGATAGATATTATGGGTTCAGTTTTCCACTAATCTTATAATCTTCCTTCAAAAACCCATATAAAATTATGCTAAAATAATTCACAAATAATTTTGTGGAATTATCCTGAGAACATTTTTAAATAAGTACAAAAAGTGAAACGTAGACATATAAAAAGATATCATGACCGAAGTAGTTCAATGGATGAATGAAATTAATAACTAATCTTCCAACTACATTATAATTACTTTCCTTTTCCTCTTTTGCCAGAAGGTTCTTTCTCTTTATGTTTCTTTTTGATGGTTTTGAGTGATTTTTGGCCAAAATTTTATCCAAAAAAAAAAAAACCTGAATACCTACTTATATATCTTAATTATATATTAGTTAGTGTTATGTATTTTTTTTTATATTGGTTTATGATTTTTGGCTGTCCCTAAAAGGAATCATTTTTTTTTTTGGTGAGATGGAAAAAGGTGGAAATGAAGAAGAGGAAAGAAAAAGTAAAAAAGGTGTTTTCAATTAGATAAATATTTATAGACTTTTTTTTAAGTGAATGACTTTTATAGAGTTTATAATATTTTTAATGACTTTGATAGAATTTAATGACTTTTATAGTCTTTATTTTTAAAGACTTTTATAGAGTTTATGAATTAGTTAATGACTTTTATAAACTTTATTTTAAAAGATTTTTTATGATTTTTTTATTAATATTGAACAACTTCTATTGATTTTACTATACATATTTTGACGTAATTAATTAATTTTTGTCATATAATAAAAATAAAAAATTTAAAATAATTATTAAAAATGGATGTCTTTAATTATTTTTTTAAAAAATAATTAAGATATTAATTTTATTAATTTAAAAAAATATCAAAAAATTATTTCAGGATGACAATTTTAAGAATCTTAAAAATGATAACGAACATCTTGAAATGGAGCTAAAAGTTGAAGTCGATTTGAAAAATTTACAATCTACCAAAAAATATTTATCTAACATATATATAATAAAAAATATGATGAAAAAATAAAAAAAATAAAAAAATATAAAATATAAAAATAAATTGAAATAATAATAAGTCATTTAAAATTTTAACGAAGGGTGAAAGATAAATTTTTAGATTTCTTATATATATTAACCTATAAAAAGTTATTTAAAATCCATTGAAATCTTGAGGGTGAAAGGAAAAAAAAATAATTATAGGTAAAAAGTTTATAAAAGTTTAATCTCTATAAAAGTCGATGTCGATGACTTTACTTCTATAGAATCTATTAAAATTGTAATTGAATACCGTCTCATTTTTCTAAAGTCTTAAAAATTTTTAATTGAATATCATCCAATTTTTAAAATTAATTATTTTTTTGCAAAACCCTAATGGAGTACACCCTGTAAAACACTTTGTAATATGACAAGGAAACTAGAAATTTGGGCAGTTTACAGTCAAAGGGTGGGCCAAAGGTGACAAACGAGAGTACTGGCTTATTAAATCCATTCAATTTAATTCAGATCTCAACCTACAGCGACAAAAAGAAAATGCAAATTCATCAGAAATGAGGGAGGAGTTAAATAAATAATGATGAACAATTGCTACTATTCTAGTTTTGCTTAATTTGAAGTGGGTTTTCTTTTGTTTTTCTTTCTTCTTCTTTCTAATAAACTGCTGAGACAATGATGTTTTCAAGCTTGCTTGTCATGGAATTACAGTCTAACTATTTTTATTTCCTTCCCTTATTGTGGATTGAAGAATTGCTTTGTGATGTTAGATGCCTTTGTCTATTTTAAAACTATAAAAGGAGATAAAAAAATTCAGAAAGAAGGATGATCAGAAAAAAGAAGAATGATGCCAAATGAAAAAAAAAATAATGGAAAAGAAATAAAGGGAGGAGTTAAATAAATAAAGTTTATGGTGTCTATATATTATCATGGGCCTTAAAAGAATAATTATAATTCAATTAGATAAGTCGATTAATTAAATTTTTAATACCATTATTCGGCAGGATTATATCCTGACATCGCTCAAAACAAAAGGGGCAGAGGGTGGGTTGGGGGTTGGTAATAAAATTCACAAAGATGCTTACACAGATTTGCGCTTGGAATCGGACCCAACTCCAAAAACAGGAAGACAAACTACTAAAAGCTAACAAAACCAACAAAGAAAAACATCTAATTTTGATTTGACGACATCATTTTTATACTAACCACAATTACCTCACTTTGTTGACCTTCATATATAGTTTAAAGGTTTTGTTTCATTTTCATCTTATTCTTTTATCATCCATGGAGCATAAAAAATCAGGTTACCTTTGCTTTCTTTTCTTTCTGCTGAGTAGTAACTCTTGGGTCATTCTTAGTCAGTTGTTTTCTCATTTGGGTTTTAATACTTCATGTCTGTCTTGTAGATGAGATGGCTGCATTAGAAGTTGAAAATGGAAGCAGTGACTCCAAGGTTCACGTGTTCTCGTCATCTTCAGAGGTTGAATATCTCTATAACCCATGTCTTAGAGTCCTAAGAAACATGATTTTCTATGCTGACTCAAATTTTATGGCCTGTCTCTGTTTTGCTGCTCCTTTTCATTTACTTTTGTTTTGACGTGCATAATTCATCATTTACTAGTTTATACCTGAGAACTTGGGAAGCTTGCTCCCAAAATAAAAGAGAGAGAGAGAGAGAGAATTTCGGGAAGCTACCAAATTGGAGAAACTGCTCTGGCCTTGTTCTATTGACTTACAGACAATATGTAGGGAAATAGATGACAGCTGTTTATATAGCATATTTTCTTCAAGTTGCTTCAAACTTGTCAATATATAACCAAATTAGGTAGCTGAGTAATACAATAATTGCCCGAGTGTCCGCCTGGGGATCAGGCAGGCCACGGTTTTGAAATTAGTAATACAATTATTAGTTGTAGATAAATTTGATCAAGCTAAGCTTCTGAGACCCGTCAAGCATAAAATATTTTTACAGTGTTTGGTGGGTACTAAAACATGGATATCTCAAGCCTTATATAAGACATATAAGGCGTCCTAAAACAAGGATATTTAGTTCACGTGATCATATTAATCAAGCCAAACGGTCATTTTCTCAATTAATCCATTTTTCCAATTGATTTCCATTTTCCCCTTTCTCATGCAAGAAGACTGCCATTTTTTCACCAATCAATTGACGTTTTAAGTGCCAAATCTGGTCTAGCACTTGTCCGTCTTTAGCATCTCCTTCACCCATGTTTTCGGTTTTATTTGTTGACAGTTGCTTGAAAGGCTACATGAGAAATGGAGCTCAGTGAAAAAACAGCCATACCCTGCAATGTATTCCAGTATATATGGTGGAATTATTCTTGATCCAGCAATGATGGTACTTCCCATAGATGATCATATGGTTCATCGAGGGCATGGTGTGTTCGATACATCAATAATTTTTGACGGGTATGCCTTAAAACTATAAAACATCTATGTAAATTTTTCATGCAGCATTCTTTCACTTGCAGTTACCATCTTCAAATAACAACGGTTAATGCAGATACCTATATGAGTTGGATGCCCATTTGGACCGCTTTCTGCGATCAGCAGCAAAAGCAAGGATATCCTCTCCATTCCCTCGCTCAACTCTTCGAAGCATTCTTATTCAAATGACTACAGCATCAAAATGCAAGAAAGGAACTTTAAGATTTTGGTTGAGTGCAGGTCCTGGGAATTTCTTGCTATCACCTGCAAAATGCCCAACTTCTGCATTCTATGCTGTAGTCATTGATTCTGACTTCCCCCAGTGCAGAGAAGGGGTTAAAGTGATAACGTCTACCGTCCCCATGAAGTCACCTCTCTTTGCAACAATGAAGAATGTGAACTATTTACCAAATGTTCTTTCGGTAATGGAAGCTGAAGATAATGGAGCATATGCTTCTGTATGGGTTGATGATGAAGGCTATATTGCTGAGGGTCCAAATGTGAACGTTGCTTTCATAAGTACTGATAAGGAGCTTATATTGCCTCCATTTGACAAGATCCTTAGTGGTTGCACAGCGCTAAGGCTTCTTGAATTAGCACCTAATTTAGTTGAGCAAGGGCGTCTCAAATGTGTTAAGACTGCTAGTCTCACTGTGGAAGAGGCTAAGAGGGCAGCTGAAATGATGTATGTTGGAAGTACACTTCCCGTGTTGCCAATTGTTATGTGGGATGAGCAACCCATTGGAGATGGTAATTGCTGTCCATCTATCAATACTTCATCGTTAACGGCTTTCGATCAGATGCTCTCTTTTTTAACATTTTTGTTTTGAATAGAACAGAATATGTACAGGCAATCATATACTAATTCTGATAAAATCCTTTGTTTCTTGGTCACAGGTAAGGTGGGAGAGCTGACAATGGCACTCTCGGATCTGCTTTGGAATGATATGGTTGCAGGCACTGGCATGCAGAGGGTACCTGTTCCTTATGATGAGTAACAGGCTGAACGTTTGTTAAATGAACAAAGCTGAAGGAAATATTTCAGCTGTAACTTTATTTTTCTCGTTGTTCATTCTATCCCTGAAAACTGTTGAACAACTCGCTTTGTTGCATATGAATTCATTGAATGAAATAACTGAAGCTTTGCTATATGTTCTGTAGATGCACATCACGGGTTATGGTTCGTTAGTGCTTGGCTTTACTTTATGTTTCTTGTACCCAATTAAGAACTTAAAGAGAACACAATTCCATTTTCTCTATTTTCCTCCATTTTGGTGCTGATAAACACAGAATTTGGTATATGCAACATTTAACATAACTAAGCTGAGCTGGGAATTATGGAAAAACTCTTAATAACAAATGCTTGCATGTCACAAGCCAAAGCACGTATTAGCCTTGTCTTGCAGCTTCTAAATCATTCATCAATTTCATTTTAAACAATACAAGGAATCTGACAAGAAAAATCTGCAAATATGGCAGAACTGATGATTCAGTTTTGACTTCAATCACACCAAAAAATTACACCTCAATAGAAAACTTGTGTCCAACAACATACTAATTTTTGTTAGCTAACACTAACTAACATGACTATAATAAAGGCATGCTTAAACTGAATGTTTCCCAATATACAACTATAGTACACAAAATTAAGCTAAACTAATCTCCTTATTTCATGGGCTCCAATGTATATTTATAAACTCTTACCTCTTTATTGCATAGCTACTAGTATGTTGGATATCGGCAATGTCAACCATCTCCTCATATGAAGTATAAATTAAAGTTGTTCTGTCATTGCAGAACACCTCCCAGTTCTGTTTTACATCTCTAAAGATGGCAAATAAATTTCCCCATGTCACCCATTTCTACGAAGGACGCCTCAATAGCAATGAATTGGCAAGGATATCTCACTCCTTCCATTACATTTGCAAAACAGACTAGTCTTTGAGGATGAACGGTAACCTTTGTAAAAGAGTGGATGATTCTGCTTTTGCTAAATTACATGGAGGAATAGGAAGTTGCTGCTTATCTATAAAAGTTAACAGTTCACAGCTTCACACCGTTGAAAAGCATCTTTCTTTGCTTATTATCCTGTACTTGTAATGGTCACGTTTATTTTTAATTGGGATAAGTACAAAAAGTCGCTTGTGCCAAGATGCACTTTCACTTTTTTTAGAAATGAGACTGTTTCTAAACGAAAGAAATAATATTTCTATGTTTAGCATGTGCTAAATAATAATAAACAAAAGTAGAATTTTTTTTAAAACTTACAGTATACATTTAATTACGTAAAAAAGGTTATAAAGATGTTATCTTGTTATGGTAAATTGTAGTAGTATAAATTTTGAATGTATATTGCTTGTAAACATACCAACAAAACAATTATATTTCTTTTAAATATAAGAATTTCATTCCCCTATTTACGACTACTTCTCACCATCCCAAACTAAAATACAATCTCAAATTTCTAACAAGTGGTATCAAAGTTCTATAAGATCTTAAGGGTCAAAACTATTATATATATATATATATATATATATATATATATATATATATATATATATATATATATATATATATATATATATATATATATATATATATATATATATATATATATCTTCAACCTCCATATCATCTACTATCTCCTTAGCCAAACCTCCAATTTTCACGATAGAAGACTATGATTATTGAGCTATCAAAATGAGACTCTTTTATAAAACAAATAATTTATGGGAGATTGTAGAAAATGGCTTTGAGTCAAGAAAAGAAGAGGAGCAATACACATAACCTAGATTAAGGGTGCTAAAAGAGAATATGATTAAGGATGTCAAAGCATTGGCTTACATCCATAATGCTTTTGTTGACTCCATTTCCCCAAGAATTATTAGAGTCTCAACAGCAGAAGAAGGATGGACCATACCGCTAGAAGAGTTCTAAGGAAGTGCACAAGTGAGACTCATCAAACTCAATAATTTGAGAAGAGAACTTGAGAATCTGAAGATGAAGAATGATGAGAGTGTGAAAGATTACTCTTCCAAAGTCATGGAACTAGTAAATCAAATGAAAATTTATGGTGATACTATTTTGTATCAAAGAATAGATCAGAAAATGCTAATTAGCTTAATGAAAGATTTCGACATAATTGTCTCAACCATCAAAGAGTCCATAGACTTAAGCAGCCTTAGTGTTATTAAGTTGTTTGGCTCCTTATTAGCACATGAGGCAAAATTAAATAAGAGGGCAGAAGGTTCAACAGAAGGTGCCTTTTAAATAAGGCATTAAGTGCAGCTGTCAACGCAAAAAGGCAGCAAAGGCAAAGACAAATATTTTGAGAAAGAAAGAAAGAATGATCGAGCTTATAATGGCTCTATGGGAAATGCTTCCCATAAAGAAAAATTTCCTCCACGTGTCACTTGTTATAAAACTAATCATTTAGAAAACAATTGTCGGTTCAAAGGCAAGTCTCGATGCAGATTTTATAAGAAGTTTGGCCACAACGAAAAATATTGTAGAGTAAAATATGGCCAACAAAATAATCATGAACAACATATGAATGTCACAGAAATTAAAGATGAAGATCACTTATTCTATGCTTGTCAAGATGCAAGCTCTCGTAAAGGTAATAAAAGTTGGCTTATTGATAGTGGATGCACAAGTCATATGACCTATGATCGAGAACTTATCATTGATATTGACACATTTATAAAGATTCCTGTTCGAATGGGAAATGGAGCAGTAGTGGAATCCCAAGGCAAAGGGACTGTACAAATCGACAACAAAAAAAGGTGTTAAGCTCATAAAAGACGTTCTTTTAGTCCTTAAGCTCAATGAAAATTTTTTTAGTGTCCCTTAAATGATCAAGCATTGATATTCTATTAATTTTAAGGTAATCATTACACCATATTTGATCTAGAAAATAGGAAGATTGCTCGTGTTAAAATGCAAAATAAAAGCTTTACCTCAAAAGGGAATGACTTTATAGAAGAGGCTAACAAAGCCCAAAGTGATGAGATATGATTATGCACAAAAAGTATGAGCACTACAACTTAGGTGCTCTCAAACTTATCCATTAAAAAAATGTCAATTGAGATCTTCCTTCAATTAATAATATTAATAGTTTGTGTAAAGCTTGCCAACTTAGTAAGTAACACAGGAAGCCTTTTCCAATAGAAAGTACGTGGAGAGCAAAGGAGAAACTTAAACTTGTGCAAACCAACATTTGTGGAACCCAGAGGACTTTGTCTTTAAGTGTGAACAAATATTTCATATTTTTTACTGATCATTTTGTCATGACCCAAAACAGGGGCCATGACTGGCGCTAGGGAACGGGAATTCTTTCGAATCTGGAACCCATAGCAAGCCTAAAAATAAAATAAAACATGCAACAGTAATAATAACGACACAATCGATTGAAATATTATGCAGCGGAATAAAATCATAAATGTCAAAATAATAATTTCGTTAAACGAAATTAAATCGAATTCTCATATCATATATAAATAAATCCTTTAATACAAGTTTCAGTTCAAGTATTTAAATTACATATCTCATATAAATACAATACACCAATCTCCGAAATGACCATAACTACTGCAGTGTCTAGATCATAAAGTAAAACTCAAGACTCAGATAAGCAATTTACATAAAGAAGTCGGGGCGGAAGAAATCCGGCGTACAAGCCTACTACTGAGGTCTGAAGACGATGACTCTCCTGAAAAATAGTCAACGGAGGGGAGTCAGACCTCACTGAGTGAATTACTATAATATATATACATGCATACTAAATGCCAACGCACACAGTCAAAAGTATATATAGTATATATGTATACAAGCAATTACACACAAATGCAATAAAAATCATTTAATATATTTTTATTGAAAATCACAGTTTATGAAGGATCAAATAGAACCCTAGAATATCGCAACCTCAAAATAGTGTTAGACAACACTCTAGCCATACAGGCTCACTTATTCCAAATATGGTCACTTGATCCATTTGGACAGTAGATTGGTCCCGAGACACTAAGTCAACCGAGCTCCAACAGTCTGACTGTCAGTGTGATTGGCCCCGAGACACTTGGTCAATCGAGCTCCAGCAATCACACTCCCAAATCATTTCTCACACATCAAATAATCAAATCTCATCAATATCCTCAAACAGGTTAGTAATATAGCCTAAATGCTATAAGCGTACCGGTACGTACTCGGTCCTAGTGCTGCCCACTAGGTAGCACGTTCTATCGATATCCTTCATTTTAAATATAAAGCATACATTCATAAAAATAAATGATGCATGAATTTAAATAAAATAGCAACATAAACCATATATATACTAGAAATATACCAAAAATAAACCAGATATATTTAGAGTATATATACGTCAAATAAATCCAATATAATTACAAAATAAACTAACAATATACCAAGAATATACATAAAACATTTTAAGAATAATTTATTAATAAAACATGCATATAATTTAAAAATATACTAAAATATACCGAATATAAACTAAAGATAAACTTAAATACCAAATGAATTATTTATACATAATTAATCAAAATAACATACATTTCTAAATCATGCACCCTAAAGCATATATACATAGAATAGTAACTCACACTTAGTGCGCTCCTCGAGATAGGTCCGACAGGCCTAGTCCACTAGGCCTCGATCTCGGCGCAACTAACAAATAAAAATAACAGACATCAGAATAAACCTAACAGAAAACCCTAGAAACTCGATCTAGAATATTAGACACAAAATCAGAATTAGGGTTCGACCGGACATCACGTTTTACGAGAATTCTATCAAAAATTCAGCAGAACCTCTCCTATAAAACGGTCATCTCTCTACTCAAAGAGTAGAGCCGGCCCTGCAAAGAAATGCACTTCGAAAAACAAACACAGAAACACATCCATAACCTCTCGGTCGGACTCCAAACTACAGTCTACCGACCGGAATCCACAATTCACATAACAATTATGAAAATACCAAAAATGCCCTTACATCATAGAAATACATTTAATAATTAGAAATTATGTAATTAACCCCTAAACACAGTAAAAATCGATAAAAACTCATTTTATTAGAAAAATCGTATATTATACATATAATTGAAAATAATTTACGAAAAATAGTTTTAATTAGTTAAAAATACTAAATAATTTGTAGAAATCATTTTTGTACCTTAAATAACTATTAAAACCAATTTAATTACATTTTTAGCTAACTTAGGGTAAAATTACCAAAATACCCCTATATATATAAATATACTAAAATTACTCCAAAAATTCACCAAAAATAATATAATTGCACAAAATTTATTTTCTCAACATATTTATCAATAATATCAATAATTAAACTCAATTAACTAATTAATTTCAATTAAAAACACAATTAAACTAATTTTCAAAAATTACATAAACCTAAATAAATTCAAAATAAATACATAGAAATTCATAAAAATTCCAAATAAATTTCTATAATTCAATTTAACACCTATATTTATCATAAAACACAATTTCATAATTTAATTAATTAATTTTTGAAAATTAGAAAATAATAATAAAATATTCAAAAATACCCAAAAATTAAAATAATTCCCAAAAATTCTGAAAAAATTCACACATGTAGATTAAGCTAAGGGGAACAACATTTTTGAAGGAATTTTTCATGAATCAATCAATTTGAAGTTCAAAAAAATCAAGAACCCTAAAATGGCCGAATTACTAAAATCGAAACCTAAGCAAATCTAGACCATTTTAAGTGAAAAAAAACTTGGAATCACACTCACCGGAGCTCAAGGAGAAGAAAGAGACTGGCGGTGTCGAAAACAGTGGCCGAAATCACATCGATCGATGTTAGCTTCCACTTTCGGCTTTCCGGCCAAAAACGGGTTTCCCGACATCGGAAACAGTTGCAGCAGGCGGCGAGGAAGGCTAGGGAAGGGGGTGGCACGCTTGGAGGCACACTGACGGCAAGAGAATGGTGTGACAGATGGTGGTTGGCGATGAGAGGTGATTGGGGAAGAAGGAGGAGGAGTTGGGGGCGAAATGGTAATTTGCCAAAAATTTTGATTTTTAACACTATAATATGTATATATATATACTTTACACTATATATTAAAATAATATAAAATCACACACATTAAATATACAGCACACACATATAATTTAATATTTTAAAATTTAATACTAAATAAAAATAATTAAATAACAATAAAACTAATTAATAAATAATAAAATATTAGGGTAATTAATTAAACCCTAATTAAATAAATAAATACACATATATATGTTATTTAATACTTCAAAAATATATATGAGTTCATGCAAGTCCGAAAATCTATTTAATATAATTAATAATAAATAATTTACGTGAAAATTTTCCCGAAAATAGTATTCTCGGGAAAATTTTACGTAAAATACTTAAAATAATATACAATAATTAAAATAAGTTTTAAATACATATCAACTCGTAAAAATATCATAATTATATACAAAATTATTAACACTGCATATCCCGATGCAATATTAAAATATTTAAAAACTCGAGATATTACAGTCTCCCCCCCTATAAGAATTCGTCCCTGAATTTCAGAAAGAAAATGATCACAGGATCAGGAAGGGAAGAGATACGGGTAAGAAGCTCGCATCTCAGCTTCAATCTCCCACGTATGCTCCTTAACGCTGTTGCTACACCACAGAACCTTGACCATCGAAATCTGCTTCGAACACAACTGTCGGACTTGATAGTCAACGATCGCCACAGGTTCTTCCATAAACGTTAAATCTTCAGCATCGAGATATATTTCTACACTGTCGGGCTGTAACACGTGTGAAGGGTCTGAGATATACTTCCTCAGCATCGAGATATGAAATACTGGATGCACTTGTGACATACTTGGAGGCAAATCCAACCGATATGCAACAGTGCCAACTCTCTCCAGAGTCTCAAACGGTCCGATATATCTCGGTGCTAACTTACCCTTCATACCAAATCTCATCACACCCTTCATTGGAGATACCTTCAGAAAAATAAAATCCCCTACCTGAAACTCCACATTTCTACGCCTAGGATCCGCATAGCTCTTCTGCTTGCTAACTGTGGTCTATAATCTGCGCTTAATCACGGCGACTTTCTCTGCAGCATCCTGAGCCATCTCAGGTCCAGTCAAAGCTCTCTCACCAATCTCATCCCAACTCAAAGGGGATCTACACTTCCTTCCATATAATGCCTTATATGGTGCCATACCAATACTGCTATGGTAGCTGTTATTATATGCAAACTCAACGAGTGGAAAATGATCATCCCAGCTACCTCCCAAATCCAGGACACACATCCTCAACATATCTTCCAGTGTCAGGATCATCCTCTCAGACTGACCATCTGTCTAAGGATGAAAAGTAGTACTGAAATCCAACCTAGTGCCCATCGCTTCCTGCAACTTCTGCAAAAAATGAGAAGTAAACACTGAACCTCTATCTGACACAATGAACACAGGTACTCCATGAAGGCACACAATATGCTTCACATATAACTTCGCTAATCTAGCTACAGAATAAGTGGCTTTCATCGGCAAGAAATGTGCAGACTTCGTCAACCTGTCAACAATCACCCAGATGGAATCGTATCCATCCTTCGAACGAGGTAAACCTACCATAAAATCCATAGCTATCCTTTCCCACTTCCACTCGGGAATAGGAAGAGGCTGAAGCTTCCTAGAAGGCTTCTGATGTTCAGCTTTCACTTGCTGACACGTTAGGCACTTGGCAACATAATCAACGACATCCTTCTTCAATCCATCCCACCAGTACAAATCTCTGATATTGTGGTACATCTTAGTGACACCCAGATGTACGCTATAGGCTGTAGAATGTGCTTCCTCTAGGATCTCTTCTCTCAAATCATCCACATCAGGAACACATAATCTACCACTGATCCACAACACACTGTCATCATCGAGTGTGAAATCAGTGAACTTCCCTGCTCTGACATTCTTTGCAAGCTCTTCTAGAATAGGATCTCGACTCTGAGCTGCTTTAATCCTATCCCTCAGTACAGATCGCACCTTAAATTGAGCTAGCAATTCACCTGACCTACTGATCTTCATTATCAGACCTTGATCCACCATTAGATGCAACTCCTGGATCAACGGTCTCCTCTCAACACTGATGTGAGCAAGACTGCCTGAGGACTTTCTACTCAAGGCATCTGCTACCATATTAGCTTTACCCGGGTGATATAGAATCTCACAATTATAATCCTTTAATAATTCCAACCATCTCCTCTGCCTCAGATTCAGATCTCGCTATTGGAAAATGTACTTGAGGCTCTTGTGATCAGTAAATATCTAACAAGTCACCTCGTACAAATAATGTCTCCAAATCTTCAGAGCAAAGATCACTGCAGCCATTTCAAGGTCATGTGTGGGATAGTTCTACTCATGCTTCTTCAATTGCCTTGAAGCATAGGCTATCACCCTTCCATTCTGCATCAGCACACAACCAAGGCCAACTCTAGAGGCATCACAATAAACTGTGAACTTATCCACATTATTAGGCAAAGCTAACACTGGCACTGTGGTCAACTTCTCCTTCAACAACTAGAAACTATTCTCACAAGCTTCTGACTACTCAAATCTAACATTCTTCTGAGTCAAGCGAGTCATAAGGGCTGTAATTCTGGAAAAATCTTGCATAAACCGCCTATAATACCCGGCTAAACCCAAAAAACTCCGAATCTCAATAATAAAAGTTGGTCTAGGCCACTCAGACACTGCTTCAATCTTTTATGGATCAACCTGGATACCTTCTTTAGACACCACGTGTCCAAGAAAAAAAAACACTCTCCATCCAGAAATCACACTTCGAGAATTTAGCATAAAGCTGATGATCTCTCAGTGTTTATAGTATAATCCTCAAGTGATATACATGCTCCTCCATACTCCTTGAATAAACCAGTATATCATCAATAAAGACTACCACAAACTGATCCACATATGGTTTGAATACCCTATTCATCAGGTCCATAAAAGCTGCTGGTGCATTAGTCAAACCAAAAGACATCACCAGAAACTCATAATGGCCATATCTAGTGCAGAATGCCGTTTTAGGAATTTCAGCTTCACTAATCCACAACTGATGATAACCCAACCTCAGATCAATCTTAGAAAAGAACTGTGCACCCTGTAGCTGATCAAACAAGTCATCTATCCTCGGTAGAGGATACTTGTTCTTTACTGTCACCTTGTTCAGCTCTCTGTAGTCAATGCACAGTCTCAGGGTACCATCCTTCTTCTTCGCAAACAGGACTGGTGCACCCCAAGGAGAAACACTAGGTATGATGAAACCCTTATCCAACAACTCTTGCAACTGCTCCTTCAACTCTTTCAACTCTGCAGGAGCCATTATGTAGGGTGGCATAGATATAGGAGTAGTACCCAGAACCACATCTATATAGAACTTAATCTCTCTGTGAGGTGGTAAACCTGGCAAATCCTCAGGAAAAACATCAGGAAGCTCACAAGCAATAGGGACATCTGTGAGTGATAACTTCTTCGCTGAAGTATCCCTGACCAATGCCAAATATCCCTGACATCCTTTCCTCAACAACTTCTAAGCCGTAATAGTAGAAATAAGATTATGAGGTGCTGAACTCCTATCACCCACAAACTTAAAATCTTCTTCATCAGGAATTCTAAAAGTCACCTCTTTATTCCTGCAATCTACCACAACATAGTGCTGAGATAACCAGTCCATTCCCAGAATAACATCAAACTCCATCACATCCAATAAGATCAAATCAGCGGGTAATTCTCTATCTCCCACGAGAACTGGACAACTAGAAAGAACAATATCGGTGTCCAAGGAATCGCTTAGAGGAGTGGCAACAGACAAAGAAAAAGCCATCCTCGAAGCTTGCCAATAAGACTTGGAAGCAAAAATGGGAGAAACAAATGAATGTGTGGCACTCGGATTAAACAAAACCCATGCATCCAGGTAACAAACAGAAACAATACCTGCCACGACTGCATTAGATGCATGAGCATCCTACCGAGTGAGATGGAAGACTCTGGCCTATCCTCGACCTCCCTGCTGACTGGTAGAAGCCTGGCCAACACTCTGGCACCTCCTCTAGTACCTCTACCATGACTCTACTGTGGGACAAACTGAGTGGAACTCTGATGCTGGGCTGGGGGTAACTGAAATGGCACGGGTGCAGTACTAGAAATTGACTGCTGTGGAAATCACGAAATCTGCGGCTGCTGATACCCAGAGTAAGGACACGATCTGGCAAAATATCCTGTCTGCCCGCATCTGAAGCATGTCAGTGGTTTCAGGTAACACAGTCCCTGATGGACTCTACTGCAGGTTTGGCATACACTGGCAGCCAATCCAGAACTACGACCACTGCTGCTGCTCGAAGCACCTGACCCGAATCTGAATGACCTACGCTGACCTCTATAGCCATGTCTACTGTCCGATGCACTCGCTGCTGCTGCCTCTAACTCTACTGAGTCGGACCTCGCTACTGACTACTTGACCCAACATAAAAACTCGAATATGGTGTAGTCTGCAATCCACTCGACTGAACTCCCAGCTGGTAAAAATCAGGCATTGCTCCCTGCCTAACTAGCCTCAGCTCAAACTCCTTGGCCAACTCAATCACAGACTCCAGAGTAAGGCCTGCTGTAGGCATACCAACAAATACTGAACCCAATCCGATAATATAGGTAGTGATTGCGAAGTACTGATCTTGCATCAGATCCTCTGCATATCTACCCAGCCGAAGAAACTCTCAGGTGTACTCCTCTACTGATCGATCACCACGAGAAATGCTAGTCAAACGGAGAGGCTCTGGATAGAATCTCCTCATAAACCGGTCTCGAAACTGAGCCCAGGTCATCGTCATCATATAGGGCTGGATCATCTGAATAAACCAGTCCAAAGCTGGTCCCTCGATAGACAACTCGACGATTATAATTCGCTGGTACTCTGTATGAGCAGTTTGAGTCCGAGTCTCAATCGCATGCAGGAAGTCTAACGGATCAGAAGTCCCATTGAACGCAATCCTGCTAACTCGGGCATAGAACAAAGCTGCCTTAGGGTCAGACATACCCTGCTGATAGGCAAGCTGAATAGGCTGAACAATTGGAGGTACAGGAACATCAAACTCGGGCTCTACAGGCTCCTTATCCTGTAACTCTCTCTGCCTACGGCGACCTGCCGCTCCTCGAGGTCTACCTCTGCCACAACCTCTACGTCTAGCTGGCTGCTCAGGAGGTAAAACCTCATCCTGAAAAGACTCATCATCCTCGACCTCAACGACCGGTGGAGCAACACGCACTCGCCTCCTCATTTTGAAAGGACAAACAGAAAGATTCAGACAAAATAGACAATGGAGAATAACGCAGAAAACTAAATCAAGGAATACTTATCAAGATATACTCAAGCCTAATTCACTGCAGTAGTTCAATAGAAAACACAACTTAAAAACTAGGGCCACGAATCACACAACTAAGCCCTGACACAGAACTCCGCTCTGATACCAACTTTGTCACGACCCAAAACAGGGGCCATGACCGGCGCTAGGGAACGGGAATTCTTTTGAATCTGGAACCTGTAGCAAGCCTAAAAATAAAATAAAACATGCAACAGTAATAATAACGACACAATCGAGTGAAATATTATGCAGCAGAATAAAATCATAAATGTCAAAATAATAATTTTGTCAAACAAAATTAAATCGAATTCTCATATCATATATAAATAAATCCTTTAATACAAGTTTCAGTTCAAGTATTTAAATAACATATCTCATATAAATACAATACACCAATCTCCGAAATGACCATAACTACTGCAGTGTCTAGATCATAAAGTAAAACTTAAGACTCAGATAAGCAATTTACATAAAGAAGCCGAGGCGGAAGAAATCCGGCGTACATGCCTGCTATTGAGGTCTGAAGACGATGACTCTCCTGAAAAATAGTCAACGGAGGGGAGTCAGACCTCACTGAGTGAATTACTATAATATATATACATGCATACTAAATGCCAACGCACATAGTCAAAAGTATATATAGTATGTATGTATACAAGCAATTACACACAAATGCAATAAAAATCATTTAATATATTTTTATTGAAAATCACAGTTTATGAAGGATCAAATAGAACCTTAGAATATCGTAACCTCAAAACAGTGTTAGACAACACTCTAGCCATACAGGCTCACTTATTCCAAATATGGTCACTTGATCCATTTGGACAGTAGACTGGCCTCGAGACACTAAGTCAACCGAGCTCTAGCAGTCTGACTATCAGTGTGATTGGCCCCAGGACACTTGGTCAACCGAGCTCCAGCAATCATACTCCCAAATCATTTCTCACACATCAAATAATCAAATCTCATTAATATCCTCAAACAGGTTAGTAATATAGCCTAAATGCTATAAGCGTACCGATACGCACTCGGTCATAGTGCTGCCCATTAGGTAGCACGTTCTATCGATATCCTTCATTTTAAATATAAAGCATACATTCATAAAAATAAATGATGCATGAATTTAAATAAAATAGCAACATAAACCATATATATACTAGAAATATACCAAAAATAAACCAGGTATATTTCGAGTATATATACGTCAAATAAATCCAATATAATTACAAAATAAACTAACAATATACCAAGAATATACATAAAACATTTTAAGAATAATTTATTAATAAAACATGCATTTAATTTGAAAATATACTAAAATATACCGAATATAAACTAAAGATAAACTTAAATACCAAATGAATTATTTATGCATAATTAATCAAAATAACATACATTTCTAAATCATGCACCCTAAAGCATATATACATAGAATAGTAACTCACACTTAGTGCGCTCCTCGAGATAGGTCCGACGGGCTTGGTCCACTAGGCCTCGGTCTCGGTGCAATTAAACAAACAAAAATAATAGACATCAGAATAAACCTAACAGAAAATCCTAGAAACTCGATCTAGAATATTAGACACAGAATTAGAATTAGGGTTCGACCGGATATCACGTTTTACGAGAATTCTACCAAAAATTTGGCAGAACCTCCCCTGTAAAATGGACATCTCTCTACTCAAAGAGTAGAGCCAGCCCTGCAAAGAAATGCACTTCGAAAAATAAATACAGAAACACATCCACAACCCTTTGATCGAACTCCAAACTATAGTCTATCGATCGGGGTCCATAATTCACATAATAATTATGAAAATACCAAAAATGCCCTTATATCATAGAAATACATTTAATAATTAGAAATTACGTAATTAACCCCTAAACACAGTAAAAATCGATAAAAACTCATTTTATTGAAAAAATCGTATATTATATATATATAATTGAAAATAATTTACGAAAAATAATTTTAATTAGTTAAAAATACTAAATAATTTGTAGAAATCATTTTTGTACCTCAAATAACTATTAAAACCAATTTAATTACACTTTTAGCCAACTTAGGGTAAAATTACCAAAATACCCCTATATATATAAATATACTAAAATTACTCCAAAAATTCACCAAAAATAATATAATTGCACAAAATTTATTTTCTCAACATATTTATCAATAATATCAATAATTAAACTAAATTAACTAATTAATTTTAATTAAAAACACAATTAACCTAATTTTCCAAAATTACATAAACCTAAATAAATTCAAAATAAATACATAGAAATTCATAAAAATTCCAAATAAATTTCTATAATTCATTTTAACACCTATATTTATCATAGAACACAATTTCATAATTTAATTAATTAATTTAATTAATAATAATAAAATATTCATAAATACCCAAAAATCAAAATAATTCCCAAAAATTCTAAAAAAATTCAAACATGTAGATTAGGCTAAGGGTAACAACATTTGTGAAGGAATTTTTCATTAATCAATCAATTTGAAGTTCAAAAAAATCAAGAACCCTAAAATGGCTGAATTACCAAAATCGAAACCTAGGCAAATCTAGACCATTTTAAGTGAAACAAAGCTTGGAATCACACTCACCAGAGCTCAAGGAGAAGAAAGAGACTGGCGGTGTCAAAAACGATGGCCGGAATCATGTCGATCGACGTTAGCTTCCACTTTCGACTTTCCGGCCAAAAATGGGCTTCCCGACGCCGGAAATAGCTGCAGCAGGCGGTGGGGAAGGCTGGGGAAGGAGGTGGCACGCCGGGAGGCACACCGATGGCAAGAGAACGACGTGATAGACGGTGGTTGGCGATGAGAGGTGATTGGGGAAGAAGGAGGAGGAGTCGGGGGCGAAATGGTAATTTGCCAAAAATTTTGATTTTTAACACTATAATATGTATATATATATACTTTACACTATATATTAAAATATTATAAAATCACACACATTAAATATACACCACACACATATAATTTAATATTTTAAAATTTAAAACTAAATAAAAATAATTAAATAACAATAAAACTAATTAATAAATAATAAACTATTAGGGTAATTAATTAAACCCTAATTAAATAAATAAATACACATATATACGTTATTTAATACTTCAAAAATATATATGAGTTCATGCAAGTCCGAAAATCTATTTAATATAATTAATAATAAATAATTTACGTGAAAATTTCCCCGAAAATAGTATTCTCAGGAAAATTTTATGTAAAGCACTTAAAATAATATACAATAATTAAAATAAGTTTTAAATACATATCAACTCGTAAAAATATCATAATTATATACAAAATTATTAACACTGCATATCCCGATGCAATATTAAAATATTTAAAAACTCAGGATATTACACATTTCACCTGAATGAAATGAGTTTATTTTATAAAAGATAAAGTGAATGTGTTCAACATCTTCAAAAAATTCAACGCTCCTGTGAAGACACAAAGTGGCTGCAAACTGAAGAGAATTCTATCTGATATGGGAAATGAGTACATTTCCTCTAAATTTGATAAGTTTTGGGATGATGCAGGTATTGAACACCAACTCACATTTGGGTATACGCCTCAGCAAAATGGAGTTTTTGAAAGAAAAAATAGAACCGTTATGGAAATGGCAAGATACAACCTTGTAGAGAAGAAAATACTTAAGAAATTTTAGGCAGAAGCTATGTACACTGTTGTATACTTATTAAATAGGCTTCCTACCAAGGTTGTACAATAGAAAACCCCATTTGAAGCTTGGAGTAGGGTTAAACCAATAGTTAAACATTTTAGTGCATTTAGCTTAATTTGCTATGTATATGTCCTATCTCAGAAAATGGGCAAGCTCAATGATAAATCAAAGAAAGGAATTTTTCTTGGCTATAGCTCTCAATCAAAGGGCTATAGAATCTTTAATCTCAATACTGAAGACATTGTAATAAGTCAAGATGTGGAATTTAATAAAAATGCAATTAGGAATTGGGATGAACAGAAGATTGAAATAAGTATCATTTCAATTCCTTAATTTGAAAAGCATCTAGATTATGTTCAAAATGATTATGAAGATGATAATTGTGGGTTTTCTTGAACCACACCAGTGAATTCACTATATGAGGTCAATACATCATTATTCGATGAGAATGCTATGGGTCGAAGAGGTAAAAAACTATTGACTGATATCTATCAAGATTGTCTAACCATCCATATGGATCCAGAGATGTGTGAATCTTGTCACTTTGTAATTCATGAGCCAAATAGCTATACTGAAGCTTCCAAGGCTAAGGAATGGGAAGAAGCCATTTTGAATGAAATCAATATAATCAAGAAAAATCACACATGGGAGTTAACTGATAAACTAGAGAACAGAAATATGATTGGTATAAAATGGGCCCTTAAAACTAAGTTGAATCCAGATGGGGCGATTAACAAACATAAGGTAAAATTAGTTGTCAAAGGATATTCTCAAATAGCTAGAATTAATTATGAAGATACCTTTACTCATGTTACAAGACTTGATATGGTTAGAACTTTAATCACATTAGCAGCTTAAAATAGTTGGAAGATTTACCAATTTGATGTAAAGTTCACATTCCTTAATGGAAACCTTAAGGAGGAGATATATGTTGAGCAACCACAAGAATTTTTTATGAAAGAAAGAGAACATCAAGTTTATCATTTTAAGAAGGCCTTGTACGTGCTGAAACAAGCTCCTAGAGCTTGGTATAACAAAATTGTATCTTATTTATGTGACCAAGGCTATAGGAGGAGCACGAATGAGCATACACTTTACATCAAAAGGCACAAAAAGTTAGACATTCTACTTGTTTCCCTTTATGTCAATAATTTACTTATCACTAGTAATAACCTAAAAATGATTATGACCTTCAAGAATAAGATGAAGAAGAATTTCAAGATGATAGATTTAGGGTTAATGAATTATTTTCTTAGCATGGAGATTCATTAATCACATGATGAAATATTTATCTCACAAGCCAAGTATACAAAAGGCATTTTGAAGAAGTTCAAAATGCAACATTGCAAGCCAAAGGTAACTCCACTTGTAGTGAATAAGAAGTTATCCAAATCTTATGGGAAAAAGAAGGTTAATCCAAAGTACTATAGGAGTCTTGTTGGTAGTTTATTATACATCAAGGCTACTAGGCCTGATTTGATTTATGCAGTAAGTATACTTTTAAGGTTTATGAATGAACCTAGTGAAATTCACTTGGGGACAACTAAGAAAATTTTGAGATACCTAAAAGGAACTTCAGACTATGGAGTGTGTTTTTCAACCATGTTCAAGCCCAAAGCTAGTCATTTATTCTGATAGTGATTGGGGAGGTTCTGTCGATGATATGAAGAGTACCTATGGCTACATTTTTACACTTAGTTATAGAGTCTTCTCATGGATCTCTAAGAAGCAAGAAGTTGTTGCTTAATCAATAGTTGAACCAGAATATATTGTAGCATCTATGATAATTAATCAAGCCATATGGTTATGAAAAATACTTGTTGATATGGGGTACTAGCAATTTTAACCCATTAAAGTCCTAATGGATAACAAGTAAGCCATCGCTATAGCAAAAAATCCAGTTTTAAAGCATATGAAGGTAAAAATTTCAAGCAATCAGATATACCGAACAAGAGAAAGAAGTCAAGCTGGTTCATTATCCCATAGAATTTCAATTAGTTGACATATGTACCAAAGCCCTTCCAAAACAAGATTCGAGTTCTTAAGGTTGGAACTCAGTATTCCCAGTAAAAGTCTTAAGGAGTAGTTTTGAGAAATCAAACTTTTTCTAATTAAAGGAAATAATATTTCTATATTTATTATGTGCTAAATAATAATAAATAAATACATAATTCTTTTAAAAATTACAGTATACATTTAATTACCTAAAAAATATTATAAAGTTGTTATCTTGTTATAGTAAATTACAGTAGTATAAATACCATATGTATATTAATTATAAACATATCAACAAAATAATTATATTTCTTTTATATATAAGAATTCTCCTCTCCCATTTATTACTACTTCTCACCTTCCCAAACTAAAATACAATCTTTGATTTTTAGCAAGTGGTATCAAAGCTCTAAAAGATCTTAGGGGTCAAAACTATAATAATTTTTTTAAAATATGGCTTCAACCTCCATATTATCTACTATTTCCTTAGCCATACCTCCAACTTTCACAGGAGAAAACTATGATTATTGGGCTGTTAAAATGAGACTCTTTTATAAAGCAAATAATTTTTGGGAGATTGTAGAAAATGGCTTTAAGCTAAGAATAGAAGAGGAGCAATACACAAAAGCTCAATTAAGGGTGCTATAAGAGAATGAGATTAAGGATGCCAAAGTATTGGCTCATATCCATAATCCTCTTATTGACTCCATTTCATTACGAATTATTAGAGGATCAATAGTTGAAGAAGGATGGGCCATACTCCAGGAAGAGTTTGAAGGAACTACACAAGTGAGACTCATTAAACTCAATAATTTAATAAGAGAATTTGAGAATATCAAGATAAAGGATGGTGAGAGTGTGAAAGATTACTCTTCCAAAGTCATGGAAGTAGTAAATCAAATGAAAATTTATTATGATACTATTTTTTCCTAAAAAATAATTCAGAAGGTGCTCGTTAGCTTAACGAAAGATTTCGAAATAATTTTCTCAATCATCAAAGAGTCCATAGACTTAAGCAACCTTAGTGTTACTGAGTTGTTTGGCTCCCTATTAGCATATAAAGCAAAGTTCAACGAGAGGGCAGAAGGTGCCTTTCAAACATGGCATCAAGTAAAGCCGTTAAAGCAAAAAGGCAGTAAAGGCAAAGACAAATATTTTGAGAAAGAAAGAAAGAATGTTTAAGCATATAACGGCTCCATGGGAAATACTTCCTATAAAGAAATTTCCTCCACATGTCACTTGTGGTAAAACCAATAATCTAGAAAAGGATTGTTGGTTCAAAGGTAAGCCCTGATGCAGATTTTGTAAGAAATTTGGCCACATCGAGAAAGATTATAGAGCAAAATATGGCCAACAAAATAATTAAGAACAATATATGAATTTCACAAAAAGTAATGATGAAGATCACTTATTTTATGCTTGTTAACATATAAGCTCTAGTGGAGGTAATAAGAGTTGGCTTAGTGAGAGTGGATGCACAAGTCATGTGACCTATGAATAAGAAATATTTATTGATTTTAACATGTCTATAAAGATTCATGTTTGAATGGGAAATGGAGTAGTAGTGGAATCCTAAGGCAAATGGACTGTACAAATCAATAGTAAAAAAGGTGTTAAGCCATAAAAGATGTTCTTTTAGTCCCTAAGCTCAATAAAAATTTGTTGAGTGTCCCTCAAATGATCAAACATGGATATTTTATTAATTTTAAGGGTAATCATTGCACTATATTTAATCTAGAGAAGAGGGAGATTGCTTATGTCGAAATGCAAAATAAGAGCTTTCCCTTGAAATGGAATGACTCTATAAAAGAGGCTAACAAAGCCCAAAATGATGAGATGTGGTTATGGCACAAGAGGTATGGGCACTACAGCTTATGTGCTCTCAAACTTATCCACCAAAGAAATATTATTCGAGATCTTCCTTCAATTCATGATGTTGATAGTTTGTGTAAAGCTTGCTAACTTAGGAAGTAACATAGGAAGCCTTTTCCAATAGAAAGTACATGGAGAGTAAAAGAGAAACTTAAACTTGTGCAACTAACATTTATGGACCCTAGAGGACTTTATCCTTAAGTAAGATTAGATATTTCATATTGTTCATTAATGATTTCATTTGAATGAAATGGGTTTACTTCATGAAAGATAGATAAAATGTGTTCTACATCTTTAAAAAGTTCAAAGCTCTTATGGAGACATAAAGTGGCTACAAATTAAAGAGAATTCAATCTGATAGGGGAAATGAGTACATTTCCTCTGAATTTGACAAGTTTTGTGATAATGCAGGTGTTCAACATCAACTTACTGTTAGGTATATGCTTTAGTAGAATGGAGTTTTTGAAAGAAAAAATAAAACCATTATGGAAATGGCAAGATGCATGTTTGCATAGATGAAAATACCTAAGAAATTCTAGGCAGAAGCTATGTACACTGCTTTATACTTGTTAAATAGACTTCCCACTAAGGCTGTATAGCAAAAACCTCCATTTGAAGCTTGGAGTGGGGTTAAACCAACAGATAAACATATTAAGCTATTTAGCGTAATTTGCTATGTATATGTCCCATCTTAAAAAATGGGCAAGCTTGATGATAAATCAAAGAAAGGAGTTTTTCTTGGCTATATCTCTCAATCAAAAAGCTATAGAATCTTCAATCTCAATACTAAAGACATTGTAATCAATTGAGATATGGAATTTGTCAAAAATGCAATGTGGAATTGGGATGAATAGAAGATTAAAATAAGTATTATTTCAAATCCTCAATCTGAAAAGCATATAGAATATGTTTAAAATGATTATGAAGATGATAATGGCGGGTTTTCTCTAACCACACAAATGAATTCTCTATATGAGGTCCATATACCATCGTCTGATGAGAATGCTACTGGTCAAAGAGGTAAAAGACTATTGACTGATATCTATCAAGATTATCCAGTCATCCATTTAGATCTAGAGATGTGTGAATCTTATTGCTTTGTCCAGTCATCCATCTGGATCTAGAGATGTGTGAATCTTGTCACTTTGCGATTCATGAACCAAATAGCTATATTGAAGCTTCTAAGGCTAAGGAATAGGAAGAAGCTATTTTAAATAAAATCAATACAATCAAGAAAAATCACACATAGGAGTTGGTTGATAAACTAAAGAACATAAATGTGATTAGTGAAAAATGGGTCCTTAAAACTAAGTTGAATCCAAATGGGGTGATTAAGAAACATAAGGCAAGATTTGTTGTCAAAGGATATTCTTAATAAGTTGGAATCAATTATGAAGATGCCTTTGCTCCTGTTGCAAGACTTGATATGGTTAGAACTTTAATCGCATTAGTAGGTCAAAATAGTTAAAAGATTTACTAACTTAATATAAAGTCCACATTCCTCAATGGTAACCTCGAGGAGGAGATATATGTTGTGCAACTAGAAGGTTTTTTTGTGAAAGAAAGATAACATTAGGTTTATCATCAAAAGAAGGCCTTGTATGTATACAAATAAGCTCCCAGAGCTTAATATAACAAAATTGAATCTTATTTCTATGACCAAGGCTTCAATAGGAGCGTGAATGAGCATACAGTTTACATTAAACAACATATAAAGTCAGACATTCTACTTGTTTCACTTTACATTAATAATTTACTTATCACTAATAATAACCCAAAAATGATCATAACCTTAAAAAATAAGATGAAAAAGAATTTTGAGATGATAGATTTGGGTTGATGAATTATTTTCTTGGCATGGAGATTCATCAATCACATGATTAAATATTTTTCTCATAAGCCAACTATGTAAAAGCATTTTAATGAAGTTCAAAATGCAATATTTAAAGCTAGTGGCAATTCCACTTGTAGTGAATGAGAAGTTATCCAAATCTTATGGGCAAAAAAAGGTTGATCCAAGGTACAACAAGAGTCTTGTTAGTAGTTTACTGTACATCACGACTACTAGACTTGATTTGATATATGCAACAAGTATACTTTTAAGGTTTATGAATGAACTTAGTGAAATTCATTTGGGGACAACTATGAAAATTCTGAGATATCTAAGAGGAACTACAAATTATGGAGTGTTTTTTCAACCATATTCAAGCCCAAAGCTAGTCATTTATTCTGATAGTGACTAAGGAGGTTCTATCGATTATATGAAAAGTACCTTTGGCTACACTTTTACACTTGGTTCTGGAGCCTTCTCATGGATCTCTAAGAAGCAAGAAGTTATTGCTTAATCAACAACTGAAGTAGAATATATTGCAACATTTATAGTAATTAATCAAGCCATATGGTTAAGAAAAATACTTACTGATATGGGGTATAAGCAATTTAAACCTGCTGAAGTCCTAGTGGATAATAAGTCAACCATTGCTATAGTAAAAAAATTCAGTTTGTTATAGCAAAATAAAACATATGAAGGTAAAATTTCGTGCAATCAAATATTTCTAACAAGAGAAGGAAGTTAAATTAGTTCACTGTCCCATAGAATTTTAATTAGTTGACATATTTACCAAAGCTCTTTCAAAAACAAGATTTGAGTTTTTAAGGATGAAACTCAGTATTTCTAGTAAATGGTCTCAAGGAGGAGTTTTGAGAAATCAGACTTTTTTCTAAATGAAAGAAATAATATTTTTATATTTAGTATGTGCTAAATAATAATAAACAATAACATAATTTTTTTTTAAATTTACAGTATACATTTAAATACCTAAAAAGGTTATAAAGTTGTTATCTTGTATAGTAAATTGTAATAGTATAAATACCATATGTATATTGGTTGTAAACATGTCAACAAAACAATTATATTTCTTTTAAATATAAGAATTGCCTTCTCCCGTTTATTGCTACTTCTCACCATCCCAAACTAAAATACAATCTTTGATTTCTAACAAATGGTATCAAAGCTCTAAAAGATCTTAAGGGCCAAAACTATAATAATTTATTTTTTAAAATATGGCTTTAAACTCCACATCATCTACTATCTCCTTAGCCACACCTCTAACTTTCATGAAAGAAAACTATGATTATTGGGTTATCAAAATGAGATTCTTTTATAAGGAAAATGATTTATGGGAGATTGTAGAAAATGGCTTTGAGCCAAGAAAAGAAGAGGAGCAATACACAAAAGCTCAATTAATGGTGCTAAAAGAGAATGAGATTAAGGATGCCAAAACATTGGCTCACATCTATAATGCTATTATTGACTCCATTTCACTAAGAATTATTAGAGTATCAATAGCTGAAGATGGATGGGCCATACTCTAGGAAGATTTCCAAAGAATTGCACAAGTAAAACTCATCAAACTCAATAATTTGAGAAGAGAATTTGAGAATCTCAAGATGAAGGATGGTAAGAGTGTGAAAGATTACTCTTCCAAAGTCATAGAAGTAGTAAATCAAATGAAAATTTATGGTGATACTATTTTTTTTATCACAGAATAGTTCAGAAAGTGCTCATTAGCTTAATGAAAGATTTTGACATAATTGTCTCAATCATTAAAGGGTCCATAAACTTGAGAAGCCTTGGTGTTATTGAGTTGTTTAGCTCCTTACTAGCACATGAGGCAAAATTTAACAAGAGTGTAGAAGGTTCAACAAAAGGTGCCTTTCAAACAAGGCATTAAGTTGAAGCCATAACAAAGGCAAAGAAAAATATTTTGAGAAGGAAAGAAAGATTGAGCATATAATGGCTCCATGGGAAATGCTTCCCATAAAGGAAAATGTCCTCCATGTGTCACTTATGGTAAAACCAATAATATAAAAAAGGATTATTGGTTCAAAGGCAAGCCCCGATGCGGATTTTATAAGAAATTTAGCCACATCGAGAAAGATTATAGAGCAAAATATGGCCAATAAAATATTCAAGAATAATATGTGAATTTCACAGAAAGTAATGATGAAGATCAATTATTTTATGCTTGTCAACATGAAAGCTCTAGTAAGAGCAATAAGAGTTGGCTTATTGATAATGGATGCACAAGTCATATTACCTATGATCGAGAAATCTTCATTGATCTTGACATGTCTATAAAGATTCATGTTTGAATAGGAAATGGATCAGTAGGGGAATCCCAAGTCAGAGGGACTGTACAAATTGATAGTGAAAAAAGAGTTAAGCTCATAAAAGAAGTTCTTTTAGTCCTTAAGCTCAATGGAAATTTGTTGAGTGTCCCTCAAATGATCAAGCATGGATATTCTGTTCATTTTGAGGGAAATCATTACACTATATTTAATCTAGAAAAGAGGGACATTGCTTGTGTCAAAATACAAAATAAGAGTTGTCCCTTGAAATGGAATGACTCTATTAGAAAAAGGCTAACAAAGCCCAAAGTGATGAGATATGGTTATGGCACAAGAGGTATACGCACTACAACTTATGTGCTCTCAAACTTATCCACCAAAGAAATATCATTCAAGATCTTCCTTCAATTCATGATGTTGATAGTTTGTGTAAAGCTTGCCAACTTAGTAAGCATCATAGGAAGCCTTTTTCAATAGAAAGTACGTGGAGAGCAAAGGAGCAACTTAAACTTGTGCACACCAACATTTATGGACCCTAAAGGACTTTATCCTTAAGCAAAAATAGATATTTTATATTGTTCATTGATGATTTTACTCAAATAAAATGGGTTTAATTCATGAAAGATAGATCGAATGTGTTCCACATCTTTAAAAAGTTCAAAGCTCTTATGGAGACATAAAGTGGCTACAAACTGAAGAGAATCCACACTCTTTGCACTTTATTATATATATATATATATATACTCACTTAGATATATTTAGTATATTTATATATGAATTTTAACGATTATAAGAAATATTTCTAATAACTAATAATATTAATAATATAGTAACTAATAATAGAATAAAACAATTAATATATTAATATATAATATATTAATATAATTACAATATATTAATATAAATTAAAATATATTATAAAATATATTAATATAATTAAATATTAAAAAATTCATATAATATAATTCATATAATTTCAATTTAATATTTGAATATAATTAAAATAATATCAAATAACAATATTAAATAAAATAAAATAACAATATTAAATAAAATAATATTAAACAACAATATAAAATAAAATAATATTAAATAATATATAATTATATTAATTAATATTTTATATATATTTATATTATAATTATATATTATATTATATATATTTATTATTTATATTATATTAAAAATTGTATTAAAAATTATTTATATTATATTTATATTATATTATATTATATTTATATTATATTTATATATTATATTATATTTATATATTATATTATATATATTTATTATTTATATTATATTATATTAAAAAATTATATTTTATATATATATATATATATATATATATATTATAATTATAATTATATTATAATTATATATTTTATATTATAATATTATATTTATATTATAATTATATTATATTTATTTATTATATTTATATATATATATTTATTATATTTATATATATTTATTATTTTATTATTTATATTATATTTATTATTTATATTAATTTATATTAAAAAATAAAAAAATATATATTTATACTATATTAATAGGGGAAACGAGTACATTTCTTCTGAATTTGATAAGTGTTGTGATGATGTAGTGTTGAACATCAACTTACAAATGGGTATATGCCTCATCAAAATGGAGTTTTTGAAAGAAAGAACAGAATTGTTATGGAAATGGCAAGATGCAGGCTTGGAGAGAAGAAAATACCTAAGAAATTCTAGGCAAAAGTTATGTACACTGTTGTGTACTTGTTAAATAGGCTACCCATCAAGGCTGTGTAGTAGGAAACCCTATTTGAAGCTTGGAGTGAGGTTAAACCAATAACTAAACATTTTAAGGTATATAGCTTAATTTGCTATATATATGTCCAATCTTACAAAAGGTGCAAGCTTGATGATAAATTAGAGAAATGAATTTTTTTTGGCTATAGCTTTCAATCACAAGGTTGTAGAATCTTCAATCTTAACATTGAAGACATTTTATTCCATCAAGATGTGGAATTTAATGAAAAAGCAACATAAAATTGGGATGGATAGAAGATTGAAAGAAGTATTATTTCAATTCCTTAATATGAAAAGCATCCATAATATGTTCAAGATGATTATGAAAATGATGATAGTGGGTTTTCTCTAACCACACTAGTGAATTTTATATATGAGGTCCATACACTATCGTTTGATAAGAATGCTATGGGTTAAATAGGTAAAAGACTATTGACTGATATCTATCAAGATTGTCCAATCATCCATCTAAATCCAGAGATGTGTGAATGTTGTCACTTTGCAATTCATAAGTCAAATAGCTATATTGAAGCTTCCAAAGCCAAGGAATGGGAAGAAGCCATGTTGAATGAAATCAATATGATCACGAAAAATCACATATAGGAGTTGGTTAATAAACTAGAGAATAGAAATGTGATTGGTGTAAATTGGGTCTTTAAAACCAAACTGAATCTAGATGGGTCGATTAATAAACATAAGGCAAGGTTAGTTATTAAGGATATTCTCAATAAGTTAGAATCAATTATGGAGATACCTTTTCTCCTGTTACAAGACTTGATATAGTTAGAACTTTAATTGTTTTAGCAGCTCAAAATAGTTGGAAGATTTACCAACTTGATGTAAAGTCTGTAGTCCTCAATGGCAACCTCGATGAGGAGATATCTGTTGGGCAAGCAAAGGGGTTTGTTATGAAAGAAAGAGAACACCCGGTCTATCATCTTAAGAAGGCTTTATATATGCTAAAACAAGCTCCTAGAGCTTAGTACAATAAAATTGACTCTCATTTCTATGACCAAGACTTTAAGAGGAGCACGAATGAGTATACACTTTAAATCAAAAGGCACAAAAAGTCAGATATTCTACTTGTTTCACTTTACATTGATAATTTATTTATCACTAGTAATAACCTAGAAATGATCATGACCTTCAAGAATGAGATCAATAAGAATTTCGAGATGACATATGTAGGGTTAATGAATTATTTTGTTGGAATGGATATTCATCAATCACATAATAGAATATTTATCTCACAAGCTAAGTATGCAAAAGACATTTTAAAAAAATTCAAAATGAAACATTGCAAGCTAGTGGCAACTCCACTTATAGTGAATGAGAAGTTATCCAAAACTTATGGTAAAAAAAGGTTGATCCATGGCACTACAGGAGTCTTATTGGTAGTTTATTATACATCACAGTTACTAGACCTTGTTTGATGTATTCAATAAGTATACTTTCAAAGTTTATGAATGAACCTAGTGAAATTCACTTGGGGAGAGTTAAGAGAATTCTAAGATACCTAAAAAAAACTTTAAATTACAGAGTGTTTTTCAACCATGTTCAAGCCTAAGGCTAGTCATTTATTCTGATAGTGACTGGGGAGGTTCTGTTGATGATATGAAGAGTACCTTTGGCTACACTTTTACACTTATTTATAGAGTCTTCTCATAGATCTCTAAGAAGTAAGAAGTTATTGCTCAATTAACTGTCGAAGCAGAATATATTGGAGTATCTATGGTAATTAATCAAGCCATAGGGTTAAGAAAAATACTTGTTGATAAGGGGTACAAGCAAATTGAACCCACTGAAGTCCTAATGGATAACAAGTTAGCCATTGCTATAATAAAAAAATCCAGTTTGCCATAGCAAAACAAAACATATGAAAGTAAAATTTCATGCAATCAGATATGCTGAACAAGAGAAGGAAGCCAAGCTAGTTCACTATGCCATGGAATTTCAATTAGCTAACATATTTACGAAAGCCCTTTCAAAAGCAAGATTTGAGTTCTTAAGGATGAAACTCGATATTTCTAGTAAAGTCTCAAGGAGGAATGTTGAGAAGTGAGACTTTTTCTAAATGAAAGAAATAATATTTTTCTGTTTAGTATGTGCTGAATAATACTAAACAATTTTTTTTTAAAATTTACGGTATACATTTAATTACCTAAAAAAGGTTATAAAGTTATTATCTTGTTATAGTAAATTGTAGTAGTATAAATACCGTATGTATATTGATTGTAAACATATCAACAAAATAATTATATTTCTTTTAAATATAAGAATTCTCTTGTCCCATTTATTACTACTTCTTGCCACCCCAAACTAAAATACAATCTTTGATTTCTAACACAATTTAAGGCTTGTGATTTTTTTGTAACATTTAGAGACATATAGTTTCATTTTCTAACACTTCAGTACCCTATCAACTAATGTCATCATTATTTTATAATAAAATTAATATAACACTCCCTTTCAAAGATACAAATGTTTTACATGTGGTTTACCATCAATATAACTACTTGGATACTTTTAAAAAATATTTCAAATTTATTTTAAAAATTATTTCTTTTTATTCATAATAAAATTAAAAATACATCTTATTTTAATTTATTGTGAATTTCTTTTAGTTAGTTGAATGCTATACTACTTAGTAAATATTTTACTATTAAAAATTCATATTATTCTAACATTATATTATATATTTTTATTAGTATTATTAGGTAGAGTATCAAAATATAAATAGAATCAAACTACAAACTCTTAAATGTTATAAAAAATAGTATAGTCCTTTAAGGAAAAAAGTACCTAACCACATAATATTTTATTATACTTTTCCATTTTTATGTTGCTGAATATTTGTTAAGGAAAAAAAGTGAATTTAGCCACTGAACTTTTTGATCAGGGTCAAATTAGACCTTTTACATCTTTTTCGGTCAATTTAGCATTGAACTTTGGGATAAAGGCCACATTGACGCCTAAAGATTACACATAACTCCTTATTTTTTGATAGATTAACAAAAGACTCTATACATTTAGAAATACCTCCCTAGACTTTTAAATAGTTTACAAATTAGTCCTTATTTTACTAAACAAAACTTTTTCATAAAAAAACTTATAAAAATTAATTTTTAAAATACTTAAAATTATATTTAAAATATAATTTATTTATGATTTGTGAAATTTAAAATTTTAATAATTTATTATACTAATATATTAATTTAGTTATTCACTAGTAATTTTAGTAGTTTTAAAATATTAAGTTTTTGCATTTATAAATTATTTTTAACTTTTAAAATTATATATGACACTTAAAGATTTTATAGTTTGAAAGTATAAATGAAAAATCTAATACTATCTTAATGTATTTAAACTTTTATAACTTTCCATTTTTAAGCAATAAAAATATAATAATAAGCTAAAACTCAAATTTTATAATAATAATAATAATAATAATAATAATAATAATAATAATAATAATAATAATAATAATAATAATAATAATAATAATAATAATAAGTTAAAAATGTATCATAATATAAATATTTTTTATTTTTATTTTTCATCTTTTGTCTTGGTCACCCCCTTTCGAGAGTTTTCAAACTAGCTAAATAGTTGTAAAAGCGTATTGATGATTAAGATGATGCTTTGTTATGTTCGATGTCTATGTTGTCACTTCGGTTGTCGATCACTTAATATTCTTGTGGTTGATTATCGAGTGTTTATGCCACTTGTGTTGCTTTTTATCACAAAATCTATAATAATCTTATTTATACATTGATTATTCCAAATATTCTATGCTAACATCATGTCAGTCATGCCTATCTTACATGATTACACCTTCATTATAATTAGGCATGCTATATTATGCTTCTTGTTAATAAGCCTTTATGGATTTTATAACCAACTATTTTTCAACACACACTCGATAGGAATTTTATTTTCAAAATTGGTGTTACTTGTGATTGAGGAATGATTTATAAATGAGATTATTGGGTGATAACAAGCCTAGATAAGATTGACTTTTTTCAAGCATAATGGGTATTTGTACACAATGATGAGGATTTTCTCTTTTTCTTTCTTTTAGATTGATAATGTCTAAAGGAAAATAGAATATTGATTCTCGATCTTTAACCCCTTCATTCAATGTGATTTTTTTATTTTTTTCTAATCTTCTCTAACTCATTCAAACATAATATAGCATGTATAATCATAATAAATTCATAATCATATAACTTAGGCAATCAAACATATATTAGTAATAAGCAAAATATTGTTCCATATTAATATTGCCTCAATAAGATAATTATTATTCATTGAGTGTTCAAGTTTAGGTCAACTTTAATTTGTACTCCAAAATGTTACAATCGACTTCAATTTGCACTTCAAAATGGCACAGCCTTTTGAAGTCCCTTATGCCTATATTCTTTAATTTATTAGTTAAAGGTAGAATGCAAGCTCCTATGGCTATAAGCAATTGATTTAATTTTGTAGGTCTATGCTTCATTTGGCCCAACTTTCCTCTCTATCTATTCAAGAAGCTCACAAAGCACTCATTAGGTCTTTGCTTCATATTTTGTAACTCTTAAAGGAAGACTTCAAATTAAGAATTCAACCCATACTGCTTAATGAAGGCTGAATGCATCTCTTTCCAATCTTTCTAAACATGTGCATCTAGAGTGTAGTACCATTTAATAGTAGTTCTTTTTAATAACATCGAGAATTGTTTAACAACTTGAGCTTTAGTCAACCAGTGATTTTTATATAGGTGATGCACTACTTTAAGTATAGGTGAAGATCATTAGTGCTAGAATACTTCTTCATGTTTAGAGAACTTTGGGGCAAATGTTGCTCTTCCTTCAAATTCAAGCCTAAATTGGCAAATTCATATATGAGTCCATTTTTTTCATTGCAATCTGCAATTGATTCACTTATTTTTTTTAATCTTTCATCAATTTTGGCTTAGTTGGATCTTCTAGTGCTTTTAATTTTTCTTTAAGTGGCTCGTTAATAATGGTCTTAGTTGCAAAGTCTTCTTCATTAGTGGGTCTATTTACTGCTTCTTTAGTAATCATGTCTCTAATCATTTATTGCATCTCATCCTTGAATTTTTTTCAAAATTTCTTGCTTGAAAGATTCAAAATAAAAAAAATTAGAGGGTCTTGACATTTCTTTATGATGTGGTCTTAATTAATTAATTAGATTCTTGACATTAGTGGGCAAAATTACCTTTGATCTACTTATAAATAAGAAGAGTCTGATGGCTGTAAATACTGCATTTAAAAAAAATAATGAATGTCATGTATGTATTAAATGCAAATTATTTACAAACACAAGCATATCACATGGTAAAACCGTTTAACCTTATTTCTCTTATACATGTATTCAATAAGGAGTCACTTATCTTAAGATTTTTGGTCTAGTGTTTTATTATCATTAGAAGATAATAAAATGATGTATCAATATTCTTTCAAGACAATAATAATAAACAAGTATCAAATCCTTCAAATAAAACTAAAGTCCAACATATAAGCCATGATAAGTAAGTAATGCCCAACTTAGAACAGTCCATCATTGATGGGCTTGGGCTTTATAAGTAGGACTACTATATGACATTAAAGATATACATTTACAAAAGAAAAAATTAGGGGAAGTTACTAAGTCACTATATGAGCTAAGTCTTGGGTGAAACGTTTAAGCTTCCATAGTGATATACCTCCATTATATCTCCTCACTCGAAAGTCCATATAGAGTAGGAGTAGTATGTGTTATGAGTGACAATAGTCATATACACTACCACTAGGTTTAAGTGAAACACAAGTAGTGATCCAATGACAACTGTCAAGTTATTTAGGACTGTGTGCATAATATATGAAAAGGTATTGTGAATGGAGAAGAAATAATTAAATAATTAAAAATGATAAAACACAAAACATTGGAATTAGTTTCTTTATCCTTAGAGGAGTCACCATTGTAAGCAATAAGATTCAGCGTGCTCCTAAATGTTTAGTGACCATAGCGTGGGCTTAGGCCCACTAGCTTGGGACTATAATTGTAGGCTATAAGCCTTAAGTTAAAGATGCGAGTTGCCACGTGGATGAAATCCATGACGCTTTTTATAACAAATGGACCCACAAAGGACCCCTAGCAGTTGTCTGCAGAGACTTGTTTCAAAAACTAGGTATGGGCTTTTAGAATGCCCACCAAATTATAATTTTCTTTAAATAATTTTAAAATTTCCAATTAAGTCCAAGTTTGCAATTAATTCCATTTTCATGCAATTTTTATTTAGTTTACAAAATTCATCACACAGTATATACATTCATCCATAATACATAAATAAAAAAATAAAGGGACAAGTCTAAATATGACCCTAACGTTTTACACTATTCCCACATTAGCACTTAATGTTTTTTACATGTCATTTATGCCCTTCATACTGACAAAATGAGAGCATTTAAATCCAAGAGCTAAACGTTGTTAATTTTTGCCATTATCACAACTGATGTGGCTTATGTTAGACCCGTTTTTTGTAAAAAAATAAAAAGGTGATTTGTCCATTTTGCCACTTAAAATAACAAAACCCTAAAACTGAACATTGTTATTATTGAAAGTAAGAAAAATAGAGAGCAAAATGAAGGGAAACACTGTGTTGATCCTAAAAAAAGGTTTTTAATTCCTTGTGAGCTTAGGTAGAAAAGAAGGAAGAGTTAAAACTCAATGAACATATCATAGCCTACAAGGACCATCAAATTTGCAAGAGATGGAAGCCAAGGGAAAGCAACTAGTCAATTAACTACTTTTAATGGTGTGAACAAGTGTGTTTTTTTAGGCAGTATATGAAGAACACAACAAGAAAATATTTTTTTTGGGTTATTTTTTAGGAATGTTTGGACCAATTATTGAAGACTCCATTTTTAAAGATAGGGAAAGTTTGCAGAAGAATCTAAAACATGGTGGTGGTGGTGTTAGTGGCGGTGGTGGAGGATAAGATGTTCATTCAGTGTTGGTGGGAAAAAACAGGATGAGGGTTTTATAGTAATTTTATCATCTTCACCGCCTTTACTTGTTTCTTTACCTATTTCAAGCGAGGGCAGCGGCAACAACATTGTTAATGTTCCTATGGGTTCTCTTACTGTGATAGGTGGTGGTGGTGAGTACCAGAATTTGGTTTTTTCTAATGATGATAGATCAGACCATGGTGATCCTGTCAGTTATAGAAAGCTGTCACCCCCATCTCAATTTATTAATTATACTTATTCCACTGTACAAAGCTACCAAAGATGCATCCATGAATTCCATTAAACAATTTAAGAGACATGAGAATTTATGCCATTAAATAATTTAAGAGACATGAGAATTTATCTCTTGAAGATGATGATTCTTGTAGATTTTCATCTCTTGAAAGTGAGGTTATAAAGCATAGTAAAGCTCTTTTATTATTAAGTAGTGATTTTAGGACTGTATGGAATTCTAGGTATATTTAATATATTCTAATTGAAAGTTATATCTCAATTTGAAAGTTATCAACTTTAAAATGTTTTGTAGTGGGAAAATAATTTTTTTATGAATTTTTTTGTTCTTTGTATGGATCTCACAGGAAGTTAATTATGTCAAAGAAGTAGTACATGCCAATTTTCATCGAAGAACTTGAATTGTCAGCTCTTGTTCTTTCTTATTCACCTAAAAGTGAACAAGCTTGGTGCCATAGGTAGTTTTTATGAATTATTTTTTCTTTTTCTCAATTTGATGCTGCTTGATTTTAGTTATTTAAAATATGTTCACATAATGTTTGTGACTAAAATACCTGACCCTTGTTGATGTATCAATTATTGACAGGTGATGGGTGATCAAGATGATTACTGGAAAATGCTCAACAATTCAAAAGATCATAGGGAACAAATTTGAGCTAATGGAAAAAATAGTTGAGGTTTAAATTTAGTTTAGGAATTGAGTACTATTAAGTAATGAAGGTTCATAAACTTTTCGTAATAAAAAAATATTAGAATCAAAGACTTTATTTTTATTTGCCCAATTTTGGGAGTTGGGGAAGTTCTTAGTTGGAAATTGATTGCATGGGATGTAATGTGATTTTGGTTTAGAATTATGTTCTTCTAACATATATATGACAACAATTTAAAATTGAATATTTACTTATGGTTTGCTTTGCTAAACTATGGCACCATGCATCCACACTTTTATTCTTTCTACTACTTGTTCCTGTAATAAAATTGAAAATGAGGGGCTATGAAAGGAAATTGAGAATCTGAAGATTGATAAAAATGCACTAATGCAGGAGTTAGTTAAGCTTAGGCAGTATCAAGAAAATGCAGACAATAAATTACTTCTCTTGAGAGATCGTGTTTAAGGAAAAATTAGCAATAGATGCTATCATTCTTAGTTATGGTCATCCAAAACCCAGGATTTTATAGTCATCCTCATTTAAGCTCAAAAATGTAGTGTCCACATTTAAGCCACTTGAACTTGTACATATGGATTTGTTTGGACTAACTAGAGTTGCTATTCTCGATGGAATGCACTATGCATATGTATTGGTTGATGATTACTCTAGATACACTTAGGTGTATTTCTTTGCTCATAAGAACGATGCATTTAAAGTATTTAAAAGTTTTTCAAAAACAGTCTAAAGAGAAAAAAGGTTTTTGCAATTTCATCTATGAGGAGTGATCATGGAACGAAATTTGAAAATGAATTCTTTAAAACCTTTTGTAATGAAAATGGTATTTCATATATTTTTTCTTCTCTTAGAACTCCTCAACAACATGGGGTAGTTCAAACAAAAAATATAACTTTGGTGAAAATGATAAGAATAATGCTTCATGAGTATAATTTACCTTTATATTTTTGGGCAGAAGCCATTAAGACATCTTGCTACATTGCAAATAGAGTATTTAAAAGACTAATTTTGAATAAAAATTATTATAAGCTTTGGAACAATAGAAAATACCAAAATTTCATATCTTAGAGTATTTGGATGCAAGTGCTTTATATTTAACACCAAGGATAATCTTGGAAAATTTAATTCTAAAGCTAATGAAGGAGTTTTCCTAGGCTATGCCACCACTAATAAAGCATATAGAGTCTTTAACAAAAGAACTCTAGCAATTGAAGAGTCAATGCATGTTGTATTTGATAAATCAAATTCATTTGATCCTAGAAAGGATGTTTGTAGTGTTGATAATTATGTATATGAGCATATGGATGTGAATACTTAAGAAGAAAATGCTAGTAAGCCTTTGAAACTTAAAGGTCTAAGCAAGGAGGACAATGAGGAGATGTCTCAACCTACTTTGAAGGATGAACTTTTAAAAGGATTGACAATTCAAGAAAGTACATCCTCAAGACCTCATCATAGGTGACACTATAAAAGGGGATAACTACTAAATCTCAACTTAAGTCTTTTATTAATTTAGCCTTCATATCTCAGATTGAACCAAAAAATATTGACAATGAGTAATGAATTTTGGGTTCTTGTTATGCAAAAAGAGTTGAATCAATTTAAAAGAAATAAAGTTTGGACCTTGGTTTCTAGACCTAAACATCATCCTATTATAACCCTCAAATGGGTGTTTAGAAATAAGATGAATGATCAAGGTGTCATAATTAAGAATAAAGCTAGACTAGTAACTAAAGGTTATAATTAAGAGGAAGACATTGATTATAATGATACCTTTGCCCTGGTTGTAAGGTTGGAAACTATTAGAATACTACTTGCATTTGCATCATTCATGGATTTTAAACTTTATCAAATGGATGTTAAAAGTGTATTTTTAAATGGTTTTATTGAAGAGGAGGTATATGTTGAACAACCTTCAGGTTTTGAAAGTTTTAATTTTCCTAGTCATATATTTAAACTTTCAAAAGCATTATATGGATTAAAACAAGCTCTTAGAGCTTGGTATGAAAGGTTGAGTAACTTCTTATTAGAGAAAGGTTTCCCCAAAGGAAAGGTTAACACAACTCTTTCCATAAAAAAATTCAATAATGGCATACTTATTATCCAAATATATGTTAATGACATTATTTTTTATGCTACTAACCATTGCTTATGTGAGGAATTTTCCAAGTTGATGTAAGGAGAATTTGAGATGAGCATGATGGGTGAGCTTAAATTCTTTGTTGGACTTCAAATCAAGCAATGCAAAGATGGGATTTTCATCAATCAAACTAAATACACTAGGGACATTCTCAAGAAGTTTGGCATGGATGGAACTAAATCAAGTAAAACTCCTATGAATACTACTACTAAAGTCAACAATAATAAGAATAGAAATCTGGTTGATGAAAAGTGATTTAGAGGTATGATCAGATCCCTTCTTTATTTAATCGTTAATAGATCTGACATTATGTTTGCTATTTGCTTATGTGTTAGGTTTCAATCTAGTCCTAAAGAGTCTCATTTGAATGCAATTAAAAGAATTTTCAAATATCTTTATGGAACAATGCAGTTAGGACTTTGATATCCTAAGAGTTCTTCCTTTGACTTGATTAGTTATTCAGATACAGACTTTGCCGGTAGTTTACTAGATAGAAAGAGCATTTTTGGACCTTTTCAATTTTTAGGACAATATTTAGCTTCTTGGTTTAGTAAGAAATAAGTTTGGGTTGCCTTGTCCATTGATGAAACTGAATATATTGTAGCAAGTCTTTATTGTTTGCAAGTTTTATGGAAAAAACAACAATTGTTGGACTATAGTATAAAACTTTATCACATTTCAATCAAATGTGACAATACAAGTGCTATTAACCTTAGCACATTCAACATTCAAGAACCAAGCACATAGACATTAGACATCATTTCTTGCGTGATCATGTTCAAAATTGTGGTATCTCACTTAAATTTGTTGATCCATATAATCAACTTGTAGATATCTTCACTAAACCTCTCAATGAAGAGGTATTGAATTTCCTTAAGCATGAACTTGGCATGATTGATGGTTCTTATTTGTCTTGATTTTATGCTTAATTGATGGTTGAACTATTTTCATGTGAAATCATGTTGTGCTTATTGATTGCTTTGATTATTAATTTTGATTTTGATCTTAACATTTTTTTAAATTTTTTTTCTATTTAATAATTAATTGTTGAAATTATTTCAATAAATTAATTATTCAAAATAAGCACAACATTTTTTTTATCATGCATTTATATATGTTTAAATTTAATATGTGCATTAGGATATGTTCATTCAATTTTTTTATTAAAAAAACTTCCTATTTCGCAAATTAATAATTAATTATTGAGTTAAAGTCAATTAATTAATTATTTTAATTTAGCAAAATTATTCCCTCTTTCCTCTTACTCAACAAGACTAGTTATTTTTTGTATGTTTTTATGTGTGTTTTGCCAATTTCTTTTTGGTTTATTTTTAGTATATTTTCCATATCAAAGCTTTGAGCTGTTAGTTTATTTTCTGGTTATTTTATGTCAGTTTTGGTTTGGTTTATTTTCTTGATATAAGTCATGAGTTGTTAGTTTTATGTCTTTTTATGTTTCTCTCTAGTTTACAACTAGTATTTTAATATGCAATTTTTGTTTTATTAAAATTTCTTTTTGCATTTTGACAAAAGGGGAGAAATATTTGAGTTTGAATCTTTAAGTATTTGAATATTTGAAACTTATTTATATAATTATGTTTATGTATGCATAATAACATTGTAAGTGTGGCTAGTTTTGTCATATTTTTTATATGTGATAAAAAGTTTTGTTTTGCTTACTTTGTTTATATGTGTATATTTGTGATACTTGGTAAGATGGACTTAAACTTGCATAGATTTGGTCTATTTTTGTTTTCATTGTTTTGGTTCTTGATCTTTAGTTTCCTTTAAGAAATAAGTTCTATATGATCATGTGAAATGTATACTATATTTGTGATGTGTTAAGTGCTACTAATTATTTTTTTTTCATATGTTTGAAATTATTTCCTTCAATGTTTCCTAGCATTAATGTCAATGATCATGTTATCATGTTTTTAACACATTTGTCATGTTAGGCCATTTTTTTTATTTCCCTAATGATATATTTTTTGTTGTTGCTATTTTTGTCAAGGGAAATAATTTATGAATTTATATTTCTTATTATGTCCAAAAAGGGAAGTAATAAAGAAATATATTAAATATTTTAATTGATATCTTTTTCAAAAGATTTTTTTTTTCATAACAAAGTGGGGGAGATTCTTATAATTTCATTATTCTTTACATTAATTCTCACTCCATTGATATTCTTCATTATTTGTTTTCCTTACTCCTTAAATTCATTATTTTTATAATATGCATAAATTCAGGAGGAGTATAATTTATTTATTTTAATGAAATTCAAAATATCATACTTACACTTTATATTATTTTCTCAAACTCAAAATAAGTTTGTCAAAATCAAAAAGGGGGAGATTGTTAACCTTAGCAATAATCAATCTTGATTTTAATATTAACAACTTAATTTTGAGCATCCAATGTTCTTTGTTTAAGTGTGATTATAAGTATAGGTACAATAGTACTCTCAATGAAAGCCCAGTCATAATTCAGCTCAAGCAGAGAGTTGTGACTGAAGCAAGGCTGCCATGGTGACAAAATGCTGAGGGCGACGATTGAAGAAAGGCTACCATGGTGACAAATGCTGAGGGTCGTGACTAAAGCAAGATTGCAATGGTGACACTTAGCAGAGGGTTACGACTGAAGCCTTGCTTCCATGGTGACATCAAACTTCAAAAATATCCAACGAACATATTTTTGAAATTATTAAAGGAAAGAGATGTTGGAGGGCTACGACTGAAGTAAGGCTGCCATAGTGACATAAAGTAAAGGGCTGCGATTAAAGCCTTACTTCCATGGTGATGACCCAACAGACATATTTTTAAAATTATTTAAGGAAAGACATTGGAGACATAATCAATGGCTATAATAGCCATATTTTTAAAGTTTAATATATATATATATATATATATATATATATATATATGCTTTAGAGTTGTGATAACCAAAATAAACATTACATTACTCTTTTATTATAAAAAAAACTCTCTAAGCTTTTATTAAGCTTCATTTTTCTTTGTATTGATTAACTCTTGTGAGAGTTGGTTATATAATAAAAATAGGACTTCATATTCATCTAATTTTTAGGATAGATTAGAAGGGAAGTGAGGTACATTTCTAGTGGAATTTGTTTAAGTATTTAGCAATTAAAACACTTAAGAACTTATTTAAGAGTGAGCCTAGAAACTCTTGTTTGTTTGGTTGAAAAGTTAGCCTTAAAACTCTTATTTGTGTAAGGTTGAAGAGTGAGTCTTAAACTCTTGTAATATCAATCTTGTGAATAAAACTGTGGGTATTGAAAAGTCCTAACTTATGGAAAAGTTAGGTGGAGACGTAAGATTATTGAGAATCCAAACTCCTTAAATTCTTATAGTCATTGTTCTTCCCACTCTATTCTCTTTCAATTCTTGTTCATTCCTTAAATTCATTTCAATTTTTTTTTAAATCCTTCATTAGTTTTATTCACCCCCCCCTCTCCCTCTAAGGCACTTTCTAAATAATGTTATATATAATAATAATAATAATAATAATAATAATAATAATAATAATAATAATAATAATAATAATAATAATAATAATAATAATAATATTTATTAAAATAATCAATTAGTTAGATGGATAATAAATCTTTTAGAAAATAGTTTGATCATTAAAATTTAATATTATAGCAATATTGTTTGATAGAATAATATTGATATTAGTTGATTAATCATTACAGTGTAAAAAATATGAAATATAACTAATTGAATGTTATAAAAAAAACTATATGACTAATGTTATTATGACTAAAACCACATGAACCAAAATTGTAATCATCAAAAAAAATTTTAAATGAATAATTTTTTTGGAAAGAATTTTATAGTAATTTTTAAATTATATTTAGATTTTTAAAATAACATTAGATGTACTAAAAAATTTAAAAATATATATATATATATTCGCAAAAAGCCATAAACTTTCACTAATAACGGAAGGCATTTTTATGTAATTTAGGGAGGAAAAACTAAAAATAGATATTGTTAGGAATAAGTTATGCAACTTAGATATCAAATGCTAAGTAGAGAAAATTTCAAAAATTTGTTTAACACTACCCTTCATCTCATAAAGAATTTCAATCCCTAAGATCCAATTTGCAATTTAACACATAACTAATGTACATAACAAGAAAGATAATAAACAATCATCAACCTAGGAATTCTAAGTTTCAAGAAAACTTACAATCTCTTAGGTTTTGAGAAGACCACAAGTATTCTCCTATAATGGTTGGCACCTTAATTCAACTCTTTAAGTCTTTTAATTGTGAGACCTCTAGCTTGAAACACCAAGCTTCATCATATTTCCATTCTTGCTTTGATCAAGTGAAGTAGCAAGTTCCTCTCAATTGACCCTTGCAAGAACTCTAGGTTTTGTATATATATATATTGTTTTTCTTTTCTTTTTCCTTTTCTTTCTTATTATTCTCCATAATTTTATCTGTACTCCTTTCTTATCTTTTTTTTTTTCAATTAATATCTACTAACCCTTAGAGATATATATATATATATATATATGATAAGTAATGAGTGTGTAGAGATTGATGACATGATCCAATCATCTTTATCCTTAGAACACTTCTTAGGATATTTATTTGTGTAGAGAAAATGAGATTCCTTGTCACATGACCCATTAGATCATATACATCCATTTGGCATACAGATATGCATTAATGTAGGATTATGACAAATTGTATTAAGAATTATATAGAAAATATATCCCATATAATTCTCTACATCCATTCTCACAATGTTCATATAATCTCATCTCTAATATAGTCAAGTCAACAATGTTAAATAAGACAAATTTGACTACATCCTTTTAATAGACATGAGCTTTGTGATTAGGCCAACTCTTGGTCCTAGCTCAATCCATTAATTAAATGGGTCTAGACAGAATGCTTTGGCTTTGGATTAATCTTTGGTTCAAAATTTTTTTGGGCTTAGATCCATACAACTTGAGCCATTAATCCAAATCCAATAGAAACAACATATACTTATTATTAATGTAATACCTTAATAAACAAATATTAATAATTAAACCCTTCTTTGAAATTAGATTTCATGATATGCTAGAATCATTGCTTTAAGTATAAATCCAATTAATCTTAATTAATTGGTTAAACTCTTTAATCAATAATTAAATTAATATATATGGAGATTTGGTTAAACCTTTTAGGTGTGACTTACTAAGTTCATACCTAATTTGACAATGAGAAGATAATATCAACACTTGATATTATTTGAAATTCTTTCAAGTCTAAATGTGAAAATCCTAATTATTCACATTTAGTTCTCATAAGTTGTGAGTGACCCCTAACATCGATACCCAATTAGAAATGAATATATATATTAATTCATACGAACCATTTGGTCATAATTACCGTGCACTAAAATTTCTTCATTAGAGGATACTGACATAGCCTAGAGTCAAGATTTAATTAAACTCTAATAGCTATATCATGTGACATAATCTCAAGTTTTATTCTTGATAAAACATAACAAATATTAGAAACACTTTTTAGTAGTGAAACTCTTTTAGCCTGTGTTATATTTGTCATGACTAGGAACTTATTCATTAATAATAAACTCAGATAGAAAAAGATCTTATCCCGGTTCACTCCAGGCAATGAATCTCATCTTGGTCGACCATTCATCCCTACATTTAACTGATTAGAGCCACCACATGTCATATATCCATGTGTGATTAGCACAAGTATGTAAGCTGTAGCAAATTCTAACCACTCAAATGTGGATGATCGTGTCACCTTAGCTCAAAGGACTATATGCAACATTATGACATAGACTGTGATTGTTGATTATAAGTGAATATCCTTGCAATCATAAATTTAACGTCACAATTCGATCCACCCATCATATAAGGATCCAAATGTCTATTATGATATCTTATATCAAGTAGCATGAGACTCACAACCTCACATTATTAGTATTACATACTAATCAAGCAAAATAGATAGAGGTAATAGTCTAATTAATATTACCCACATATTAATTATCAGATTATGAACAATTTATAGCATATATACTAAATAAACTTGTAACTCATATTATTAACTCTTGATAACAAATTTATTTAACATAATGCTAAAGGCTAAAAACTCAAATAAATAAATTCTTTATTTAAATGAATATTATATTGTCATTCAGGATAATTTACGATGTCATTGTTAATTACAAGAATGACACTAGACACATCTACACTAACAGATATATGCACTATGGAACCATATCAATTAAAAAATAATAACAAATCATAAATTTGTGATTCATGGTCGAGAACATAAATATATTTCTTCTAAGATGGCACTTTGTTTTGGCTTCCAAGAATTAATTATATTAATTACATTTTTAATTGTAATTGATACATAATATATATATAATTTTTTTTATAATGATAATTCTGTTTTAGATAGCAACATTTTTTTTCCAGGATGGCACAACGAGAGGTGAACGTGCATGCGTATCAAAGACTTGTTTCATGCTTCAGTTAAAACTCCCATCGAACAAAATGTCTAATATGATTTTTTTTTAATGAATGATAATAATTGATAATTATCTAAATATCAGTAAAAAAATTTGGATCATTATTTTTAAACTTCTTAGTTATCATCCATATCAGCTTGAGTACTCTTATCTCTTAAGAAATTTAATTATCCATTTGCTATCTTATCGGTTTATACTACCATATATACACATATATAATTACAGAACACAGCTTCACTAAATTCTCATTCCCATATACGTGAATAGTGATAATAGATAATGGGTAAACCTTCATTTAACTTGGCTCTTCTTCTTCTTCCTCTTGTCATAGCTATTTGCACCACCCTTTCTTTTGCTTATGAAGTCACTTACGATAATAGAGCCTTTAAGATTGATGGGCAGAGGAAAATAATTCTTTCTGGTTCTATTCATTACCCTCGTAGCACTCCTGGAGTAAGTTTAATTATTGATTCTATATATATATATATATATATATATGTTTATTTATTTATTTTTAATGTAATGCATGCATGTTTAACATTGAAATTTCTTGTTTCTGGGTGTAGATGTGGAGTGATCTTATAAGAAAAGCAAAACAAGGAGGCCTTAATACCATTGAGACCTATGTCTTTTGGAATGCACATGAGCCTAAATATCGTCAGGTTTTCAATTTTTTTTTTATTCACACTGAAAACAAATTTTCTGAAAAAAAAAAAATTGTTTAGCTTTTAATTAACATTATCTTTTTCTTATTTTGTTGGTTCAGTATGATTTTTCTGGACATCTTGATTTAGTTAGATTCATCAAAACTATTCAAAATGAAGGACTTTATGCTATTCTGAGAATCGGCCCCTATGTTTGTGCTGAATGGACTTATGGGTAATTATTTTTATCAAAAATATTGAGAATATTTCTTTTCAATATTTTTTGTATTCGCATTTTTCTTTAACAATCATTATTATTAATCAGGGGGTTTCCAGTTTGGCTGCATAATTTGCCAGGGATAGAGTTGAGAACTAATAATGAAGTCTATAAGGTATTTTTTTAAAAACATTAGCAAAGTATTTTACTTTAATCTACTGATTAATATATATATATATATATATTTGAATTCTAACTTTTCAAAATTCCTTTTCAATTCTAGAATGAGATGCAAACTTTCGTTAAGTTAATTGTAGATATGATGAAAAGTGAGAAACTTTTTGCATCACAAGGAGGACCTATTATCCTTTCTCAGGTTCAATTATTCTTGTATTTATTTATTTGTACATATTTAATATATATTTTTGTTTTCAATTTTTTATTTACCAATTGCACTAATATTGAGTTTCTACATTTTTCTCCATTTTTTTTCATCTTTAACGAAAGATTGAAAACGAATATGGAAATGTTCAAGGCAGCTACGGAAAGGATGGACAAGATTATATCAACTGGTGCGCTAATTTGGCTCAAAGTATGCAAATTGGTGTTCCATGGATTATGTGCCAACAGAGTGGTGCCCCATCACCAATGGTATTTAATTTAATATTTTTATCTTTTTTTTTTTCTTTTTTAACAATGATCACATTCCAAACTGATCATCTACTTAACTTCAAGTTTGATTATGAGAATTCTGGTTTCATTCTACAGGTTGAGTCTTGTAACGGTTTTTACTGTGACAGTTTCTCCCCTAAAAATAGTAGCATTCCCAAGATCTGGACAGAGAATTGGACTGGCTGGTTAGCTTAATTGACCTTTTTTTAAATTGTATTTAGCTGTTATAGTAATTTTTTTGTAATTCAGATTTTTTTATTTAGATTTTTTTTTTTTTTATATTAAATCAGGTTTCAGGATTGGGGCCAAAGAAATCCACACAGACCTGCAGAAGACGTTGCATTTGCTGTTGCACGTTTCTTTCAAAGAAATGGAACTTTGCAAAATTACTACATGGTAACATTTGATAATTACATCTAATTATTTTACCAAAATTAATTAATAATATCATTTTAATATATAGTTTTTCTTTTTAAATAGTATCATGGCGGTACCAACTTTGGTAACACAGCTGGCGGTCCATATATCACCACATCATACGATTATGATGCTCCACTTGATGAATATGGTAAGAAATTTACACAGACAAAAAATGAAAATTCTATTTAATTAATGATTTTTCACTTGATTAATTGATTTTTTTTGTGAAATGTTTCATTAATAGGTAACCTTCGGCAACCCAAATGGGGACATCTTAAAAACCTTCATCAGGTATTACTTTCAATGGAGAAAGCTCTCACATATGGTGATAGGACTTCTACAGATTACCAGCAAAATAAATGGGTAGAGTTTCTTTAAATTTCTGGCCTTAATTTACTTTTTTTCTTGATTACACGATAAAATAAATACATTCTCAAATAAGCTTGCACATCAATAGAGACTTTATTTTTTATCAGCTTAATTAATGATCTTTTTTTTTTTAAGTTATATAATCTTAACATTGATGAACTGTACAATATAAAATGGTCCTCTATTTTTACGACGTCATGAATTGAACTATATACCTCAAAATGTCCTTTCTCCCTACCCGGAAAAGAATTCCTGCTTAACTACTCTCTCACCATCTGAACTAATGCTCTTTGGAATAATAAAGGCATCTTCCAAGCTAAAATTGAAAAACCAATTAAAGTGGATTTTATTATGCAGGTTACTATTTTCAGTTATGATGGAAATAGAAGTTGCTTCTTCTCAAATACAGACAATAGTGACCAGACATTGACATTTGAAGGTCATGATTACTTTGTTCCTGGTTGGTCTGTTAGTATTCTTCCAGATTGCAAGACTGAAGTTTATAACACTGCCAAGGTTTATATCTAAACAAATAAAATTCATCCAAGTATTTGGTTACTGTTAAAAAATGATATTGAAAACTTTTATATGTACTTTATTTATTTATTTTTGGGAATAGGTTAATGTTCAAACATCAATCATGGAGACTAAGCCAAATGATGCTAAGGCTGATAATCAATTGCAATGGCAATGGAGGGCAGAGAAAGCTCTTGATATAAATGGGTATGGCTTCGTTAAGGGTAGTACTTTGGCTGCTAATGAACTTTTGGATCAGAAAAGAGCAACAAATGGTACAAGTGATTACTTGTGGGTCTTGACCAAGTATGTATTTTTTTTTTATTATTTCACATTACATCTTTTTATTTATGTCTACATAGAAAATTGCATGTATTTTTCAAATGCTCATTCTTTAGATTTTGTAACTCGCAGTTACAATCATAATGCAACCGATTTCGAGGATATAATTCTCCATGTGCATACTAATGGCCATGTTGTTCATGCTTTTGTTAATGGGAAGTACTATGGTATGTAATTATTTGCAATTTTTCTATATATATATATAAATCGGGTGTTAATTATAGTATTTGTTTTTCATATTTTATTTTCTTTCAAAATCGTTTTTATTTTTAGGTTCACAAGCTGCACAAGGAAATTTGAATGGAGATTTCATTTTTGAGACGCCAATTAGATTGGAGCGTGGGAATAATAAAATCTCTTTGGTTAGCGTTTCTGTTGGATTACCTGTATGATTTCTACAACCACCCAAGTGCTAATTTTCATTATTTTGATTTTTGATCCTTTTCCTTGATATGTATAACATGATGACTTTTGCTTTGTTTTGGGTAGAACTATGGTGGGTTTTTTGACCAAACCAGGACTGGAATTCGAGGTCCTGTCAAATTGATTGCAAAAGGTAAAAATGGTGAACCTGATGTGGTTGTGGATATTTCATCTAACAGATGGGTGTATAAAACGGGTTTGCACGGTGAAGACCTTGGACTTCACCTAGTTAATCCTGCCCATCGTCACAATTTTCAAAACTCTAACCTCCAAACTGATCGACCATTTATCTGGTATAAGGTATATATACCTAAATTTTGACATGATAGATGTTTCAATGGATTTCATCTTTAAATTTTTTAGTTACCTCACCAATATTTCTTGATTCATGCAAATTAAAATGGGATTCATTTTATGGTGTTGATTCACGAGTGCACCGGAATTTAGGCATTTTGGGTACATTTTGTTTCAGACAACGTTCAGTGCTCCAATGGGATCAGATGCTGTAGTGGTGGATTTGCTTGGATTGGGGAAAGGAGTTGCTTGGGTTAATGGCAATAGCATTGGAAGGTACTGGCCTAAGGCTATTGCCCCAGAATTTGGGTGTGATCAAAATTGTGACTATAAGGGTACATATCAATCTGGGCATTGTACCAGTGGCTGTGGACAACCTACTCAAAGATACTACCATATTCCAAGAGACTGGCTACAGCCAGATAATAATTATTTAGTATTGTTTGAAGAATTTGGAGGAAGAACAGATTCAGTTAGCATTCAAACTGTTACTGTTGGTAAAGTTTGTGCAAAAGCTTATGATGGGCATACCGTAGAGCTATCGTGTCAGGGACGGAGGAAGTTTTCTAACATCACTTTTGCTAGTTTTGGTTTGCCTGATGGCAGCTGTGGGTCATTTGCCAGAGGAGAATGTCATGCTGATGCTTTATCAGTTGTTCAACAGGTTTATTTCTGCACTTCTTTCCTTTAAATAATTGCACGTCTTGTTTAATTGTCAAGGATTACATAAATGAGCCACTTTAATGCTTTTGAGTTTTGATTTTCAGGCCTGTCTTGGCAAGGAATCTTGCTCTATTCAAGTCTCTAAGGATGCTTTTGGATCTTTTGATTGCAACAAGTCTGATACTTATAGGCTGGCGATTGAAGCTCTTTGTTAGAATATTTAGAGACAAACCCTTTCTTACATGTCGAGTTAAATTTTTCGTAATTAGTTGTGATAAACTTTGTAATAATTTAGACCTACAATTATTAGTATCAAAAGGGTTAAATCAGTGTGATCTTAATTGTTTAATTTTCATTTTTTAAGTGTTTAGTCATTACCCCCTCTATAAAATAATAGAAAATTAATCGCCTCTATTTGTTGTTTTTTCATCAGGGAAATTCTTGCCTACCTCGTATATGTGTTACTCCAAGTAACTATATTTATAACGCATAATTCAACGCTCGACCAAGCGAGGGAGATAGATAGGCCATTGATATATGAAATCTTCATTACATTTCAATACTGAGTTTTAGAGGGAAGACAAGAACCAGTAGCAAGAACAATAATAATAAAGCTAATTAATTGATCGAAGATCAGATATTTTTAATAATTGCAAGAATAATTGCAATATCTTGGTTAACAGAAACAGTCCCTGCCAATATATACTGAGGCAACGCAAGGTGAGGATGCTTATTAAAAAGATCAAGGCAACGATTCATGAAAGGTGCAACTTCTCTTGTAATTTGATCAATGGCGTAGCCACGCCAATCAAATGTACCGTCTTGAATAGCAACTGTAGCACCACGAAAACTATCGTGGCCCAAAAGAGTTTGCGACGAACATGTATCGAGAACTTGTTTCAGTTCAGTCTCCGATTCCTTCACGTTCTCCCAGAGATTGAATGTGTAGTTATGGAGCAGCTCTGCATCGTATTCGCCGCAGTTTATTGCTATCAGAGCAAGACCTTTTCCATCAGCCGTCCTGCTTTCTGGGTGGCTGTGGAAGCAGTCCTTACAAAGTACAGGCTCTGGTGTTTTGTTGCACAGGGTTTGGATCAAAGCATCGTTCGCTTTTGCAAGAAGCAATTGGCAAGAGAAGGCTGAGAGGAAGAGAGTGACTAGTTTAAGGCTACGATCAGAGGCCATTTTGCTAGTTTTATTTTGTAATGGCAATAAGATTTCTTGCATTGGCATCTTATTAGTTATTATATATATGCTGCTATCATTTACTAGCATAGTTTTTATTTTTATTTTTATTTTTATTTTCTCCAAAATTCGTTTACTTGTACAGACATTAATTCAATTTTCAATGTCTAAGTTCCTGGTTATTTGCTTTTCCTTTTTTCAGAATACTGCCTGATTAATAAGTTTGAAAATAAAATATTTATGTTGCTATTAATTAGCTTCACATGAAAGGAAATTATTTGTTATGGTAAACCAATATAATTACAATAAATTTAATTAAAAAAATTAATGCAAATAAAAATTTAAAGTATATTATTAGTCTTAACAAGAACAGGGAAAAAAAAAAAAGAACTGACGCAAAATTAGAATTTTTTTACACAGATTTTTCTCTTATTTCCATATTCATCATGTTTACCTATAATAGTAATAATACTATAATCACCAGTAGTCAAATATCAATCACTTGCATAGTGCCTTATCCATCATGAAACTTTTTTATTCATAGGTCTTGAAATATATTTTTTTTCTTATTATATTTTTACATAAAAAAAAAATAAATGTTGTTATAATTGTATCAACTATATATTTGAATATAATAGTTATTATATTTTTCCAATACAGACAACTTTCATATTAAAAATATACACACACGCATTAATACTTAATTTTATATTAATTTATAATTAAAATTTAAAAATGTTAAGTTATATCATATATGATAAAATTAAAAAAATGCTAAAAGAAAGTGAATATCTTTAAAATTCTTAAATATAACATATGAATGTTCAAATATATGAACATTCAATGGTATACTATATCAAATTTTTTTTTATTTAGTTTAAAAATTAGCACTAAATTGTTTATTATTGTAACGATTATATATTTTTGTTTATCAGTTTGTTGTATCTATTAAAATCCAATAATAACAAAATAAAAAGTAAGTTAGCATTTTCACCAGTAATAACAAATAAATTCTATTAGTTCAAATATTATAATTTTTTAAATGAATGTTATCATTTTTATGTCAAATTTAATAACTGCAACAAAAGCATAACGAAAATTATCATTTTTCCCAACTATAATTAAAATTGAATTTATTTATTCTAAGCAAAATTTCTCTATACACTACATAGTACTTAATATATTTGTTTTTCCCACTTTCTTTCCTTCCATTAATTCGTAGGTGAGAATTTGTAATTGAATATCCATGGATGACTTTTGTTGTGTAATGAACATTAAAGTAAAAAAAAATGATTGATGTTCTGAAGAATTTTTTTTATTAATTAGTCGAAAAAATTATTTGACAAATGATTTTATGTTTTATTTAAGATTTGTTAATTCATTTGAATCTATATAGAATATGGAATAAAACTGATATTTAAGGAAATAAATAACAAAGTAAAATTAACAAGTTATGTAAAGTAGGTTACTAAATTTAAAGAGAATATAATTTTTATTTTTCATATTTAGTAAAGAACTATTTAAAAAATTCATTTCACTTACTAAATGTATTTCAAATATTTTCATTTTCAACAAAATATTTAATAGTAGTAATTATGATTGAAAAGCATATAATTTTCTCTAAATTTGACAAATTTAGAACAAAAATGTTATTTTTGTACTATAAATTTTAGTCATTCTAGTATTATTTTTTAATATATTTCACTGCTACTTAAATTTTTAAAAATACTTATATATAGCATATTTTTTACTTTAAATCACTTAAATATTTTTTAGACCATCAAAAGTTTTATTTTTAAAAAAGAAATACAATAATTATTTAGTATTATTTTTAACTAAAAACACTATTACACATACTCCAATACTAATTTAATAATTCTAAAAATTAATCCTATTATAGCTAAAAAATATGATAACAAAAATTAAGGATTTTAGTTTATTTAGTTATTATTATATATTTAAATTATTTATTTAATTAATTAATTTTATAATTTGTGCATTATGTAAATTCACTACTAATAATTATTAGGGATACGTATAATTTTGATCCCTATAGTTTTACCTTTTAACAAAATCAGTCATGTGATTTTTTTTAAGTACCATATGTTTCATTTTTTTTACATTTTAGTACTCTTTTAACTAATATCACTATTATTTTATGATAAAATATTAATATAATATTAATTTTCAATGATTTATTTATTTTATATATGATTTACGATCAATTCAACCATTTGGTTATTTTTAAAAATATTGTAAATTTATTTTAAAAATCATTTATTTTTATTCATAATTAAATTAAAAATACATATAAATTTTATTTTTTGTAAGCTTATTGTAGTTTGTTGAATAATATATTACTTATTATATGATTTTAGCATTGAAAATGTATATCATCCTTACATTAAAATATATATTTTAAACAATATTTATTAGAAAGGTATTAAAGTGTAAAATAATGTAAAACACATGGTACTTAAGGTTCACAAAATAATATATGACTGGTTTTGTCAAAGAAACAAAATTATTATATTGATTCCAATGATATTAGAAGATTTCGAAAGAAAGGTAATTATCTTTTCTGTTGCATTCAATCTTAGAAGTGGAATCTTAATTAATAACATGGAGAATACCTCTAACTATCAGTTAGGGATTTTGAGGTTTTGTCTTTTCCTTCATTATTACTTAATATCTTTTTTTGTCAGCACCATTTCCTAATATGTTGAAACCCAACAAGATTGAAAACCATGAGAATTTATAAACTTCGGTTGTACTTATTATATGTGGCAATCATAGATATATCATATAATTTCGATGAAATACAAATTGGTTGATTATAATAACTCAATTAGAGAAATCTTTTCGGCACAAATTGTGCCAAAAATATTTACCATAAATTAATTAATATTAAATATAATTACTTATAAATCTTTTAATATATTAGATCAAAAAAGTTTTAACAACAATCTTTGAGAATTTATTAAAATATTCTTATTTCCTTAATTTAATCAAAATTTTTATTAACATGTATTACCATAAATAAAATATAAAATAATACTATATATATATAAAATAGGACTAAATATTCTAGTTAAAGCAATGAGGGCACGTTGACGGTATTTCTTAAAACAAGCAATAACCAATAACAATAAATATTCTTAAAATGCGAACTTAGAGTAAAACATAATAGGGATATGAGTTCCTTTCTTCATAAGGGTTAGGTTTGCTTTCTCTGAAAGCGTTGAATCCCCTTTTTAGGGTTTTTATCATTCTCCTTTTGATTATTGTTGTTCTCTAGCGTTTCTTTATCGATATTTTTTCTCATCCATTGTTTTTCTTTCCTCGTACCATCTGTCCACTCTTTTCCGTTCTTGTTTTGATACCCTTTATTTTATTGTGTTTTGTTTCTCATATGTTTATTTGGTATTTCTTGCAGTCGTAGTAGCCGTGTTCATTACGGAATCACCATTGATAAACAAATATTTTAAGGACAGCCTGTGCGATCAATAATGCAGAATCCATTGAACTTAAGCAGGATTGAGATTGCTATTATTGAGATCGGTGGAGGGGATAAAGAGCGTGCAAACATATTGAAAACATATTGCATGGCAGGATCCCTTTTAATTGAATGTCCTTTTAATTCATATGCTCTGATGGATACAATGAAGCAAGTTTGAAATCAAGATAGGCAATCAGGGCTAGGGATGGAGAAAGAACCTATTCCTCTTAACTTTTAATGATCAGCATGATATGGAATGGGTATTGAGGAATGAACCATGGCATTTCGACAATCAACCTTTGTTGTTGAAGGAGATTTCAGAATATAAGCAACCATTTGCAATCTCTTTCACCCAAGCTTCTCTTTGGTTAAGAGCATATGATTTACCTTTAAGGCTGATGGTTGAGGAGACAGCAGGTGTCATTGTAAACAAAATTGGAGAGCTAATCAAATTTGATACGAATGAGAGTGTGGATGGCGGCAAGTTCATCAGATTCAAAACCCAGGTGAAAAAAAAATCTCCTCTAGTTCGTGGTATGACACTGGCTATCAATGGAACTCTTGTGTGGATCCCATTAAAGTATGAAAATCTGCCATCCTTATATTTCCACTGTGGCCTGATGGGACGTACGATTAAAAACTGTGGTGCGGTGATTACAATGAGGACATAGACAATGCAGGACGGCAATGGTTTTATGGTCCCTAGTTAAAGGCCTTCTTATTAAAAAGGAACCGGAATCTTAATTCGCCTATCCAAATCAAACCAACAGTTCTGTTCTAAAACCAACCTGACCCTCCTTCTACAACTCTTATCGACCTGAGCCAAACAACCCAACGCCATACATCATTTGAAACATCTTCCCAAAACACTCCAACCCGTCACCACCCACAACAGACCGTTGAACAAGATCAATTAGTGCAATCCCTTATTAATATCCAACTACAAAACAACTGCACCAACACTAACCCAATCCAACACCAGCACCACAATTCCCTAAAAAAGAACCCTCCTCAACTTGATAAAAAAAATACCAATATCAGTAACCAAAAATAATCCACCCCCTCAAGATACTAGGCATGATATTTTCGTACCTGAACCTCAACAAAAACATACCGAAACACCCAAAGACATCCATGACCTGAAACTCTCCCACTCTAAATAAAAAGCAAAACTACTAAAAAAAACTAACCTTTGAACCAAAAAATATGGACAAGATTAAATCCTGACCGCTAAGAAGACTAAAGTGGGATCTTCTTAAAGAATCATCTTCCTTAAAATCTAAAAAAAAACTAAGAAGACTAAAGTGGGATCTTCTTAAAGAACCAAAAAAAACTAAGAAGACTGTTTCAAACTTTACATTAATTTAGAAGAAGTTGGGGTTAGAGGGTGTGGTAGTAGGATGTGAAGGGGATTCTAATAATAAGTGGGGAGGTCTTATGCTACTTTGGAAATCTAAAATCCAACTTTGGATTATCTCTTCCTCTTCTTATTACATCGATTCCATTATTCATCTTCCCTGTGCCAATTCTGATTAGGGATACACAAAAATTTATGGGTGGCCAGAGGAAAACAATAAAGCTCTGACATGGGAATTGATGGATAACTTACAATCTAATTTTTAGGGACTTTGGCTTTATGAAGGGGATTTTAATGAAATCCTGTATGGCTTTAAAAAAGTAGATGGTCATCCTAAAGAGGGTGGGAAAATAGAGCCTTTCAATATGCTATCCAAAATGGAGGATTGAGTGATATGGGTTACAGGGGGTTTAAATTCACATGGTCAAATGGTAGAGCTTTAGAGTATAACATTCAAGAGTGCTTTGACAGATTTTTGGCAAATTTGGAATGGGTTTTATTGTTTCCAAATTATGAGGTCCATCACTTAACTAGTAAAGGATCCGATCACTCTCCCATTCTCATGCGTTGGGAAGTTATGAAAAGATGTAGAAAATGCTTTAAGAAATTTTATTTTGAAGCAATGTGGGTGCAGAAGGAAACTTGTAAAGAAGTGATGCTCGTGCTTGGCAAAAGCAAATAAATCAGGATGTATTGGAAATTGAAGGGCTACCAAAATGATTTTAAAAATTGGGAGATGGGTAAATTTGGACTTGTCACTTTATAAATTCACAGTTTAAGGAAAGAATTGTCCCATCTTAAAGAAGGTCAGCAGGATTGCATAACAATTAAGAGAAGAAAAGAAGTTAAGGAGTGTCTATGGTTAAAGGATGAGGATAAAAATACTACTTGTTTCCACAGGAAAGCAGAAGATAGAAGAAGAGAAAATACAATCACAAGAATTATAGGTCTGAATGATAAGTGGTATGAGGATAAGGATGAGGTCGCTCAGGTCTTTTAAAACTACTTTAAAGAGTTGTTTACTTCAACTAATGATTTAGTCATGGGCAATGCTATTGAGGCTGTGGACAAATGCATAAATGAACAAATTGGAGCATAACTTCTCTAACCTTTAACCAGACATGAAATATTTTAAGCTCTCTCCTAAATGCACCTAACCACAGCACCTGGACCAGACGTTATGCTAGCTCTATTTTTTCAAAAATTTTGGCAAATTGTTCATATTGAAATTTTGGATTTAGTTCTTAAAACTTTAAATAATGGTCTCTCTTTTGCTTGTATTAACCAGAATTTATTTTTTTATCCCTAACATTAAAGAACCAAAAACTCCTAAAGATTTCAAACCTATAAGCCTATGTAATGTAATTTTTAAAATTGTTTCAAAATCTATTGCTAAGAGGCTTAAAAGGTTACTTCGCCTTGTTATTTATAATTCTCAGTTTGCCTTTGTTCCAGGTAGGCAAATTCTTGATAATGCACTTCTAGCTCTTGAATTCTTTCCATGAAACATGAAAAAAAAATATCTAAAGGCTTTTTTGCTCTCAAACTTGACATGAGTAAAGCCTATGATAAAATTGAGTGGAAATTTCTTGAGCAAATTATGTTAAAAATGAATTTTCCTGAGCCTTGGGTTAATTTAGTTATGAGATGTGTTTCCTCTGTTTCTTATTCAATTCTTTTTCTCTTACTAGAGGCCTTAAACAAGGGTACCCCTTTATCTTTTTCTTTTATATGCTAAATATTTTTCTAATCTAATGAGAAAAATGGAGTCCAAAAAATCTTTGCATGGCTTTTAAATTTATCGTAGGGCTCCAATTGTATGTCACTTGTTTTTTTTTTTTTTTAGATGATAGCATTATCTTTAACAAGGCATCGCCTAGTGAGTTGAAAATTATGTAGAACATTCTAACTTGCTATAAGGAAGCATCTAGCTAAAAAATAAACTTTGAAAAATCTAAAATTTGTTTTAGCTTAAATGTCTCTAGGGAAGCTTGCCATTCAATGAGGAATTTACTTGGGGTAAGGCAAGTTGATAAACATGCTAAATACTTAGGATTTCCTATGGCCATAACTTGCTCCAAGAAGGTTCTATTTTAAGATGTTCTAAATAGAATTTGAAAGAAATAATCCAACTAGAAAGAGAAAGCACTTTCACTAGGGGGGAAAGAAGTGTTAATAAAGTACGTTGTTCAAGCTTTCTAGGGGTGTTTGATGAGTTTCTACAAATTTTCTATCTAGGTATGCAATGAAATTAATTCTCAAACTATGAATTTTTGGTGGCAACAGGGTGACAAGGAGAATAGCATTCACTGGCATGCTTAGGATAAGCTGTGTATTTCTAAAGAATTTGGTTAACTAGGCTTTAGAGACATCCAAGCTTTCAACATAGCCATGCTTGGAAAATAAGGTTGAAAGCTTCTTACCAAGCCCGATTCCTTATAAGCGAGAACTATAAAAGTAAGATACTATCCATGAACCTCCTTCCTTGAAGCAAAGAAAGGCCATAACCCAAGCTACTCTTGGATGAGTATAATTAAGGCCCAAGGTTTGTTGAAGAAGGGTTTGAGATAAAAAGTAGGCAATTATGAAAACATTGGTGTTTAGAATGATAATTAGCTATCGGATAATTTGCACTTTAAAGCTCTACCTCTAATTACATAAGCTAATCCGAATTTACAAGTATGTGATTTGTTGAATGACTCACAAACAGCTTGTAATAAAGGGATTACTAATTTACAAGTATGAATTGTCTAATAACAGTAGTTAATCTGAATTTACGAGTATGTGATCTATTAATTGACTCGCAAACAAGTCAGAATAAAGAGTTAGTGTATTTAGTTGTTTAATCCACTTAATGCCAAATAAATCCTTACTATGCCTATTAGTTCGAGGAATCCTCAAGGCTCTCTATTGTGACACTTCTCGAAATTTGGTCTGTATATAGTAAAAAAGGCATATTATGTTGTCCTCCAGGATGTACAGGCAAGAAGAAATAATGGACCTTCCTCTTCTACTACACCAAACTGGAAGTGGCTTTGGTCTCTCTCATTACCATTGAAGGTTAAGATTTTTATATAGAGGTTCATATAAAGGATACTTCTAATAGGAACTGAGCTAATTAGAAAATGTATTTCATTGGATGGGTTATGTTATCAATTTGGGAAGCTACGGAATCTAGGGAGCATTTATTTTGAGACTGTTCTTGGGCTATTCAATTCTCGTATGCTAGCTGCTTACACATTATAGTAAATACAGAGGTAGCTCAAATGAATTTAATTGATTGGATTCTTGATCAACATTCTAGACTCCTTAATGATGGCTTTTGTGTGTTCTTAATGTTCCTATGGTATATATGGCATGCTTGTAATGTGTTAGTTCATTATCAGATCAGGATTAATGTTATAGAATGCCATCAATGAGCTCTAAAGTTATTCTACGATTATAAGAAGGTGAATTCTAAGAGGATAAGGCAAGCATATCATCAAGAAGTGCTTCGATGGGCACCTCCAGCTCCTAATGTGTTCAAAGTTAACTTAGATGCAACAATCAGAGACAATAGAGGGACTAGTTACAGTGTTATCATACAAGATAGCTCAGGGTCTCCTTCAGTAGCTCAAGCATGGGCAAAAGAGTCTCTGAAATTGCCAAAAATTACAAAAGCTCTATCCTGCAGAATAGGGGTTCAACTCGCTCTATCTCTACAGCTCCATCATGTAGTGTTTGAATCAAATTGTCAAGCTTTAATCTAGAAACTAAACTCTATCAATACATATATCAAAATTCTCAACCTTTTTTATAACTAATATTTAGGAGCTAAGAAGTAGTTTCTTATCTTGTTCTTTTATTAACCAACCAAGATCTTGTAATTAGGTTACTTATTCTTGAGCTTAGTTTTCATTTGATTTTTGTAATAACATTACTACCTAGATTGATGTTTTTCCATAGGTGGTTTTAGACTCTATTTTTGCTGATTTGGCTCTTGTTTAATAAATATGTTCCCATTTTCTTAAAAAAATTCTTAAAATGCTTATTTATGTCATAGGTGCAAATTCTAAACAGGATTAAATCTGGTACCATAATGAATAAGCAATAGGAATAAATATTCTTATTCTTGTTGAGCACAAATTAAATTTAAGATGATGGCATCCTATGAAGTTAAATTTTTCATCCATTTGTAATTTAAGACAATTAATCTTTTTACAATTTTTTTTTCAAATTTTATACTCATTATTCTCTATTCCAATAATTCCACTAAAAAATAAATTTTTGAAACCCTACATTTTGCTCTAACATTATGGAGAACGAAAAATAAATATTTGGTATAACTGAAGAAGACAACCTAATAAATCAAGAATTAGATGGCAATGAAGATTAAACTACTTGAGATAATGCTAAAAATTTTAAAATATCCATTTGTTAGTGCAGGTTATATGCCCTAGAGGCCAATCATATATTTTAATATTGTAAATTATCCCAAATGGCAATAAAAGAATATTCTATTATCAAAGTATTTATTTAATTGAATATTTATCCATTAGCATCTTATTAAATAAATTCATTATCAAGAGTTGATAATATGAGCTACGAATTTATTTTATACATATATTATAAAATGTTCATAGTCATATAATTAATATTTCGGTAATATTAATTAGACTATCATCTCTATCTATTTTTTTTGGTTAGTATGTGACACTAATAGTGGGAGATAACGAGTCTCATGCTACTTGATATAAGATATCATAATAGACATGTGGATACTCATGTAATAGTGGATCGAACAGTGACGTTAGATAGGTGATCACATGTATATTCACTTACAGTTAACGATCACAATTTATATCATAATGGTGCATATAGTCCTTTGACCTAAGGCGACACAGTCATCCTCATTTGAATGATTAGGGTTTATTACCTCTTACATACTTATGTTAATCACACATGGATATATTGCGTGTGATGGCTCTAATTGGTAAAATGTAAGGATGAGTGTTCGACCAAGATGAGATTCATTACTTAGAGTGAATTAGGATAAGTTCCTGGCATGACAAACATGACAGTCTAAAAGAGTTTTAGTGCTAGAAAAGCTTTTCTAGTACTTGTTGTGTTTTATCAATAGATAGAACTTGAGATGAGGTCATATGGTATAGCTATTAGAGTTTGATTGATCCTTGACTCTAGGCTATATTGGGATCTTTTGATGAAGGGATTTTAATGTATGGTAATTATGACTAAAGGGTTCATGTGAATTAATAAATATATTCATATCTAATTGGGTAGTTGTGATACCGATGCTAGGGGTTATTCAGAACTTATAATAACTAAATGTGAAAGATTTGAAAGGAGTTTCAAATAATATCAAGTGTTGATATTATCTTTTCATTACCAATTAGATATGAACCTAGTAAGCCACACTTAAAAAGTTTTACCAAATATCTATTTATATTAATCTAATTATTGATTAAAGAGTTTTATCAATTAATTAAGATTAATGAAATTGGATTTTTACTTAAAGTAATAATTCTAGCATATCATGAAATATAATTTAAATGAAAGGTTTAATTATTAATTTGTGCTTAATTAATATGAGATATTAAATTAATAATAGATATATGTTATTTCTATTGAATATGGATTAATGGCCTAAATGTTATGCACCTAGGCCCAAAAGAGTTTTAGACCGAAGATTAATCTAAAGCCCAAACATCTTATTTAGACCCATTTGATTAATAGATTAGGCTAGGACCAAGAGTTGGTTCAATAACCAAGCCCATGTCTATTAAATAAATGTAGTCAATTTTGTCTTATTTGACATTGTTGACTTTGACTATATTATAGATGATATCACGTGGATATTGTGAGAATGGATGTAGAGAATTATATGAGATATATTTTTTGTATAATTCTTAATGCAATTTGTCATCATCCTGCATTAGTGCATATATGTATGTCAAGTGGATGTATATGATCTAATAGGTCATGTGACAAGGAGCCTCTTTTTCTCTATGCTCATAACTTATCATGTATATCTCTAAGGGTTAGTAGATATTAATTTGTGAGAAAATAATATATAAGAATCAATGTAGAGAAAGTGTAGAGACGTAAGAAACAAAAAGGAAAAAGAAACACATGCACAAAAACCTAACAATTCTTGCAAGGATCAATTTAGTGCAAGTTACTCAGGGTAATTGAGAGAAGATACTTGCTTCCATTTGATCAAGGCAAGAACGAGATTTGGAAGAGTTTGGTGTTTCAAGCTAGAGGTTTTACACTTGGGAGACTTGAAGTTGATTCAAGAATTGAATCAAAGGAGGTCAAACCATTTTAGTAGAATACTTGTGGTCTTCTTCAAGCTTGGGAGATTATAAATTCTCTTAAAACTTAGAATTCCCAGGTTATTGATTACTTGTGTTTGTGTTGCCTTGTGTGTTAGTTATGTGTTAATTGCAAATTGAATCCTAAAAATTGAAAATCTTGATGAGATCAAGAATTATGATAAGTAATTTTTTTTAAAAAAAATTTGCTCTACTTAAACTTGATGTCTAAGTAGCATAATCAAATCCTAACGCCATTTACGCCAACATAAATTGTACCATTTAGTATCACTTAATAACTATTATCAAAATGTTGAAAAACTTCTATTTTTTTTTTCTTTTTTTTTATCATTACTGATAATTAGTAAAATAATAAATGGGTTAATGAGTTCAGATTTGATGAATTAGGTTCCACCCAATATAAGCACTGCACAAACCTTATGGACCCAAGTATTAGAATATTTGAAGTTATTCAGAAAACAGAAAATAAGTAATAAAGAGTCCAAATCTTAAGTAAAAGGGCACAAGTATGCTTTTACTCAACTGCTGTGTATAGATGAGAAGTTTACAGATATAATCAAAATGTAGAGGATTTTTTTAAAAATATAGTTGACTTTTTCAATATATATATATATATATATATATATATATATATATATATATATATATATATATATATATATATATATATATATATATCATATTGATAATTTAAAAAAAAAAATACGGTATTGTTCTCATGTACAAATAATAAATTGAGAATAATTTAACAACAATCACCCCAAAAATAACTATAAACATAAAAATATTTCAATCAAAATGATTTCAAATACAATTATCAATAATTAAATTTATTTTTAGCTTTTTACTAGTTGATTGGTTTTTATTTATTGTTATTGGGTTATTATTGCTGCTTTTTTAGTTGTTTTTTTTTGTTGTTGCCAAGTTGTTGTAGTTGTTTTTTGGTTTACTTGTTGTTGTTTGGTTGTTGTCAAGATTATCATCTTTTTTATTCCTTTAATGTAATTTTTTTATATATTTATAAATTATTTTAGTTTACTTGTAAATGTTTAATATTTTAAAAAATTAAACAACTTAAAATAAGGAGAAAATATGGGCAAAAAACTATAAAACAATTAGAAAAGAATAATAAATAATAACAATTCAAATCGAACAACAACCTTTCTATAAAAAAAACAACAAAGAACATGAAAATAACCTGATAGAAGGGAAATTTACAAATATAACAAAAAATACGGAGGATGCTTTTAAAAATATAGTTGACTTTTTTTTTTTAAAAAAAAAAAAACAGCGTTGATAAAAATTTCTTTAAAAAATATGGTACACCTCTTATGTATAAACAATAATCTGATAATAATTTAACAACCATCACCCAAAAATTACGATAAACATAACAATATTTTAATCAAAATAATTTCAAACACAATTATAAACAAATAAAAATATTTTTAATTTTCCATTAGTTGTTATTTTGTTGGTGTTGGATTATTGTTGCTGGTTTCTTTTTTTTTTTTTGTTTCATTGTTGTCAGATTGTTGTTGTTGTTGTGAGGTTGTTATAGTTGTTTTTGGTTGTTAACTTGTTGTTGTTTAATTTTTATCAGGTTGATGTCTTTCATTTTAACTCTTATATTTTTTCTTTATGAACGTTATAAATTATTTTAGTTTGATCATAAATTTGTACTATTTAAAAAAAATTGAAAAACTAAAAATATACTTAAAAGCAACTTAAAATAAGAAGAAAATATGGAAAACAACTATAAAACAATTTGAAAAGAAATATAAAACAATTACAACCCAACAACAATAAGAAAATAACCTTTCAGTCAAAAAACAACAAAGAACATTAAAATAACCTCACAACAACTCTTCAACAACCGAGAAACAACAAACAACTACAAGACAACCTCACAAAAACTGAAAACAACAATAAGATCCTGGCAACAACCATCTAGCAACTAAAAAAAATAACATATAACATCAATATATATATATATGCGCTCACTCAATTAGTAAGTTGAATCCATGAATTGGCACCCATAACTTAAGAAAGAATAATTCATAAGCATAAAGAGAAAAAAAAAAAAAGAAATCAAGAATCACCCAAGCATTAAGATAAAAAAAGAAGATAGTTTAATGCTACCTATTGCAATTCGTGATTATTTGTGACCTATTAAAGAAGAAGAAAAAGAAAAATTACAGGCAAAAATCAATCACAACCGATATGAAAGATTCAACCTTTTTTTTTTAATCTTGATCTGATTATTTTAAATTTCAATTGGTGGAAATCTATTGTTCGAGGGTTAATCTTGTTATTGTTAGTGTTGGGTTTGATCGAAGAGAGGAAGAGAAGGAAATAAGAAAAAAAAAACATAAAACTGAAAAAAAAAAAGAAAAAACCCTTATTATATAAAAGCACAAAAAAAAAAAAAGTCACTATAAATTTGAATTTTTTGGTCAGAAAAGTATACCGTAATATTTTACCTCTATAGAGTGATTTAGAAGATCCAAAAATCATACAATTATATACACATCGAAGTGCGAAGTATTATTTGTGTTTTTATAGGTTATATTGTTGAAGTTCAATTGGAACTTCCATGAAGCAATAAAGTGCACTTCGAACATCAATTGGTGCCATCTATGGGATGAAATCCTTTAGCCTTCATAGGAATTACCCCCAATATCGAAGAAAATATAGGGGCAATTACCTCCACTTAACAACTTACGGGCGCATATTTTTAAAACGAGTAAATTATGAACTTTAATGATTTTGACAATATCAACACATTTTTTAAAATTTTTTTTGTAATGTTGTTTACTAACTTTTTAATTAAATTTTGTAATTTTATGCACTAATTAAAAATTCGATGAAATTTTGTTGATCTAGCTACTAAAAAAATCTAAGTCAACCCATACCAGTACTATGTTAAAATGTACTGTTTTAACTATTTATAAAAAATATATATATATAATTTTTGATATTTTTTACAATTTAAACATGACCTATTGTTTTTGACAAATTAATACATAATTTTCTTATTTTTATTTAATTTATAGTTTTTCAATTGATACATGTAAAGCCAATATTAAATAATGACAATTCAAAATTAAAGTTTCTAATTAAATAAAACATAAGTTTATTGTTTATTTTTATGTAATGAACATTTAATTGATACATTTAAATTGACAATTTATTTTTGTTAGTTTGAGTTAAAATATTATATTGAAAATAATTTGATTTAAATATTTTAAATATTTATATTATACATAAAACTGCAAATAAACATATTTTTTAAAATTATACTATATATTCATTTAAAATATAGTAATAGATTATTAATTAAAAATTATAATTAATTACTATAAATTCATCAATAAAAGTAAATTCATTTAAAATTTTACTATTTATTCATTTCCAATGGCCACATTAAAAAAGTTTCATAGATTTTCAACCAGTTTATAATACAAAAATTAAAAAATTGATGAATACATTACTAAAATTAAAAAGATGTATCCAAATTACAAAAAGCATTAAAGTCATATATTTTTTATAATTTACCCTTTTAAAAATATAAATTAAGATTATTTTTATCAATTTATAAAAAAATAGATTTTGCTTAGAAAAGTTTTACCCCATTCATATAGTTAACAGTGGATGACATGCATGAAACAACCGGTACTTTGTTCCTAAAAAGAAAATTGGTTGTTGTTATTATTATTATTATTATTTGCATCTAGAGTTTATTGGACAGTGTATTAGTTAATTTAATATCGTAAGGTTTCAAATGGATTAAAAAAATGGTTAATTTAGCATAGTAAATTTCATTAAAAAAATTTTGGTTCCATTAGTTTTGCATTTAATTGCCGTTTAAAATCGTTTGGGACTTCAAATTTTGACAAAAAAAAAAAAAAAAACAAAGGAATTTTTCATAAATAATAAAAAAATTCAAAAATACAGATGACTTTTTTTCTTTCAAAAATATGATATTTGATAATAATTATTTCAGAAATGCGGTAGTTGTTTTCGTGTATTCAAAAACAACCAAAACAAGCATGAAAATAACTAAAATAACTAAATAAAATAACAAATAAAGCTTATGAAAAACAACCAAAACAACAATAAAAATTCACAACGCACACTCAACAAATCATTGAAAACCCATGAATTGACAAAAATCTATTAATACCTATAGTATCAGAAACACAAATTCAAAAACAAAAATGAGAAAAAATAGAATCATAGAATCACCCAAATGCCAATAATAAAAATGACATCCATATATCAAATTACTAAAATTCATGAATTGATAAAAATTTATTAGCACCCATAGCATTAGACACACAAATTCAAAAAAAAAAAAAAATTAGAAAAAGAAAAAGATGAAAAAAATTAACATCGATTATAACTGTTTGAATTTTCTTTGTTATCGGAAATTCATTTTTAATAAAGTTAATTTTACAAATTTTATCATAGTTATAAAAGAGTTTAGTGGAAAAAACAGAGATTTTAGTTAATTTTACAAAATAATAAGAAGAAGAAAATGACATTGTAGACACCCAGTCCGATCAACCCATGAATCGGGGGCGGACTGCGGGTGCTTAGTTTGATCGGCCTACACCAAATCTCAATGATGAGAATACAAAGCTTGGATATTAGTATAAAGCCCGAATCTTTGATTGGAAATGGACTTGAAAGCTTGGGGACCAAAAACCTAGCCCAAATCGTTCAAACTTAACTAAAATCACCTTGGCCCATTTGCCCTAACTTAGGGCCAAGCTAGATAGGTGTTTCCTTTGTGCCATGGGGCAATCGCCTCTTTGGCAGTTACTACTGAGGCAATCACCTCATTGCAGTGGTGCTGCCTCTATGGTAGACTACTTGTAGCAACATTTAATGCAACTGCAACTATGGTGGTCAAGTGGGGTGGGCCTCACACCCTCTAAACATGATTTTTATGTGAGAAAAAGATTTTTTTTAGGGAAAAAAAGGCTATTGAGGCTCATGATAATCTAGGAACCTAGGGGCATGGTTGAGGGTTAAGATAAAAATGGAGAAAAAAGGAAGAAAAGAGTAAAAAAGAGGAACTAACATTGGAAAGAGGGGCAAAAAAAAGAAAAGAAGAATGGAGGAACAAGAGAGAGAGGCCCTGAAACTAGAAAGGAGGAGCGTTCTTGAGAAGAGGAGGAGAAACTCAAGCTTAAGAATCCATTTCCTTGAGAAGAAGAAGGTGAAAGAAGCTTGTCCTCAAGTGTAGCTCACATCCAAGTAGAGTTCAACATCTAAAGCAACCTCTAAAAGCCAACTACTTCGTTAAAAGCTTATATTTAAGTAAATCCTATTTATCTCCTTAGCATTTTAATGTTAGGCTTATATATAACTTAGTTTGCTTGTTTATTTAGTATATATTTTGAGTTTATTCTACCTGTTATACCATGTTATTAATATGATCTACTAGGGTGTTAAATGTAGTTGTAAAATAACAAGTTTCTGATTGTTTGCTTGCATGTTATTTGCTTAAAATAAAAGTTTAGCCATTTTGAGAGTCGGGCTACTTATTGATCAAGTGATGCCTCTTTGAAAGGGCGTCACTTCTTTTCCATAAGGCAATTGCCTCTGTGCCATGAGGTAATCGCCTTTGTGAGATAGGCAACCCACACCTTGGTCTTAAGATTTTTGTAATATTTATGCATGATTTTGATTTCCAAGCATGTTTAGGTTCTTATACTTCATTTATTTGCATATGACTATCTATACCATGTTTTCCAAGTTAATATAATAAGTTTCTTAACCTCCATTTTTGCATGAACTTGTTTTATAAATTGGTTTGAATAGTTTCTTTAGAGAGATTTTATGTATTTCATTACTAACATTTTAGCGTTTATAGGATCCTTGAGACTGAATCGTTAAGGGTTTATCCCTTAATTAGTTCTTGAGAGGTTTTTATGGGTTTAAGAACTAGTTTAGTCTCAGTTTATTCTTGGTATATTTTTAGTTTATTATACCTTTATTTGTGTAAAAATGTTGTAATCCTTAATCCCTTCCCCCTTTTGAATTCCAATATATTATTTTGATTTATTATTTTGATAAATTTCGGGACTTTAAGGCATGAAATTGAGCTAATATGCAAACTCGGACTTAAGTGTAAAATTAAACAATTGATTGAAGGCAATTCCAAATTGCATGTAAATAAAGTAATAATAAGATAATTAAATGTAATAAAATATAAAACATAAACAAAGGCTGATTGCAAGGTCGGATGGGCATTCAAAAGCTCATACCTAGTTTTCAAACCCATTTTTTAATGACGGATTTTAGGAACCTCCGTGAGATCTAATTACTATATAGTGTATTCTGGCTTTTATCCGAGTGGTGACTCCATCTCCATTTAGGCTTCAAAGACCTAACATGTATTTCCTAGTAGGCCTTGAGCCCACATAGTGTTGTGGTTGCCAACACTTAAGTGCGTGCTAAACCCCACCACCTATAGTGGCGACTCCATTGAGGATAAAGAAACTGATTCCAAGTGTTTTGTAATTTATCATCTTTCATTATTCTTTTTTTCCTTTTGCATTCTTATTACATTCACTACACCTTTTGAACACAATGAGCATTATAAGTCCTTAATTAACCCAATAATAGTCATTATTTTGCTACTTACATTTCACTCAAACATGGTGTTGGTATAATGTATTATTGTCACTCATGACATGTACCAATTCATGTTGATTGATCCTTGAGTGGGGAGATGTATATGGACGTATATCATTGTGGGAGTCGAAACTTAATACCTAAAACTCAAGCTCGTGTAATGGCCCAACAATTTTCCTTAGGAATTCTCCCAAATTCATGTGTATTTTTATCATATAATGGATCTTTAAAATAAATCTCAAGCCCATTAGTAAATGGCCCAAGGTAAAAATGGGCCCTCATGCCTAATCTAGGCCTATTAAAACAAACTATGTCAAGATGGGCCTTTCATGCCTATTCATAACCCATTTCAAATGGGCCTTGACAAGTTAAGCTTATAATGCTAGGGACCTTGGCCCATTAAAGATGGACTTGGGCTTTATTTAAAGGACCCGTTACTTGTTTGAATCATTTTAAGAGTTATCTTGCATACATTGATTTTATTATTCCTTGTTAATAATTAAAACCCAGATTAAAAATCCTAGGATGAGAAACTCACCAATGAACACGCATGTGGGAGAAATAAGGGTAGAGGTTATCATTTTTAAGGTGTCATATTTTTTTTAGTAATGTGTGTAAATTAAGGGTGTTTATATTTTTCCTTGAACACTTATTTTCCTTCTTACATGCTTCAAATAATAAAACAAACCTACACATCATGCATAATTCTAACATGTAGTCTTCCAATGGTATATATATTTCAAGCTCATCTAAGTGGGTCCGGTCCAATTCTGGTCATTTAGTCAAAAGCTTAGAAATATAAATGGTATGAGGGTTTGATCTTGAGGCATTCAAGGCACATTTGAAGGAGGAGGTGTTTACTAAAACCCAGTCTATAATGAAGGAAGTGATGGGAGAGATGGCAAAGCTTATTAGGGAGAATCAGCTAGCCCAACTACCCAATGCACAGCCAATAAATCCAATCGACCTTGATAAGGAAATCTTGGTAAGAGAGAGGGAAGAAAAAGATGTGATGGTATCGGCTAACCCTCCAAATCAAAGGGTTGTGAATATGGTTGAGGATGTGGAACAAGCTAAGTAAGCTAAAAACATAACCAAGACAATAAGTCAAGTATAGATGATGATGAAGGAGAAAGGCTTGGATGCCCCTTTGGACTACATTGATTTAAGCCTGGAAAGGGAAAATGATCCACTACCACGAAAGTTTAAATTCCCCGATATAAAGAAGCATTCCAGAACTGAGGATCCCTATCTACATCTGAAATAGTATGTGACCTATATGAAAGCCATCGAGCTTACTACAACTCAGATAATCAAATAGTTCCCTATGTCATTGGATGGTGCACCAATCCACTAGTACTATACTTTAGAGCCATATATTCAGTTTGATTGGAAGGAGCTATGTGTGGCTTTTGTGAAGAATATGGCCTCAATGTGCAATCGAAGGTGTCTTGGAAAGATCTATAGAATACTAGGCAAAGGTTCAATGAGTCTTTCATTAAGTACCTGACCCGGTGGAGAGGAAAGTTAGCTCAAATGAAGTAGAGACCTATCGAATTGGACTAATTTGTAATAACAATAAAAGGATGTGTTCCAGCACTATCTAAAAAATTAAAAGACTTTAGGATCCAAAATTTTGAAGAGCTATATAGGTTTGAGGTCTAAAAAGAATCAAATTTGGTCCAAGAAAAGAGATTCTTTGGCGGAAGGTTTAGGGGAAAAAATGAAGCTAGTTCAAGCAGCAATGTATAGATCATATAACCAAGTAGCAATATGCAAGTTAGTGCTTTCCGATGACCTCAGTAATTCTCTAACCTTGGGAGGCCTATGTCAAAGGTTCTTAAGAAGCTAATTAAAAAGAACCTTCTGTGACCCTTACCCCAAAGATCACCCATACTGAATGTCGACCCTACACTTTATTGCAAATTCCACTAAAACATTGGCCATCATACTAACTAGAGCACACAATTAAGAAACTAGATCCAAGACCTTATTGATGCATAAAAAATAATCGATCTTGATGGCCAAAAACCAAACACTCAAAAAAACCCTCTACCTAATTAGCACAACGTACCACCACTAAACCCAACTATCCTCATAATCGATATGAGATTGACAAAAGAGCAAGTCCTAAACTCTTTCATCGATGCCACCCCAGCTCACTAAAATCTGAACTCGATGACCTAGACCAAAATTAATAACCCGTAGAACTTCCTATGAACATAGTGGACATTTAGAGTTCTGATGACAAAGATAGGGGTCCAATTGATTTATGGAATAATGAGGAGAATGAGAGGAACTAATCATTTTGGAAAGTTAAGGAAAAAGGGAAAGAGATTGAGACTGCGAAACCTGGATTAGTAAAGGAAGGGGATCTAGAAAAACAAGAGAAAGTGGAAGAAGTAAAGAAAGAAGAGGTCATTGCTAATGTCTGGAATTTTTGATACATTCAAGAGATCATTAAGAAGCACTGGTATTAACTTTGGATCAGAATAGGATTTCTACCAGTTGTACTCCTGAAAAAATGGTGAGCTCACTGAGTGTAATAAACTTAAAACCCTTTGAGGTAATCATTAAGACCTATGATGACATGAAAAGGCCAGTCAAAGGGACATTCATAGTGTTAATCAAAATCGGGCCTATTAAGACTTGGGTCAATCTGCATGTGATCGACATCCCTATGACTTTTACAATCTTGTTAAGTAGGTCATGGTTCCATCCTCTAGGTGGTGTACCATCCACAGTCCATCAAAAAATAAAGTTCCTGCATAAAGGTAAGGTTGTTACTATTTTTGCAGAAAATAAAGTTGTTGTAACTGCATTAAAACTAGCCTCTAAAGAAATCCTTATCAGCCCCAGTTTCAAAGTCTGCATAATCTATAAAGATGAGATGGATGAGAAGGTCCTAAGCATGATGCGAAACATGAAATTCATGTCTGGTATGGGATTAGGAAAGGATCAGAGTGGACTCTCAAGCTTTATAGAGCACAAAGTGCGAATTTTAAAGTACGGAGTAGGGTATGAGGGAGAGGATGATTCTGAGGGACAATTGGATATTTAGGAATAACTTTACAACTCTTAAAAGGAAGCTACAATAGAGAAGAAAGATATGTGGGAGACTTTTGTGAGAGAGGGCACCATCTATCCATACATTGGAACTCTTAAACCTTTACTAATGGCTGGAGAAGTAATTTCATATTTTGAAGTCTTCTTTAAATTTGTGAATGGGGTAGAGAAAGTTGTTGTTGATAAAAATCCTATGGAAGAGCTTGTGATGACCAAGGAAGAAGGACCTAAAGAGAACACAACTACTATAGACATGAAGGATACTGTTGATCAAAACGAGGTGTTGGATCTCAAAACCTACATCCTTAACTCCATCATGGATTTTTTTATGATGATGATTTTAATGTTTTGCTTTCTTCTTTGTTTGAGATTGATGACCTTTTCTTTACTAAAGTGAATGTAATGAAGTTTGACTTTGCTTATTTGTGTGATGTGTTTCCTAACAGTTATTATATTTGTGATGATCATTTCATGCATATGTTTGACATTAATTCCACACAAACTGAATCATTTAATTTAACCACAAATGATAATCCTAAGAATATACTGCTTGCTTCTGATTTAACTTATGATGAGAGAAAAAAAATGAAAGAGATATTGACATAAAGATAAAAAGTATTGGCTTAAGTTTACGAGGATATGCCTGGTATCGATAGGGAGATTGCAGAACATAGAATCCTTACGTATCTTCATATATCACCAATTAAGCATAAACAGAGAAGGCTGAGGCTAGAATGGGCTCTTTTGATCAAGGAAGAAGTAAGAAAGAAATTAAAGGCAAAGCTTGTGGATATGGTAAAGGATACCCAATGGTTGGTGAATATAGTACCTGTATAAAAAAAGGATGGAAGGGTCAGAATGTGTATGGATTATAGAGACTTGAATAAAGCTTGCTTGAAGGATGACTTTCCACTGCCATATATCGACACCCTAATCGATAGCATAACTTCCATTGCAATGTATTCTTTTATAAATGGATTCTCAAGATACAATCAAATCATGATGGCGAAAAATGTCCTTCACCATAAATTGGGGTATCTATTTGTACACGGTCATGCCATTTGGGCTTAAAAATGTGGGAGCTACTTACTAGAGGTGGCCACCACTCTGTTGCATGACATGATTCACAGGGAGATAGAAGTTTATGTCGATGACATGATAGTAAAGTCTACGACTAAAGAGGGACATTTTGAGGCACTAGACAAGTTCCTGACAAGGGTGGAGAAGTATAATCTAAGGCTAAACCTGAAGAAGTGTGTTTTCAGGGTGATGTCTAATAAATTGCTAGGACACGTTGTCAACCAAAAAGTGATAAAAGTGGACCCAGATAAAGTCAAAGTGATTAAGGAAATGTCTGTGCTAAAGAATGAAAAAGAAGTTAGAGGGTTTATCGGACAATTACAATATATCCATAGATTCATATCTAAGTTGACTATAATGTGTGAACCAATTTTCAAGCTACTGAGAAAGAATTAACCAGTGATTTGGGATGATGAATGTCAATGAGCTTTTAAAGCTATCAAGAATTATTTGATGAATCCTCCAGTTCTATAGCTGCCAAGCCGGGAAAGCCCTTGATCCTTTATCTAGCCATTGAGAAAGATGCAATAGGTGCGATGTTGGCTCAGGAAAGTAAAGGAAAGATAGAGCACACTGTGAACTATTTGAGTAAGAAGCTTCTACAGTACAAAATAAGTTACAGTCTTGTAGAGAAGATATGTCTGGCTGTGATTTAGGCGACGAAGAAGCTCTAACACTACTTCTAGTCTTACATAGTACAAGCAGTCTTTAAACATGATCCCCTCATATACCTCTAGCAAACCCTATCTCTCATAGGAAAATTGGCTAGATGGCTAGTTTTTCTCATGAAATTTGATATAGATTATGTAGTAAAAAAATGGTAAAAAGAAAAGCAGTAACATATTTTCTAGCTCAAAACTTAGTAGATGATGAAAAAGAGTAGGAATTAAAGTTTCCTAATGAACATTTAGGGGTGATAAAGGTACAAGGCTAGAGAATATACTTTGACGGAGCCATTAATAGTAAAGGAGCTGGTATTGGTGTAATCTTGATCAAGTCGGAGGGAGAAATGATCCTAATGGCAAAAAGGCTCGAATTTGAAGTGACAAATAACTAAGTTGAGTATGAAGCATGCATTTTTTAGATTAGAGGCATTGCGTAGTGTGGGGGGTAGAAGATGTCATTATTTATATAGATTCTATGTTAGTAGTGAAACAAGCTTTTAGAAAATGGGAAGTGAAAGAAGACACTACGACTACATTGGGATTATTGGACTATTGTCTCACTATCCTTTATTCAATACAAATTCATATACCTACTGAGATAAAAGAATCAAATGGAAAATGTTTTAGCTACATTAGCTTCTATGTGGGAGAGTAAGAAGTAAATTACAGTTAAGCCTCTTATTCTAGTCAAATCTCAAACTCCTTGCTATGAAGAGATAAAGGTAATACTAATTGATATTGCCATTGAGAAGCCTTGGTTTTATGACTTACAAAATTATTTAGAAATGGGATAGTTTTTAGAGGATGCCGAAAAGAAAGAGAGGATGTCTTTGCAAATTTTATCTTGATAATTTATTAGTTACAATGGCATATTGTATAAAAGAATGCCAACTGGGGTTCATTTGAGATGTGTTGACAAAGATGAAGCTCTGAGATTGATGGAAGCAGTGCATGAAGGAATCTATGAGTTACACATGAATGAGATAGTCTTAGCAAAAAAGATAGCTCGTCAGGGTTACTTTTGGCTGACTATGGAGATGGATTATGTTGAGTTTGTGAAGAAGTGCCATGACTATCAGACTTCTAGAGATGTTAGTCATCTGCCTTCTATAGAACTTTAAAGAATGACTTCTTTATGGCCCTTTGCCATTTGGGGAATCAATATTATAGGAGAGATAAGGTTGAGAGCATCAAATGGCCATTGATACATTGTGGTGGCAATTAATTATTTCTTAAAATGGGTCAAAGATAAGTCTTATTCCATTGTTGGATCAAAACAGATGGCAAGGTTCATCGAGAAGAATATAATTTACAGATATGGATTGCCCCATCGCATCATCACTGATAATAGTTTTCAGTTTTGGGCAAAGATGGCTGCCCTATTAAAAGAATACAAGATCGAACATTATTGATAATCTCTGTATAGGCCACAGGCGCATGGGTAGTGGAGGCTGCAAATAAAAATATGAAGAGGATCCTGGCCAAGATGATAGAGAACTATTGAGACTGGGCTGATTATTTGCAATTCACATTATGGGGGTACCAGACTACTACAAGGATGTCAACTGGTGTCACTCCATACTCCTTAGTATATGGGTGTGAGGTAGTATTACCGAAAGAAGTGGAGATTTTATTATTAAGGGTTCTTTTGGAATTCAAAATCCCAAAATATTAGTGGGTGCAGAGCCGATTGGCACAGCTGACGCTATTGGATGAGAAAAGACTAAAAGTGATGTATCACTCCTAGTTATATCAGAAAAGGATGGCTTGGGCTTATAACAAGAAGAACAAGCCCGAAAAGATCAAAGAAGGGAATTTGGTGCTAAAACTCACGAAGTCGTTCATGACTGATCCACGAGGCAAGTTCAAGCTAAATTGGGAAGGGTTATATCTAGCAAAGAAACTATTATCCAAGGGTGCCACTATCCTATTAGACTTGGAAGGAAATGAATTCAGAGAGCCATCAACCTAGACAAGCTCAAAAAGTATTTTCTATAAAAGTCTCGCTAGGGAGAAAACCTCGCAATGAGGCTATCTAGGCAAAAATTAGAGAAAAAAATGAAAAATTAAAAGTCCTACTGGGTTAAAAACCTCATAAAGAGGTGGTCCAGACCAAAGTTAGGGATGCATAAAAGGAGAGAGTATAGGAAAATAGTTGGTTAGAAAACTTGCAAGGGCAAGCTATCCAACAACATAAGCTTTATCAAAAGCAAAATGTATATGCATCTTATGCTTGAGTTAAATGAAATAAGATTACTGAAATTACTATTAAACATTGCAGTAAACATCTATTACAAATCATCTAACTACTATAAAGGGAAACTTTATCTAACAAAAGCGAAATGATGACTTAATTCATAAGCTAATTTTGTTTCATTTTATTTTGCTGAGCACCCCCTGATACTGAATGCTTGCAACTTTATTACTTATTTTGTTTATGATAGACTCATCTTTTTCTGTCTGTTGTAATTGGATCTATGCCTTGTTTTGATCATCGGTAGATAAATCTCCATTGTAGTTTATGTTTCTATGAATGCTTCTCTGCGGCCAAGTACTAGTTAAGTTATCCAAAAAGTTTTGAGAATGAGGTACTGATTCAAATGCATGGAATGGTCCTACAATCAGTTGTTTTTTACCATACTGATGACAGAGATGAGTAGGGTCATAAAATGTGGCGAAATGAAGGCCAGCCATTGGAACACAGTGAGTGTATAATATGATAGTCATAAATTGTAATCTCCACCATGGACACATCCAGTTGATCAAAGTATTAGGGAATGTTGACAGCTAGCTCTAGACATTTCAGGGGTAGGGTATAGCTTCTTGATTGGGCAATGTTTGACCTTATAATGTATAATGTATAATGTTCTAAGAAGGCTCAAACAGCTATAGCTTCTCATGAAGCCATATCTACAAAAGTAATGAATAAATGAAGAAATGCTAAGAAAATAGAGGGTTATAATGAGAAAGAAATAATTTCCTCCAGCAAGAATAGGCTTCTTGAGAATCCCCTGTTTAATGAAAGGTTATCTAGGCCGATGATAATTTTTGCCAAAACGAGGGGGAAAGGGTTGAGTCCATTTTCCACATGGTCTAAAATGTAAAGGATTTTGGCATCATAATTACTAGAAGTAAGGACGAGCAAGAATTAATCATACAAGTAAAGAGCCATCATTTGAAGCCAATAGACCTCACTTTTGTCTAGACTTATAGTGATGTTGAGAAATAACTCAAATTTAACCTCTGAATTGAGGATATACTGAGATGAAAGTCAAGGTGGAAGGCTAAACATTCGAGCCATCTGGTACTAAATGGAATATGGATTCGGGATTCCAAGAGTAAGAATTGCAAGTTGATAAGAGGAATCTAAGTGATAGCTAAGGATAACTTTGAATTATTCGGTAGTGGGCAGATTTCCATTATGCTAAATCAGAAGACATGTTTGTAGGGATCCTAGAACTAATATATAATATGAAGAAATGAGAAGTTAATTTTTCTTGCATGAAGAGATTTGAAAGAGGACAAGTGAAAGGACTCTAATTTTATCCAAGAGTTGCCATCGAAGCTCTTCAGGACAGTTTGTAAGTGTTTAAGGTATCTTTCAGTCATGGTTCAGGATTAAGGTGATATTTAGATATTCAAAATGTGTTTTGGGGTGTTTTTGGAGGAGATGGAATTTTTAAATTGAATTTGAAAGGTTAAGTTAGTCATAGACTGTCACTGAGGTGATGCCTACCTCTTTATAGAGGCGGTGCCTCAATGCTAAAAGGCGATTGCCTCTTCAATAGGTGGCACATTGGTGATTGCCACTTTAATAGAGGAACAAACACATGTTTGATGTGAAATTATATGATTTTGGCTATAAATGAGAAGCTATGATGTTCAAGTGTACTCATATTAATGCAAATGAATAAATTTAATAGCGAAGGAAATGCAATTACCCAAAACATTGAATCAAGATAGAGAAGCAAAATGTCAAAAGTTATAAAATTCCAAAGTAATAAATTGTTAACTATGTCTAGGGCCTATCTCAACTATCCCTAGTCTAAGCATTAGATTCGATGCCCTCGGGGGGTCACCTTAAAAGCTGCCACCTCCTTTGGTCTCTTCATCACTACTCTCCTCGTCAATTTAGAGCACCTCAATCTGCCACTCGAGAGTAGCGATCATGGCGTGACTAGCTTCATCACGATCCTATTCAAAACAAACTTTATATTAGTAAATCATACTGGCATGCATACATATAGACGTATAAGAGATCTTTACCTTCAATTGCTGGGTGACAACCATCATATGATCCCTCTAATCTCAATCATATGATACATGTACAATCCTTGGTTTAGGGAAATCTGTGTTAAGTAGGATGTTAAAGAGTAACAAATGCATTAAGAATGGTCTAAGATGTAGGTTAAAAGTGAACTTATATGGGGTAGTGCCCCCTAGGATGCAAGCAGGTGTGTACTCATCATCCAAAGTCAAGAACTGACAAGATAGCTCTCCTGAATGAACCCAATAATGAATAAATGGATCAGGAGTGTGAGCAAAGCTATCGGTAATGATCTTCGAGACAAAATTAGTGGGAGGTCTCATCTACTCAAATGCAGCCAAGGTCCCCCCTCTGTGTGGATCTCTATAGGATCTCTCGGTCTCTCTCTCATGCATATGAGGCCTAACATGAACCATCAGTCTATCAATTGCAACCTAAAAATGAGGAATTATGTTAGAATAAACTATTATAGGACATGACTCGAACATTAAATGCTTACTTGAGAAGTGGAGGCATCAAATAGAGGTACTGTCTGTAAGAGATGGGTCCAAATGAAATCCATATACCGACTCTTGATCTACATGGTGTGATCCATAGCCAGTGAACCAGTGATAGCCGATGAACCAATGACAGCTTGGGCAAGATTGTCACCCTCCAACTCATATGTCTAGAGCATGCTACTGGGAGGAGACTTAGGTATGCGCCTGGCCTTGGCACCCCCGTTCCAATTGAGGACTCACTCACTAAGATACCAGACTCGATAGCCTGGCCCATATAAAAGGACCCTCCTTTGGGATAATAGCCTAGAACATGTCATCTTCACGTTCCACCTATCTTCGCAACCCTACAAATCGTTCTGGATCTACGAAAATACCAAAAGGTAAGCAATTTAAATTTATGAAAATTACTAACACAGTTAATAAATATTTCAGATATCATATCCTGCATCAAGGAGTTCAGGTGTAGTCAGTGGATATGAACTCGAGTCAGGTTCTTCTTCAGGACACGGCTAGCACCCCACCTCTGAATGGTCAAAAGCTCATCCGCTACACAAGTCACCCCAATAAGCAACTCTAACTCCATCGCCCAGACCTACAAAAGAAGCAACATTAATAAGATGTTTAGTAAATGATAATAGAAATGAATCAGTCAAGAAAAAGGATAAAGCTTACTAAAATGAAATGCTAAAAGCTACAAAATCTTTTGGCTCCACGCATTAGATCATCTATACTTTTGTACAAATAAGCAAAGGCACATCTTCCTCAATCATAAGAGGCCACTAGATCCAAATCCCATAGGGGTGTTAGGAACATCAGGTTAACTAAAGTGGCGGTGTCAGCGAAGAGAGTGGTGCCAAGTAGATAGAATAAGAAAGCCCACACCACCGATCCACCTAGCATGAAGTGACCATCTTTGTGATCCTCTCTTGGGTGTAGAAACTCCGGATTGAATTTGTAATAATCTTAATTTTTATGAATTAAATTAAGAAATTAAATTATGAGATTTGCAGTGTTAATAATTATTTTTATTTTATATCATTTTATTAAATTATGATATTTAATTATTGTAAAACTTAAATGAGTTCCCGTATTTTTGTTGTTACTATTATTATTATTATTATTATTATTATTATTATTATTATTATTATTATTATTATTATTATTATTATTATTATTATTATTATTATTTTATTTTATTTTCCCTTACTTTTCTTCCTCCCCTTTATTTTTTTTCTTTCCTTTTCTTTCTTTTCTTTTCTTTTTCCTTCCTTTTTTCTTTTCCCTTCCCTTACTGTTTTCTTCCTCTTCCTATACTGCAACCACCATTGCACACCACTCCACCATTAGTAGCATGTCGAATTGCCTCCTTCACGTCGTCACTCCACCGAGAGCCAAACCACCAACAGCAGTAGTCGTCGGTCGTCTCCTTCCTCACTCGTGATCGTGTTGTGATCGGAATAGAGAGGAAGGCCGGTGTGATTCTGACGAGTGTTTCGACCAAGCTTGGGCTTAAATCGAAGCTCTCGACTCGGGCTTCAATAATCCTCAATCAATTTTGAAAAATTTGATCGATAACAACTCAAATTTTGAAAAATTTAATTTTAGGAATTTTTGTTAAATTGTGAAATTGAAAGTCAATTTGATTTGATTTTATGTTGGTTCTTTAGGACAGATTATTGTGTATGTTGTAAGGTTTGCAAAGGTCTTGGGTTACTGTTTACGACACTGTCCCCAAGCCCAATTTTTTTTTATATTTTTAATAAATTCTACTAATTATTTTAAGTAAGTTTTATTAAGGAAGTTTATTAAAATTATGTACCAAATCTTTATTATAAAATTTTGAATATTTATGTCAAAAATGAATTTTTGGGAAAATTAGTATAAATTAGTAAATTTTATGTTTTAATTGAAATTATTGTGAATTATTATGTTTTGGATAGTTTTTGAATAATAAATAATATTAAAATAATTTTTTAAATTAATTCCTATTTTTTAGCTAATTATTAATAATTATCATAATAATATCTGAATAAAATTGTATTTATGATTTTTAAGATTAAAATGAGTTTTCGATTTTTTAATTATATAATTGAATAATTTAAATGGTTATCATTAATTTAATTTTGAAAATTATAATAATGGCTTTTATAATATAATTTGATTATTAATGTAGATTTTATTATTTATTTTGTAAATAAATATCTTTTATGCTTTTATTATGCAAGTAAATTTATTTTGGTATTTAAATGGAATTTTATTGTTTATAAATTGTGATTTGTGAAATTGGTTTTTGGTTAGGCATAAAGTGTAGTTCGGGGGTCCAACCCGAGATTTGGAGTTTTTGCTAGTATTTGAAGTGTTTTTCCGTGAAGGATTGGCTATACTTTTGTAGACAGATGTCCGTTTTATAGAGAAGACTTTGTTGAATTTTTGATAGATTTCTCGAAAATGTGACATCGAGTCAAGTTTAGTAGAGTCGTATTCTTAATCAAGTCTCTTATTAGAAATCTAGAATTTATAGGATTTCTATTTTTAATTCCCTTTTTATTTATTTCTTTTTTTTAGCCACACCTCCAGTTAAGTCGACACGTTGGGATCGAGCACGATTGTGTAGAGGAGCACATTCAATCTATAAGTTAATAACTGAACTGTGTGTAAGATGTTTATATTAAATTTTTGTATGATTAATTAATTGTTATTTTGTTTATTTTATTGTAATCTTCCTTGTTTTAGTTACTTTTATTTATTTTAAAATGAATTATGATAGAACAAGCTACCTGATGGGTTTCATTAGGACTATGTGTGTATTGGTAGGATTGAGAGTGAGTGTTAGAGGTTATATGGCTCGGTGATGCTTTGCTCTCGAGCATGATTTTATGAGATTGTATATAAGGCTCGGTAATACTTTGCTCTCGGGCGTGATTTATATATTACTAGAGCTAGTAACTCGGTGATACTTTTCTTTCGGGAACTGCTAGTAAATATTGGTTTAAGTGATTTGATTGTGGCTGGTAGCTCGGTGGATGCTTTGCTCTTGGGAACTGGTAGTCTTTAGATTATAAGAGAGCTGAAGGGCTATTAGAATTATGGACTAGGGTTCTACCTAGTTTTTTTTTTTTTTTTTTTTTTTTTTTTTTTTTTTTAATAAAAATGATTTCAATACTTTATTTCGGTAAAAAAATGATTTCAATAAATCAAATGTTTTATATTATAAATTATAAATTTTATATTTTCATAAAATATATTTTAAAGAACATTTTTACACTACATACATTTCTTTTATTAACTTACTCAGTGAGGTTTAACTCCCCTCAATTATTTTTTTAATATCTCGAGAGTCTTCTATTAGTTCGTCTACCTTACGCCGGGTTTCTTCTTCTTCGGCTATTATATGTAGGTTTATATGACATGTATTATTATGTATTTAAAATCTATAACACTGCAGTAGTAGTAGTAGTAATTAACTGTTCTGTTATATTTAATGGATTATTACCTGTATTAAAGATTTGTATTAATATTGATTATTATGTTTCTTTAAAGATTGCTTTGGATATTATGTTATTTGAGTTATTTATTTTATTTAAACATTTCATTTAATTTATTTTTCTATATTTTATTATAAATTTTCTTTAAGGCTTACTATGGGTTTCAAAAGCCTTATGCTTTCCCATTCCCTAGTGCTAGTCATGTGCTCTTGGGTTTGGGTTATGATAGAATCAAACTTGATGGTGTGCGATCCCTTCATGTATGGGACCATACCAAGAAGACACTCGATCAAAGCAACTTTCTCAGGAGTTAGCTGATGCAAACTAGCATGAAAAGGGATGGGATCCCCAACACATGCTATCCCAGTAATGGCTGCAAAGGAAATGAGATCTAAAGTGACCTCTCCAAAAGGGAGGTCAAAGGTATGAGTTGTCTCAAACCACCACTCCATCAGTGCATGGAGAGGCTGATATTTGGTCTGACCCTGCTCCTCAGGAAGTGTAATGATAAAATTATCAAACCCAGTCTCCTAAAGTCTGCCCTTTTATCCTTCCATCATGTCATTAAAGAAGACATGAGCCCTATGGAAGTTCCCCATGCACTTAAATGTCTGAGCGTCAGCCTACAAGAAAATTAGGGAAGTTGAAATAAATTATAGTCAAATTTGTCTTATTTTTTTAAAGAAAAGAGTAAAATTTGAAAAGAAAAGAAGCTAATCGCCCTGTCATAAAGGCACAACGCCTCAATCATGAGGTGATTGCCTTATGGCTATGGCGATTGTCTATGTGAAAGAGGCAATAACCATTTCCTGCTAAGAGGCAAATCACCTCTATGATGAAGCGATTGCCTCAATATGTGATGAAGCGATCGCCTCATCGCAAAGGTGAATGCCTCTACACAATGAAGAACAGCAGGACAATTTTTTATTTTCATTTAATTTCATAAAATTCAATCATAATTCACTTTATTTTTAATCCTAGATGATAGACTATCATAAATAAGCACTAATCAAGTATAAATTGTAGGGAAAAATGAGAGGATTCGGACACTAGCCTCTCCAGTCGCAAGAGAGGAAATGTGGGTTCTCAAATCCACTAAGAGAGGAATCTAATTTCCCTAGATCAATCCAAAGTTATAAGGTGTGCTAAGGGAAGGCAGAATGTGATCCCATCTGGGCACGGGAGGAGTCCTCTCGTCATCCATTTTCAAATAAGTATGAGTGCAGGAAAGAGAAGAAAAAGAAAAAGAAAAGAGAAGGAGGAAGGAAAAGAAAGAAAGAAAGAAAAGGGGAGAAGGGATTCCTTTTATAGGTAAAAAATATAGAAATTAGAAATTGAAGAAAGATGAATGACTAATGATAATGAAAATGATGAATAATGATGTTGGATGAATTTTTCATTTTAAATGAACTTGAAGCAATTAACAGATTAAGACTTTTGATTTTGGTCGAAGCACTAGTCAGTAACACCTAGTTTGGTTAACCCATGCATCGAGGCAAATTATGTGTTTGGTTTGATCGGCTTGCATCTAAGGATAAGCTATGGAATTAGCAACACCTAATTTAGTTAAACTATGCATTGGGGGAAAATCGCGTGTTCGGTTTGATCAACCCACCTCTGGGGACAAGCTATGGAATCAACAACACCTAGTTTAGCCAGTCCGTGCATCTAGGACAAATCATGCATTTGGTTTTATCAGCCCACATTTAGGGACAAGCTATGGATTTTCTATGACTGAAGCATAAGTAATAGAGGTGATTGACCAAGTAATGACTTCTTGGAGTTTGCAATGAAACATAGACTGATCGAGCAATGAATTCTTAAAGTTTTCAATTTACCAAGTGACTAATTGGGCCAAGAAAACCCATGAATCACATTTCATATGAGTGATTGATCGGGCTAGGTAAACTTGTGAATCACATTTTAGTTGAGTGACTGATCGGGCTAGGAAAACCCATGAATCACATTTCAAATGAGTGACTGATTGGGCTAGGAAAACCTGTGAATCATGTTTACTGAGTGGAAGGAGGGCCAAGAAAATCCAAATTATGAACGCCAAAGCTATAATTAGTAGTTGATCGGGCTAGAAAAGCCCGAGGAACACAGTCACATTTCAAGTCAAAGCACTCACCTCTCGAGCGAAGCTTAAAGTCTAGGTACACTACCTCTTTACTTTCGCGTTGATTGCATTGTGCATGTGATTTCTTGAAAAATTGCTTTGCATGTGTTTGGTTTTTTGAAAAATTAGGAGCAAACTGTAGACACCCAGTTTGATCGGCCCATGAATCGAGGGTGGACCGTGGGTGCTCGATTTGATCAACCTACATTAAAGATTAATGATAAGAATGCGAAGTTTGGATACAAGTATGGAACTCTAATCTTTGATTGGAAATTGACTTGAGAGCTCGAGGACCGAAAACCTAACCTAAATTGTTCAAACCTAACCAATATCACCTTGGCCCATTTGGCCCAACTTAAGGCCAAACTAGAGAGGTATTGCCTCTGTGACATGAGGCAATCACATCTTTGGCAGTTACCACTGAGGTGAAAACCTCATCACAATGGTGCCTCCTCTATGGCAAACTACTTGCAATAGTATTTAACGCAACTGCAACCATGGTGGTCAAGTGGGGTGGGACCTACATCCTCAAGACCATATTTTTACAAGAGGAAGAGATTTTTAGGGGAAAAAAAGGCTATTAAGGCTCATGATGATTTAGGAACCTAGGGGCATGGGTAAGGGTTGAGATAAAAATGGAGAAAGAAGAGAGAAAAGAGAAAAAAGGGGGAACTAGCATTGACAGGGGGGTAAAAAAAAAGAAAAGAAGAATGGAGGAATAAGAGAGAGAGGCCCTAAAACCAGAAAAGGGGGGTGTCTTGAGAAGAGGAAGAGAAACTCAAGCTCAAGAGTCTATTTCCTTAAGAAGAAGAAGGTGCAATAAACTTGTCCTTAAGTGTATCTCACGTCCAATTAGAGTTCAACATCTAAAGCAACCTTTAAGGGCCAACTACTTTGTTAAAACCTTATATATTCAAATAATAATTTTTACTAAAATAATTTTTATGAATTATTTACTATTTTTAACTAATTAATACTAATTTTCGAAAATATATTCAAATAATAATTTTATATACTATTTTTGTGATTAAATAAGTTTTTAACCATTTTTATTATATATATAACCTATTTGAGCAATTAATTGTGATTTTTATTATTTTAAGTTAAATAATTGAAAAGTTGGATTTTTACTAATATTATATAATTTATTTGAAGTTTAATTTAGTTAATAATTATATTTAATGTTTTTTATGTTTAAATATATTATATTGTGATTATTTATGGATATTTATAGATTTTAATGATTTTTATTACATTTATTATTTAATATTAATTTTTGGTGAATTGTGAACTTCGGTTGGAAATTTGTGTAGTTCGAGGTTCCAATTGGAGGTGTTGAGGTTTGTGTATATAAAAGTGTGTTTTCTTGCAAGATCGGCTCTACTTTTCAGTAGAGAGATATCCGTTTTTCAAAGAAGACTCTGCCAAATTTTTAGTAAAATTCTCGTAAAACGTGACATCAAGTCGATCCTGAATTTCTAGTTTTTGGTTGAGTTTTGATTCTTAGATCGAGTCTTCCTTTAGAATTCTTAGAAGTATAAGTTAGGAATTTATTCTAATTTTTTTATTATTTAGTTTTCTAGTTACGCTAAGGCCGAGACCGAGATGTATAGGACCAGGCTCGTCGAGTCTGTCTTAAAGAGTGCAAACTTGTGAGTTATTTTTTTTATATATGCATTGCATATAGGATGCATGAAAAGGAGTTTTCATATTTTCATCATATGTTTAAATATGAATTATTTTATTAAATGATTCAGTATATTTTGACATATATTCCGCATATTTATTTGGTATATTTGTGGTATATGTTTAGTATATAAGTGATATATTCTTTTTAAAAGAATTCCATTATGTTTAAATGATGTATTTTATTATTTCCAATATATGTATGTGATTTTATATGAACGATATTGATAGAACGTGCTACCTAGTGGGCAGCACTAGGATTATGTATGTATCAGTGCGATAGATTTTAAAGCTGAGTTTATGAAATCATTTAAGGTGACATTTGATTAATTGATTATTGAGAATTTCAATGATTGAGTAGTGTGATTGTGGGAGCTCGGTTGACCTAGTGTCTCGGGCCAATCACACTGATAGTGAGATTGTGTGAGCTTGGTTGACTTAGTGTCTCGGAGCCAGTTTACTGTTCAAAATAGAATAAGAGAATTACTTTGGAATTAAGTGAGCGACTAGTGAGATATTTTGATTGAGGTTGTGGATATCTAGAGTTCTATTTGATCCTTCATTTAAATAAATGTTTTCTACATTTATTATATATATAAAAGCGGATTTTAGCATCTGTGTGAAATGCGTGTATATGTATATTATTGTACTGATGTTTGACTATATATGATTTAGATTGCATATATATATATATATATATTATAATAATTTACTCAGTGAGGTCTGATTCCCCTTAATATTTTTTTAGGGGATTTTTCTTGAGACCTAACCAGTAGTGTTTTATGCCGGTTTTCTTTAGCCCTGGCTAGATTATATAATTTTATTATCTGAACTCTTATTGTATTTAAAAAAAAAACTGTAGTAATAATGTTATTGAATCAATAGTGTATTATTTTGGATTTTGAGATTTCTGTATCAGAATAATATATGAATATTTTTATTATGATATGACATTTAAGTATTTATTTTTATATCAATTTAAATTTTAATTCTGGTATATTATTATTTATTTATTTCATGTGTTTTTATTTTTAAGGCTTGTTACGGGTTCTGAATTCGAAAGAATTTCCGTTCCCTAACGCTGGTCATGACTCCCGGGTTGGGTCATGAAAAAAATAAAAAGAGATAAAAGTAAGAAAAAAAAAAGTAAATGGTAATTTTGAAAAGTTTGATAAAATAACAATGCATAGTGTAATTTTACCTAAAACAAATGGTAGAACGCATAGTTTCACCCTTAAACTTTACATAATTAATTTTTGACACTCCTCAACTTTTATTATTTTTTATTTAACTTTTAAATTTTTATTTTGAACATTTTTCACATTTCAATTTGTACTTTTTAATTCTATTTAACTCATACAATATCAAAACAGATAAAAAAAAAATAATTTCAAATGATTTTAAACACAAAAAATGCTAAAATTAGCATCAAGATATAAAACTAATATTAAAAAGTTAAAAAATTTTGTTTTTAATTATATTTTTTCATTAAACATTAAGATAGTTTATATAAGTTTCTTTTGTGTCCATATCAATATTAATTTATAAAATATTTCAATTTTAAGTATTATAGAGGTTAGATATATAGGTTTAAAATAAAAGTTTAAACGTTGAATAGAACATAATAAAAATTAAGAAGTACTAGAGATTAATTGAATAAAGTTGAGAGGTGAACTATGCATTTGAACAAAATAAACAAACTCAAAAAATTATTCATAGAGGCAATGAAAATGAAAGAGAATTGATGTCGAAACTTCTGTGTTACCAATCCTACCACCATAGAAAATTTATTTTTTACAAAAATATGAGAGCCACCTGTAAAAGCTTTGGCTTTGAATGGTTATTTTTTATTTTATTTATTCAGTGTTTGCTGTATAAATTGGCTTTATAACAGCTATGATAAAGAGATAGAGTTACAAACAAGTACTAACTCTAAGTAAATGAATAACTAAATAACAATAATTAGTTAGATGTTAGGGATGAGATGTATGCTTTGACACCATGCACCCTACAAAAGACTTAAATCCCTCCATATCATACAGAAAAATAGTTTGTTTTGTGTTAAAGAGAACGTAATGCTTATTCATAAGTAATTGCTAAAACCACATATTTGTAGAAATATATTGTTCTAAATCCTTTGATATTCTTTGCTGAATTTCTTTGCTGGAATGAAGCATTATAGATTTTTCAAGCTACTATAAATAGAACAAACTTTTCTAATTATAAATGTTGACAACCTCTTTCTCTATCCTTGTGCAACATTAAAAACTTTTCTTTTGCGAAAAGGGCTCTGGTTCATATCTAAATGAGTAATACTTGAAGAAAGAAATAGAAGGAAATTACTATGGGAAACTGCAGGCCATTAGGGTTCTTGATAGGTTTGCCATTTGCTCTGCTTTCTTTGATTTTATCCGTTATTGGATGCATTGTTTGGCTAATTGGGTCAGTATTTTCTTTCTTTCCTTGTTGCAGTTTTATTTTTTATTTTTTTTTTCTATTACAATATGGATGAATGTGCTTATTGAAGAACATAGAATTAAATACCTCTGTTTAATAAAAAAAAATGTTGTAGTTGTAATTTGAAATGAAATATTATTCTTGTATATATGCAAAAAAAAAAAAAAATTGATAGAAAATGATCATTAATTCATGATCATTATGTTGTAGCTGTAATTTAAAATGATCATTAATTAATGATCAACACAATATATATATATATATATATATATATATATATATATGTTGTACTTGTAATTTGAAATGAATAAATATAATAATTATTATTTACTTATATTAATGTTAACTTTAAAATTTGATGTAAGTTATTGATATAAATTCAAAGTAATTTAGATTCTTCAACTTTTCTTGTTGAAAATTCTCATCCTTTTAAACTTACTAATAACAGGAGTGTATTGAGTTGCATCTGCCCCTGCTGTATATGTTGTACTGCACTTGCAAACCTAGCAATGAGACTTGTGCAACTTCCTGTGAGCATCATTCAGTGGTTTATTGATCTCATTCCTTGTTAATATATGTTAAATGTATCTCCATTACAAATAAGTTTTATACATTTCTAATTGTCTAAATATGTTAGAAATATATAGGTCTTGTAATACATAACTTGATCATGATACAATCATGTATTTAATTTGTTTGTAAATAGTTATGTAATAGGAACATTAATTAGCAATTGATTAATTTAGTTAGCATGTAGATAAATTTGTGAATTATTAATTAGATTTGAATAAATTGTTTATTTTCTTTAGAAATATATATATATTTTTATTGTTGAGGAGTTGGAAAGCTTTTTTGAAAAATTTATTTTAAATGACACTTATCATCATAATGCTTAAACATCATAGAGATATTGACAATGTGTAAGAGCATAAAAATTCATAATTTTCCCATTTTAAAATTTTATACAAAGATTATTTATTGTGTTAATTTATAAATTTAGTAGAATATCATAGTTACCTCTTTTGCACAAACAAAAAAAATTGCAACGTGATTGTATTAATGTCTATATATTTTATAGTTTGGTATTAATATCCATTATATCATATATTATTATGTTGTGTCATTACATCAATATTCTATCAAAAGGATAAAATACAATGCAGAAAAGTTTAATGCCTCTTATAGCAGCCATATATATATGATATCCACGAAAATCAAAAAGAAAAAAAAAAAAAAAACACAAGCAAAGCAAAAATGATCAATTATATTTTTTTTAAAAAATCTTTTCAATGAAAAGAAACTCTATTTTTCTAAAACACTATTACTTTTGATAAACAACTTTTGATGAAGAGGAAGGTAAAACTTCAAATGAAACTCCTAAATTTATTGACTTTTTAGTTGAGGTTTATAAAATTTTATTTTGTATATTTAGGTCCTCAAACTTTACGGGTCTTAAATTTTAAATTCTTTTATCAATTTTTTAACAAAATTATTTTCTTTTAATTCTTAAATTTTTATATTTCTAACATTTATACCATTTTTTACCTTTTAATACTTATACCATTTTTAAAAATTTTTCACCGGTAAAAAATAAATTTATTTATTTTAATTTCTAATATTTTAAATTAAAAACATAGATTGATACACATTTTTAAATAAATTTAAATTTTAAAAATAAATAAACAAGTTAATGTTAAGATAAAAAAATTATAATAAAACTATTGTTTTTCAAAATAAAATATTATGATGATAAATAACACCATAATTAAAAGAGATTATGATAAAAAAAAATATTTTATAATTCTTCAAAATATATATTTTATATTTTCAACACATTTTTTAGTGTTTTTGTACAAAAGTTAAATTAAATTATTGTGAATAAATTTTTATAATATAACTTTTATAAATAGTTGATACCAATACATGTATGTGCATCACTAAAAAATGGTGATAGATTTTCCAACCAACTCCAACTTTTATAACCGTTATTTTAACCTTCATTTTTTTATTATACTTTGTAGGTGTATGAAAAAAGTTTATATTATAAAAATTTATTTACAATAATTTAAAATATTGTGAAAAATAGTAGTATTATTATAATTTTTTTAAAATTCAGCATAATAGCATTAGTTTGTTTTTTTTTTTAAATTTAAAATTATTCAAATATGTATATAATAATTTAAAATATTATAAATTAAATAAATAAATTTATTGTTTACCGGTAAAAAAATTTTAAAAGTGATATAAATGTTAAAAAGTAAAAAATGGCATGAATGTTGGAAATATAAAACTTTAGCGATCAAAAGAAAATAATTTGTATTAAAAAATTGATAGAAGGGTTTAAAACTTCAAATTCGTTAGATTTAATAGTTTAAATATATAAAATGAAACTTTATGAGTCTAAAATAAAAAAAACCGATAAATTTTAAGGGTCTCAATATGAGTTTTGCCTAAAGAGGAACTAATATCCTGGATAAGTCAAGGAAACAAGATAAGATAACTCCTGCGCTGGGTTATTAAGGCAGCTAATCACAGAATAACAATTTTTAATGATACTATTTCTGAAATCATTTTTTATTATTTATTGATATATACTCTTTTTTTTTTGGATGTGCTTGCAAATTATTGAATACATCTATGGGCGTAGGCCTTTCAAAAGGTAACGGAGATGTGTAAAAGTTTTTTCGGATTGAACAGAGATTGGCCTTCGAGTATAGTAAATTTCAAAGTAGCAATCAAAAAAATTATATTTTTCACATCTATGATACATGCTTAATGATTTTAGAATTTATATTTGGAGTTATAAAACAATTTTATTTTTAAGTTAAAATGACAAGCAAGATATTTGCATAATAATTATTATAAAATTATATATTTACAAATCAAAAGTAATTAATGTCATGTGCAAGACATGGCATTAATGACTAATTACTATCATTATTAAAATTTTTAATTAAAATTTTATGTTTTTATAAACAACAATATCTTTCAATCTTCGTGTATGCTATTTGCCAGCTGTTTTCAATAGAATCAATTCCCCACATAGATATGCAAAGATGAAGACAAGTTTATGGCATGTTCAAGTTGACTTGCTTAACATTCATGCATGCACTTACGTAACAGATGAAGCCATCAAAGCTCTGAACTAGTCGTGTGAAATGTTTTACTTAAATTATGATGAGACCTATTTATCCAAAAATAATATTAATAGTAATAATAATAATAATAATCATCGTCAAAAACTCTTATCTTTGGATATGAATTAAGATCCGAAATAAGGTCCAAAGCTAACAGTATAGGTACATACATAAATATTTATATAACAATTCATAGGTGCATGAACATAGAGGCTCTGTAGTATATACCCACCAATCACCATATCATCATAACAAAGAGTGGGGAAGAGTGTACCCTTCCAAACGACATATTTTCATTGATTTAACCTATGAAATATATAGTTTTGAAAGGTACCCATTTAAGAATTAGCATTAACTTAAGGGGCACAATAATTTTTTGTCTCTAATTTTAGAGGCTTAATTGCGCCCCCCCAATTAATTGTAGCCGAAACCCTAAATACATGCACTTACTTGCATGACATGATCCTATCTCTTAAAAGGAAGAATAAATACTTTGAAAGAAAATACTAGAATGATGTGATTGATCTAAAGTAGTAAAAGGGCAGAAAGGAGAAAATAACTACATAAAAAACAAATATTTGGTGGGCGCATGTATTTATAGTGGTACGAGATAGATAATAACGTTTTTGTATTTTGTTGATGGCATCTTGCAATATATGTATATGTTGAACGATTTCTTCCTCCAAGATTGATCAATATACTAGGTCAGCAGAAATTTCTTTTCCGTGAATGGGTAGGCAATCCTAACCACACAACAAGATTTCATGTGTTTGTAGGCCACATCCTATATATTAGCATTGGCTAATGGTATTTCTTTCTTATTAATTTGCCATTTTTAATAGAAAATTATGAATTGTTCACTTATTAAAATATGATAGTATATCTTTATCAATAAATAATATAACTATTATTATAATTGATAACTTGTTTTCGGAGCTCTTGAGTTTAAAATCCTATAAATGATCAATAGAGGGTAAAGTGGGAGGATCCTCACAAACATTTTGATGCCTAAATCAAAAAATAGAGAGAGAATCTAGAAAGAGAAAATGAAAACAACTAGAATATGAGAGAGTAGAATGAATGAGAATGAGGAATATGAGATCCTATTTATAGTGATACTTAGACTTGAAAAGAGTAAGATTCCTCTTGGGATAGGAATTCTAAATCGAATAGGAGAGTATTCCTTCTTCGTTTAGGAGTCTTCTTGAGGTAGGATCCTTTTTTTAAATGAATTTGGTTGTCTTCCCTTTTCGAATAACCTGTATAGGAAACAAAATTCTTTAATTAAATATGAATATATACATGTGTGGTATCAAGAGTCCCCCCCACGGGTTTGTCCCGATATTTATATCCAACGTATCCGAGTATATAAATAATAGAACATTTATTCTTCTATATAGAGAGAAAAAGTTCTTGAGTCACTTCGTTTAATATGGAAGGGTGAACTAAGGTGGCCAGGCTCAGTCACAGGAAAAGATAATACTCGATACTGACTCTTGAAACTATCACATAAAGATGTCGTGGAAATGCCAGCTAGACTTTGGAGTGCATAAAATCTGCAAAAAAGAATATGTAAGGGATTAACCCGTCAGTGCGAAGACAACGTGACAGAACCAGTCATCATTTGAGTTTTGATGCTCGGTGCATTAAAAGCGTGGCCCGAATGCCAATCCTTAATACTATAGAAGCAACCTGAGGGTGCCGGCTTCAGTTATTGGATTAATGCTCAAGGCTCTGATGCTCGATGCAAGGACGTAAGGCTTACATGCTCAAAACCTTAGTACTATAGAAGCAACCTGAAGGTACCAACTTCAATCATTGGACTTTATCTTGGTGCATTAGAAACATGACCTAAGTGCCTTATAGTCTCGATGCATTAGAAGTGCGGCTCGAGTGCCAAATAGTTTGGATGTCTTGTAAGTATGGCTCGGATGCCCATCCTTAGTACTATAGAAGTGACTTGAGGGAGCAAGCTTTAGTTACTAGTCTTAATGCATGAGGCATGGATGCTCGGAACCTCAGTACTATAGAAGTGACCTGAGGATGCCAGTTTCAATTGCTTATGGATGACTCTAGATCTTGCTGTGTTGAGTGTGAAAGAACAACTGGCAATGGTACACCCAGGGCGGGTAACATTTATGTCTCCTCAATGCCTCAATTTTTGAAATTTAAATTGTATAACCATCGGATCTTTTCGTATTTCAGAAGATGAGACATTTCTATTGCTATAATGATGACTACTCGATTAATGGGTTTTTCTATTTCCCAAACTGCCCTTAATGATATGGGGAGAAATGAACTAATTATTAAGGGAGTTAATGGTTTGTTCCAAAGCCTTTTATTGCTTTATAAGTATCCCCATGTCTTCTAGTTAATGCATTTTTGCTCTTTTCTATTTTTTTGGTATCTTGTTCGCTCTGCTACTGCCACCAATATTTTCTACAACAACTTCTCCATTTTACAACCAGGTGATCCTTTCCTTCCTTCTTTCATTATTCTTTTATTTTATTTCTTAGATAAACTTATGGCACCGAGGGAACAAGTTAGCTCTTATCTGTTTGTGTCTAGGATAGATGAGGAGTTGTTGGGGTGGTACCAGAGGCAGTTTAGTATTCCCGCTGATTATGCCCTGTACACTATAGATATGAAGTTCAGGGCCTATACCCCCATACTAGGTCTCAATAGGATAGCGGTGTATTTTAACCAACTGGAAGGGGGTCTGAAATTCCCATTGGATCCATTTGTAAAAAGTTTCCTAAATAGGTATAACATAGCGCTTGATCAGCTTCACCCTAATAGTTACCAGATTTTGACTGGGTTCATTCAGTTAATGCATGAGGAGGGTAGGGAGCCAGACTTAGATGTCCTATGATATTTTTATAGCCTGACTAGGAAGAAGGGAGAACTAATATTTTCCTTATTGGTTGTCCCTAACTATAGCCTATTTGTAAAGCTTTCGGATCTTCACAAGAAGTGGAGGCATAAGTTTTTCATTATTAAAAACCCTGCAAACTTCCTGGATGTTCGACAAATGTGGTCTGACAAATGTTATAGGGTGAAACAGCCTCCAAAGCTAGTTAACTATGATATGGAGATAGTCTTAAGACTTCATTATGATGGCTTGGTCGAGGCTTAGTTAGTTGAAGACGTATTAAGAAGATACTTGTGGAGAGTCTGCCCGGACCGTGTTCAATCTATTAGTATGTCTTGATTATCGAATGGTATCTTTTTTACTTTTTTTTATCTTTTTAATTATAGATGGCTAACTTTTTTACTTTTGTGGATGGAATTCGACTTGTAGTTAATGAGCCAGCAAGGCCAGATGAAGTACAAATCTCCTCCCCCTCTCCGAATCCTGAAGTACCTGTAGTCCTTGAGGAAGCGGCCAGTAATCTGAAAGGAAAGGATGTGGTCGGGTCTTCATAATCTGGCAAGGAAGGTCGGTGAAAGAGGCAGCTGATTGATAAAGGCTTGGATGTTGAGGAGCTGGATGAGGAAATATACGTCCAGTGACTAAGGCTTTTCGGGTGTCCAGACATGAGGGTGTGGATCTTGAAAAAAGTGAAGTCGTTGAGTATATTGAACTCCCAGGTTTGAGATCAATATATTGAGGCACTAAGACTACCAGCGGATATGCAACACTAGACTGAGGAGGGTTGGGAGGAGCTATTCAGTTCCACGATTGGGCATTCACCAAAAGTAAGTGTTGAAAACTTTTTATTTGACTTTTTACGTGTTCTTGTATTGAGGTGATGACATGAGTTTTTCCTTTCACAGGTGACCTAGGCTTTGCTATTAGTGAAGGATCAATATTTCTACCTCAAAAGATAGTATAGTCGGAAGGAGACGGAGGTTGAAACAATAACGATCAATTTTAAGAAGAAAATTGGATAGTGCAAAGGTGGCACTAGAGCTCTACCAGACCAATTATGCAGAGGCTAAATCCGAAGCTGAGGTGAGCTAGAAAAAGGTGGCCGATCTGGAGCACAATTAGGCTCAACTGACTAAGAGGATCGAAGAGCAGGACTCTCAGATAACAAATATGGAGAAGAAGCTAGTTGAGACTGAGAAATCTCGGGAGAACAAAAAGAGATCCTATCAGAGCATGGTGGGAGAATTTCTTAAGGCCTACAAGTCTGAATGTAGGAGGGTCCTACTCTCTTAGAATCTAGAGTTGGACTTGGCTGACTTGGATCAAATAACGTCGGCTGATTTGGCTAAAATTTTTGCTGAAAAGGACGCCCGGCAAAAGGCCACTTCCCTTTATGCAAGGAATATTTCTAAATCAGCTGAAGGGTCCTCTACTGAGCTTCCAACACTTATTAATGTTGTCAATGCTATTCCTCCTCCCATCTTCGAGTCCAAACCTTCGGATGTACACTTAGTATAATAGAGATTTTTTTTGTAATTTGACTTTTGTAATATGATTTTTTCTTTGATGAATGAAAATACTTTATTTGATATCAATCCAAGTACATTTATTGGTAGTATTTTCGAAGGTAGTCTGAGTTCCAAAATCATTATAGTTATTTGCCTTCTCTATCTTTTATTTTGTGTGCCCCTTTAAATGTGTGCTCTATAACCTAATAGGAGCCTTCCTAATTAGGACCCAGTTTACTAGTGCCAAAGTTGCCTTTGCCAATATCCTCCCTTCTGAGTACCCAATCTCCTACCTTAAACTGTCTTAGGTGACTACGCTGAAGGTGATACTGCACTATCTTCTGCCTATGTGCTTTAGCTATAGTGGACGCCTATTCTCTTCTTTCTTTGAGTATGTCCAGACATATCTAGGTATTAATGTTGTTGATGTTTTGATTGAAGTCTCAGCTAACCTTGTAACTTGGTGAATCAATTTCTACTAGTATTATCGTGTCCATGCCATAAGTTATCATAAATGGTGTTTCCTCTATGGATGATTTAGGAGTGGCCCTGTAAGCCTAAATTACATTGTTAAGTTCTTCGACCCAGTTTCCCTTCTTCTCGTCGAGTCTCTTCTTTAACCCTTGCATGATAGTTCTGTTGGTGACCTCTATTTGCCCGTTCGTTTGCGGGTGAGCTACCGAGGTGAAATGAAGCTTTATTCCGACATCTGAGAAAAACCTTTTAAACTTTTTATTTTCAAACTACTTATCATTGTTTGTGATTAGGGTGTTCGGTATATCAAATCTATAGATGATTTCTCTCCAAAAGAAGTGCTGAATTCGAGCTTCTGTGATGGTTGAAACTGCTTCCACTTTTACCCATTTAATGAAATGGTCTATGGCCATAATTAAGAACTTTTTCTATGAAGTAGAGGTCAAGAAGGGACCCAGGATGTGCATTCCCCACATGGTGAAGGGACAAAGGCTGCCGATTGAATGTAGGGGGTGAGAAGGCTTTTGATTTATATAGCGAACTGCTAGCACTTACGACATTCTTAAGTTAGCTTCTGGGCATCATTAGACATGGTGGGCCAGTAGTATCCTTGAAGTAGTGCTTTCCTGAGTAGCATGTAATGGGATTTATATGCTCCATAAATTCCTTCATGGATTTCCCTAAGTATGTAATTCCCTTCCTTTGGGGATACACATTTGGACCATGGGTATAAGAGGGATTTCTTGTAGAGCTCCCCATGATGGATAGAGTAGTGGGCTACCTTCATCTTCAGTTTTTGAGCCTTTAATTTGTCTTCTAGGAGTGTTCTATTTTCTAGGTATTAGACTATCGGTTGCATCCATTCCTAGACTTCTCGTATTTTCATGATATCCGGGTCCTCAATGCTCGGTTTTATCAGTGCTTTAGTGAACTCCATCGCCTTGAACACCTAATTGTCTTTAGCTGCTGATTTGGCTAAGAGGTTAGCCTCAGAGTTTTCATGTCTGGGTATCTGGACTATCTCCCATTGTCCCGCATCTTATTTGATCTTCTTCAAGAGTTGCATAACTTTTCCTGCATATCTAGCAATGCTCGGATCCTTGATCTAGAATGTCCCGTTGACCTGGTTTACTACTAGTTAAGAGTCTGAGTGTATTGTGAGGTGTTCGGCTTTGACTTCGATAGCCAATTTTAATCCTATGATAAGTGCCTTATATTCTATGGCATTGTTGGTTGCATTGTACTCTATTCAAACTACATACTGAATGTGAATTTTATATAGTCCTTTAAGGATAACCCGGTGCCAAATCCCTGAGTAGAGGATGCTCCGTCAACATAGAGCTTCCACTCTAGTGCTTTGGTGATGATGAGATGTTCCGACATCATCTCTTGAACAAAATCTGTTAACGTTTGAGCTTTCACCTGCTGATGGGGCTCACAGTTGATGTTAAATTCTCCAAGTAATATCGACCATTGAACCAATCAACCCAAAGTCTCAAGCATTTATAAATTTTTCCACAAGGGGAAGCAAGATCTGATAATGATGGGATGAGCCTAGAAGTAGTGTATGAGCTTCCATGATGCATGGACAACGATCATGGCCAGCTTATCTAGCATTAGGTACCGAACCTCAAACCCTCAGAGTACTTTACTGACGTAGTATATCAGGTTTTATTGGCTCTCTTCTTCCCTTACTAGCACTAAAGCTATGCATTCTTGACCCACAGAAAGGTATAAGTACAATGTTTCCTCTAGGACCCGCATACTGAGTAGAGGTGGTGAGGATAGGAATTTTTTAACATCTTCAAAAGCTACTTGGCAATCTTCAGTCCAAAAAAATTTCTTAAAAGTTTTTAAAGCTTGAAATAGTGGTAAGCACTGTCTGGCTGAGCAGGAGATGAAACGTCCTAAAGTTGTGATCCTACCATTTAGCTTCTGTAACTCGTGGATAGTCTTCGGAGCTTTCATGTTAAGGATGGCCTCCATCTTTTCTGGGTTGGCTTTAATACCTTTATAAGATATCATGAATCCTAAGAATTTGCATGCTTTGACTCTGAAGATGCATTTTTTTGGATTCAACTTGATATTGGACTTGCTGAGTAATTAGAGGACCTGATCTAGATCTGCTGGATGTTTCTCTGCATGCTTGCTCTTGATAATAATGTCATCCACGTATACTTCCACATTTTTCCTAATCTGGTCCCAAAGTACATGATTCATCATCCTCTAATATATTGCTCTGACATTCTTTAATCCGAAGGGCATCACCTTATAGCAGTAAAGACCTTCATGGGTGATAAAGGATGTCTTCTCTTAATCTTCCCTCTTCATCGGTATTTGGTAATATCCTTATGCTGCATCAATAAAACTATATAGACCATGGCTGGCAGTGGAGTCTACTAGCTGGTTAATTATAGGTAGTGGGTAATTGTCTTTGGGGCATGCCTGGTTAAGGCACTATAGTCCACGCACATCCTATATTTTCCATTTGATTTCTCAACTAGTACCACATTGGATACCCATTATGAGTGAGTAATTTCATTGATAAACCCAACTTCTAATAACTTCTTCGCCTCCTCAACCATTATCTTCTGCCTCTCACATACAAAAGTTCTTTTCTTTTGGATCACTAGCTTCACCCCTAGTCTGATGTTCAAGCTATGATAAGCAATATGGGGATCTGCCCCAGTTATTTTAGATGCCTAATAAGCAACGTCTTCTGAGTGCCTAGTGAGGACTTACCTTATTCCTTGCTTGGTGTCATAGTCGAGCACATTACTAATCTTCACCATTTTCCCATTAATAATTTGTAATGTTTCAGTGTCATCGACTGGTTGTGGTCCAACGCCTTACTTCTCTATTTCCTAAGTTTCTAGGGGGAAGGCTTCTGTCTGAGGCTTTATTACCATCTAGTAACACTGTCTGGCCATGTGCTGATCTTCACGGATAGTGAGAGTTTCGCCCTTAACTGGAATCTTCATAGTCATGTGTCGAATGCTTGTGACTGCATCTATTTTATAAAGTGCTAGTCTTCCTATAATACCATTGTATGCCAGTAGGAGATCCATCATATTGAATAAAGCTTTAAAAACTTTTGTCTCTTCATCGTCTCGATTTCCAAATTCCAAATTTAACTCTACAATTCCCATTGGCTATATGGTTCCTCCATAAAAGCTTATAATGGGATTCTGGATGGCTTTCAGGTTGGTGATGAAGCCTCCCATGGCTTTGTAAGCATTCCAAAGTAATGCGTTGATGGCACTTCCATTATCAACCCATAACCTCTTCACCAAATAATTATTAATGTATGCATTTAGCACCAGGGCATCATAGTGGGGATGGTGAACATGAAACCCATCTTCTGAATTAAATATGATCTCTCTCTTCTTAAAGGCTGTGCAGATGATGAGATTTAGTATGCGTCCAATATTTTAGCAACCGCGACACTGTTTGAGCTTAGGGCTCTAGAGAACACACTAACCACTGTCATAAAGACATAGCATGGAGATGAGGAGTCGCCACCCAGGGTAATAACTAGGACAAATCGAAAAGGTGGTACTCGATTCCCTAAAAGAAAGCTAGCACCATAACCAAGAGATTCTGGATATGGAATACCAACTTCTTTCAGTCTTGTATTCATTTAGAATTACTTTATGAATTATTATCTTATTCTCTATTTACATGCAACTTCATATAAACCCTAAAAACAATCAACTTCAAGCAAGCTAGTCATGAAATATACAAGTAAATAATGCATTCAATAAATCACATAATCCCTAAGTTAGTCTAATCTACATGGATTTTAAATAAATTAGCTAAAGTCTATATGTTTTAAACTAAAATTGAGCCTAAAGACCTAATTCCTTTCGATTTTAATTAAATGAACCTACGTGTACTAATTTTAATTCTAAAAATGGGCCTAAATCTACAAATTATGAAATATTTAAATTAGTGGGTTTAATTCTACATATTTTAATTTTAAGGTGTTCTTAAATCTACAAATTATGAATATAAGGGCTTAAATTAAATGGGCTAAGTCTAAGTTAATTAAATTAAATTAGGTGGGCATATGTCTAATTAACTAGATGGGCCTCAAGATATTTCTAACCTAAAATCTAATTAATTATGGACCTAAAAATAAATTTTAATTAATTAAACCTAATTATTTATTAAATGAGGCTTAAATAAATAAATCAAGACCTGAAATGGGCTTAAGGCCTAAAACACATAAAAATAATAAATAAACCCAAAAATAAATAAAAACATAAAAAAATAATTAAATAAAATTAAACAAATAATTAAATTAATCCTTACTAAAACCCTAATTTTATTATCAAGCAACCTAAATTAATCTACTTCCTACATTGATTTTAAGTAATTACCTAATTGAAACCTAATTTTACTAACCAATTTAAACAAAATAAACATGCAACCACACATATAATTTTATTACTCCCACTATTGGGGCTATTACATTAATTCATAAAATAACTAATAAAATAAAAATAAAGAATAAAATAAAGATAATAAAAAATAAAAATAAAACTCTAGAAACTAAATCTTTATAAGGCTTTATCCATAGTCTTCCATGGACTTCTCATGAATTCATCCCCCATATGATCACCATGCGTTTTCCTCCATAATCACCACAAAAATAATATAAAATAATGATTAATGAATAAATTATGATAATAACTTGAAAGAATAATAATATAAATAATAATATAAAATAAATAAATAAATAAATAATAGAAGAAGATGATATGATTATGAATGATTTAGGGTACTCCTCAGATTGGTAGTTCACTGTTCTTGATAAGCTTTCGAATCTTCTTCTTCCAAAATTCTCTATAAATCTTGAATTAATTGTTAATAAAAGGAATTTTTTGTAAAAAAAGTCAAGAGAAAATCATGTCTTTCTTCCTCTCTTTTCTTCCTTCTCTTCTTTTTCTTTTTCTTTTTCTCACGGCCTCCTTTTCCTTCCTTTTCTTCCTCTTTTTTTTTCTTCACCCCTTCCCTTTATATAGTGGAACTAGGAAGTCTAGCCTCAATCTTAATGTGATTCTAATTCCTAAAGTATTAAATTAATACTTAAAATTATATTTAGAAATTTTAAACCAGTTAGGACTGAATTAATTAGGAATTTTAAAGCAATTAAAACTGAATCAAACTAGGAAACGAAGATTGAAAGAATTCAATTCCAACTGGGATTGTGTAATTCCGATTGGAATTACATAATTCCGACACTTTTCATTTTTTACAAAAAGGCCTCTAGAAGAATTTAATTTTTGCAATTAGGTCCTAAAAAGAACTTTGCGATTTAGTCCCTAAAAACATTAAATCCTTACTTTAAAAGCTGCATTTAAGCCCATAGAATTTTTAAAGATTAAGTATCAAAGATATTTTCATCATTTGAGTCTTTTGCTGTATCTATAACATGTCATCCCGAAATTGGGTGTATACAGTCTGGCCCTTCTCCATGACCCCTTTTAAGTTTCTTCTTAGCATTTTCTCCTCCAATAATCATATTAATGATGCTAGTTGGCTCATTCTGAGCCTTCTTTGTTTCTAGCCTGTCTTGCCCATGGGCATCCGGAGTGCTAAATCCTTTGGATGTGTTAATGAAATTGTTGAGTTTACATTCTACACGATTCTTTCTATGGCATTCTTCAGTTCTTTGCAAGCCTCAATTTCATGCCCATATTCTTGGTGATACTAGCAATAGTGCCCCCTATCCTGCGTGGCTCTCTGGATTAGGCTTATTTTTCTAGCTGGGGTAATCCCTACACCATTCTGTTTGACCCACATGAGGATTCTGGATCTAGAGGTATTTAGTGGTGTGTATTTGTCTGCTTTCTTCTTAAATCTTTCTACTGGGTTTCTGAAATTTATTATTGGGAAGCTTGTTCATTTGGGTCTTGAACTTTCATCTTTGGTTGGTGGTTTCTCTTCTTCCCTTCGCATCTTTCTATCTTCATCCATCTTTGTCATTTTGACTGCCATAGCCCTTACTTTCGCAAAAGTGCCAGGTTCCTTTGTCATTATCTTGTCTTTGAGCTTTCTGAGTCTAGCGCCATTTTTTAAAGCTTCTATAGCAACTTCATCCATAAGGTTTTTTATTTATATGGCTACCTTATTGAATCGATCGAGGTAGCTTCGTATGGATTCATCGGCCTCTTGTCGGCACATATAGAGTTCATTGATGTTTTTGGATAGGGGGATGTTGGTGATGAACCTGGTATAAAAATTCTCTGCTAGGTCCTCAAAAGAGGTGACAGAGTTCTCTAGGAGCTAATGAAATAATTTTTGGGCATTCTTTGTGAGTGTGCTTGGGAAGCACATGATTCTGTCGTTCACATTCTTGAGCAACATTCTTGTTCTAAATAAGGATATGTGGTTGATGGGATATCCGGTCCCATTATATTGATCTAGTTATGGGATTCTGAACTTAATTGGGATCTCTGTTTGGATTATCCTTTTTATGAATGGCATTCTACCTTTCATAATTCATTCATTTTCTTTCCTTAGTCTTGTGCGGGCTTTGTGTATAACTTCTTCAACCCTCTGAGTTAACTTTGAGTCATTAAGAGCCAAAATTATTGAACTAGATTCCCATTCTGGAACTTTACTTTTCCCCTTATTCACCTCAAGGATATCCAGAGGTGTTGTGTTATTGTCCATGTGAGCCGGCCCAGGGTTGCCACTTTGAACTAAGGTGTTCAATTATTGTTGCATTAGGGCTATATGAGCTTCGATATTTTGTATTATTGCTTCCTTATTAGTTGGGGTGAGGTTGAGTGTTTAGGTTATAGTGTTCAGGTTAGGCATAGTTACAGCTGGAGTATTTGTTAAGCTTGGAAAAGGTACGGAAGGTATTGGTTGATGATGGTGTTACAATGGAGCATAATATGAAAAGTTGGTGCCCAAAGTTGGCCACCCCTGGGCATTTTCAAGAGGAAAGTGCGTACTTCTAGATGAAGATCTGGCACACTAGAATGTTGCTAGGGTTACTGCTGTTGGGAGAGGTATTGACAGATTGATTGGAGGAATGGGTGTCGAGAAGTTAATATAAGTTTCAGGAGTTGAGATTGGCGGTGGGCTGGAAGTTATAGTGTCGATGTCTTAACTTAGCAAATATATGAATGGCTTTTCCTAAGAGTTCCCATAAACGGCACCACTTGATAACTTGTTTCTAGAACTCTTGAGCTTAGAATCCTACAAGTGATCAACAGAGGGCAAGGTGAGAGATGGGGAGGATCCCCACAAACACTTTGATGCCTAAGTTAAAAAATAGAGAGAGAATCTAGAGAGAGAAAATGAGAACAACTAGAATGTGAGAGAATAGAATGAATGAGAATGAGGGATATGGGGTCCTATTTATAGTGATACTTAGACCTGAAAAGAGTAGGATTCCTTTTAGGATAGTAATCCAAATAGGAGAGTATTCTTTCTTCGTTTAGGAGTCTTCTTGAGGTAGGATCCTTTCCTTAAATGGATTTGGCTGCCTTCCCTTTCCGAGTAACCTAAATAGGAAACAAAGTTCTTTAATTAAACAGGAATATATACATGTGTGGTATCAATAATTAAAAAATATAAAAATAAAATTTCACTTAAATATGGATAATTTTTATAATTATTCTTCCATGAAACGTTAATAAAACTCTTTTAATTTGTAATTTGACAATTTATATGCTCCTCTTTATTATTCTTTTAGCCATAAATTGATTCTTAAATAATTAAGTTTAATAGTAACAATACCAATAAATTTAGGCCCAATAACTTATTTCACCCCTAAATTTTACCCTCATTTCTCTATTGCATCCCTTAATTTTCAGTTTAACCTATTGCACATTATAACTATTATTTTGAACTCATTTCACTCTTAAAATTAATATTTTTATTCCTTTGAACTCATGATTTAACAGGGTTGTTATAACAATGTGGAATTCACTTGTTTATTAGTACATAATGTAGAAAAGAGGTTGATGACACACACAAACACACACACACACACACACACATATATATATGATTAAATTTAAATAAAAATCACTTATATAAAAAGATTAAATTGTTACTTAGTCCTTATCTTTTTCTCCCCTTTTCACATCACCATATTTAAACCACCACAAATGCCACTATCGCTTTATACATCATTCAAACTGGATAGCCACAGATATCTCAACCATATGGTTAAGATAGCTCTAAATAGCCCTTTTTGTGCTTTCTCTTTCAATAGTATGTCAATTCTTTTATGGAATTACCAAGGTCTAGGACAACTGATTACAAAATGAATTCTTCAAGATCTAATTTCAATTACAAGCCAAATATGGTTTTTTTAATAGAAACCAAACAATCAAAAGCATATCTTAAGAAGCTTTGGTCTCAATTTAGCTACAGTGAAGGAGTTGATATTGAATCAGTTGGAAAATCTGGTGGTCTTGCGTTTTTGTGGAATGATAAGTGGGGAGTCCAGATTAAAGGTATGTCAAGATACTATATTGATGCTTTAGTTATGGCTGATGAAATGTGGCATTTTTTGGGGGTATCTGGTGAACTAAGAACGAAAGTAAAAGAGGAGGTTTAGAATGAAATTCGCAGACTCAATCTTAAAATGCAGATTCCATGGGTTTTAATTGGAGATTTTAATTCATGTCTATATTTCCATGAGAAGTAAGGTGGTTCATTTATTTCCTAAGCTCAGCTCAAGCCTTTTAGGTAATTAATGGAGGATTTTGATTTATTGGATTTAGGGATCAAGGGTGGTTCTTATACATGGCATAATAAGCAATCGAGGGAGAATAACAACCAAGCACGTCTTGATAGGGTGATCTGCAATGTTGAATGGCACTTAAAGTATGAATTTGCACAAGTTCGTCATGAGTCCTTTATTAGTTATGATCACCGCCTTTTAATCCTCGTATTTGACTCTAAGTCCAATATTAAAAGGAAACTTTTAAATGCAAGGCAAAATGGGATCTGGATCAAGAATGGCGTGATCTAATTGCAAATAGTTAGGCAAGGAGAATAGCTCCTTTAAATTGGCAATTGATTATTCAAAGGAAACTTTTGGAGTTAAAGCCATAACTGAACAAATGGATTAGAAAAAAAGGAGGTAACTGCCTTCAAAAGTTAAATCTCTTAAAGTCACAATTAGATGAAATCATATCAGGAGATTTTAGCACTCAACAAAAGAAAGAAGAGTTTTAATTACAATTTAAGATCCATAAACTACAAATGTAGGAGGAAATAAACTGGCTTTAGAGATCTCATGTACAATGGCTGCGAAAAGGGGACAGGAACATGTGATTTTTCCATTCAACTGTAGTTCAAATGTGTCAAAAAAATTAAATTCTTAGAATATTAAATCCTTATGGGCAGTGAGTTTCAAATAAGTCCCAGATTAGGCTTGTTGTTATTACTCATTTTGATAAAATTTACAGCCAACTGATGACTTCAAGCTTTAAGCATATATTAAAATCCATTCCTTTTATTGTTTTAGATCAAATGAATCAAGAGCTTACTAAGGATGTCTGGAGAGAAAAAATTGAAGTAGCTGTTTTCTCTTTAGGAAAGCTTAAAGCCCCTAGACCTGATGGCTATCCAGGTGCCTTTTTCTAAAATCACTGGATTGTTGTCCAATAAGATATGGTAAACTTAGTGCAATATTTCTTTTCTTCCTCCTCCCTTCCATTATCTCTTAATAACACAACAATTGCTTTGATTCCAAAAACTAAAAATCCTAGAACTTTTGATGATTATCGTCCAATCATTTATTATAATTATCTTTATAAGATTATTTCCAAGATTCTTACTAATTGATTGATACCTTGGCTTCCCACTCTCATCACTTAAAATCAAAATGCTTTTGTTAAAGGCAAAAGTATTCAAGATTGTATAATCTTAAGCCATGAAGTGATGCATGCTCTTAAAAATAAGTTTAAAGGAAGAAGGGGTTTTTTTTGCTCTTAAACTTGATTTTGCAAAGGCTTTTAATAGTGTAAATTGGAATTTTCTCAAGCTAGTGATACAACAGCTTGGGTTTCATGGAAAATGGATAGGCTGGATATGGGAATGCATTTCAACTATTAAATACTCAATATCAATCAATGGAAGTAATTCCAAGTATCTCTCTTTTAAGTGGGGTTTGTGCTAGGGAGACCCTCTTTTGCCATACCTTTTCATACTAGTAGCAGATGCTCTATCTCACTCCCTTCTTAAAGAAAATTCTATTGGTAGATTTAATGGTATCAAGCTATCAAGAAATTGTCCTCCACTAACATATTCATTTTATACATATGATATTATCTTGTTTGGTGAGGCAAATGTTGTGGAATCTTCTTCTATAAAGGAAATTTTAGGTTGTTTCCTTTAAGAATATAGTATGAATTTGAACTTGAAGAAATAAAAAAATTTCTTCAGTAAGAATGTTAGTTATGTACTCAATAATGACATTTCTACTATTTTTCATATAGTGGAATCAAAGTATGCATTCAAATACCTTGTCATACCCTTGGATTGGTAAAAAAACTCGAAGGATGCTATGTGAATATGTTATTGACAAATCTAGATCAAAAATTCAATCTTGGCATTGTAAATTTTTATCATCGACAAGAAGGGAAGTTCTCATTAAATTAGTTATTTAGTCTTTTCCTGCTTATATAATGTATGTTTTTCACTTACCTATGAGTGTTATTAATGAAGCAGAAAGGCTTATCTAGAATTTTTTGTGGTCCCAAAGCACCTCAGATTATAAAATTCACTAGGTAATATAGAGTAAACTAAGGAAAGTGGTGGTTTGGGCTTTCAAGAACTCACTTGTTTTAAGAAAGCCATGCTTGGAAAACTTAGTTGGAAACTCATTCAAAATCTAGATTCACTATATGCGAAAATCTTAAAAGGCATTTATTTTCCATTTTTGGATTTTATATCTACTAATCGGGGTTCGAGGCCTTTTTGACTGTGGAGCAGCTTGTAAAAGGGTCGAGAAATTATTCTCAAAGGGATGCAATGGAATGTGCATTCTGGAATTTCTACAGATCCATAGTTGGACCGTTAGGTTCCGTTGCTTCCAAATTTCAGGATCAATTCTCCTAAACCTTTAGCTACTAATATCCATCGGGTGGGGGATCTTATTAATCACCAAAGTGGTCATTGGAACTTGCAAATTCTTGATAGCCTTTTCAATGAGGAGGAGTGTAAGGCCATATTATCTATTCCTATTTAATCATCAAGCCAATGCACACGAGACTCACTAGTTTGGCATTATGAGAAGGTATGGAACTATACTGTTAAATCTGCATATAGACTTCTAAAAATAGTCAGACTATTTCTCCTCAATCTTATAGTTTTAATGCCAAATGTTGGGATTTAGTTTGGACTCTCTGGCTTTCTCTAAAAATTAAAAGCTTCATATGGCTATGTATGTGGAATGTAATTCCTAAAGGGGAAAGACTGTAAAGGAGAGATTGTTCTATTAGTTCCATTTGTTCAAGATGCTCTCAGGCACCTAAAACTTTAGAGCATATGTTATTTCTTTGCCAGCACTCTCAGCTTGTGTGGTTTACTAGTTATGTTAGCTATATAAGCCTAATCCTTTTGGATTTAGCTCTTTTATTAACTAGTAGTTGAGAATATATCAAATGCTGAAGGCCATTGGTAGCAAAAAATTTCTTATCTTATTGCTGGTATATGATGGTTCATTTAGAAAGCCAGGAATCATGCTATTTTTAATGGTAAGATTGATGACCCATAGCTCATTATTGCTAAGATTGAGAGTTGGTGGCTGCTTAATCGAACCTTCCCTGTCTTCCAACCCTAACAACACCATTGCAACTCTAGAATAATAGATTATGAAGCTCCTTCAGAGGGTGTGTTAAAGATCAATTGTGATGCTTCTTTTAATCCTAATAATAATTAAAGCAAGTTGGCTTTTATGTCCAGGAACTGAAGAGGGTAGGTGGTTCACTTAAGTTCCTGAAACACTTACTATTACTCTTCTTTTTAGGTTGAACTTATGGCTTTACGAGAAGGTCTTAACTACTCTTCTTAATTTCCAAGTCAATAATTTATTGTTTAATTAGATTTTCAGAAAGTTATTCAGGCTTGCCAATCCATAAGTCAAGACATCCGATAGGATGGTTCTAATATAGTGGAAGATGTTAGAAAAAATTTAGCTAACAATTTGTTCCTAGATCAGCTAATCAAGTAGCTAATTCAATTTCAAAATCTTAGGATTGCTTGCTTATGTTAGATCAAAGTTTTAGTGTTCATCCAAATCTTCAAGTTTTTTTGTATTCAAACCTTCGATGTAATTTACATTATTAATCTATATTACTTCTTCTCGTTTGAAAAAATAATCATTCAAACCACCATTATTCATCAACAAGGTGCCATTATTTCTATAATGAATACCACTAGATTTCATACAATAGCACCAAACTAAAGAAAAACTAAATAACATCAAAATTAACCTTGAAAATTTTAAAAATAATTAAAATTTCTTCTTGGGCATTTTATCATACAAGTTGTGAGCATAATTTAGAGTCACATTATTTCAATATCTTCCTTTTCCTTGTCACATTCCTCACAACTTGGTTGCTATGGCCAATAATCAAAAAAATAAAGTAGCAATACATGTTGTTATAGGCTAAGCTTGACCTATTATAGGCTAAGTACCAGTACATATTACAATGAAAAATCTTTGTCTTCATGTTCCAAGTATTGAATGCCAAGAGAATGGATTCCATGGGGCTACTAATTGGTTTATCAACTGGGTTATAGTAGAGAAATGAATGATGATAGTACTGAGCTTGAGCATCTCTGCCTCCACTTCCACCGCCACTAAATAAAGTTGCCTTCTTATTAGTTGGGTGGTTATAGGAATAGTAAGTATACCCATTACATGAGTCCCCTAATTCTTTCATCACTTAGCGTCGGTGGTGGCTGCTATTGAGATGATGATAATGATGATGTTGAAGCTTGATGGTTTTCTGCTTCTTGAGGTAGCGAGGATGATGATGACAATGGTGATGATGGTGGCATCTATTATTTTCATTTTTTTATGTGGAAGAGAAGATAGAAGGGTATAATGGTTAATGCCATAGATCTTTGGCGGTAATGGTGCCATTCATTTTAATGTAGATGTATATTAGATAGAAAGAAAAGGAAATTACCTAATATTGATTGTTATATTTTTAACATACTGAATTCAAGTAATCAAATCGATGGGTGGTAGAAAATAAAACATTAGATAAATGATGATTGTTTTTCAATTTTTTTATTCAATTGATATGGTTTAGCAAATTAGAAGATATAGAAAGTTAAAGATTTAGGATTAAAGGATTTAGTTATTTAGGATTTTAATGATTTAGGTTAATAAATTTTTTTAACTTGTTGACCTTGTATTATTTTATTGAAAGATTTACCATGTTTTGACATAGATGTCCACATCATTACATCTTTTAACACGTAAACATGCGTTCTTTTAATGTGAATACTTGCCCTGAATTAAGGGTGATTTAGGTTCAAAATAGAAATTTAGATGTGTGAAAATTAAGTGGTGCAATAGACCAAAAGGTAAAGTTCAGGAGTGAAAATGAGTATTCAGCCAATAAAATTTATCATAATGAACATTTATTATTTATGATATTTCATAAAACAATTTTAAAAAATTTATTAAATATTATGTAGGTCATCTATCCAAATCTTAAAATCCTATAAATGATATTGGTAACTATATGATATATTTATATAGATTTTGGCAAAGAGAGTTATTATCGTATTGATGTAAATTAGGTTTATATAAAAGTTACACTAATAGAGTATTAAAATATATTGTATCTTATCTTATTACTTATATAAAACTTATCAATTGGCATTGTTTATGGGAATAATTAACCTTCAAATTAAAGACTATAAAGTGTTGCGAAAGTTGTTTTAGAAGTCCCAATGACATCAACTTTGCCTTCTTCACTCAAGATATTCCTCCATAGATAGGTACCACCTCACTATCCATTGATCTTACAAATTTGAGTTCACAAGCTGAAAAAGAAACTCAACCAATGACATTTATAGAACCAATTACTCCATTGGCCAGTTTGCCATTTTGGCTAACTGCCTTAAGCAATACACCATATTTTTCTTATTATACATATTTACAACACACGAGCAAACTTGCTCCATTTGTTCACCTCCCAAACATACCCAACTTCCCTATAACTAATGTTAAACATGAATTAAACTCAATCGATCAGTTGACTAGCCTACCTCCTATTTATAAAGAAACTTTATTAAATAATTTAAAGACTTTTATAGGTCTTATGCAACAACAACTCATGGTTTTAACCTATGATGATATCCAAATTAAAGGTGTATCTAGTTTGATCAAAACTACCCTACCATAATAAGATTAGAGTAGAAATTTTAGAAGAATGGAACTCGACAATAATGGCATAAGGTTACACTTACAAAGGGGTCGAATAGAGAAGAAGGTGAACCAAGTCTCTACATCACACCATTAAAAGAAATTAAACTAACTCGATGAGTGAAGTCTCTACATCACATCATTAGAAGAAGTTAACCTAACTCGATGAATGAAGGAAGCAATATATAAGGTCTAGGTTGGCCTAATCAATGTTAAGGAATGCTTTCTTGAGGGAAGTACTCCTTCACTAATAATATTATCAATACACAAATCTCTTTTGAATTCAATCTTCTATAATTGGACTAGTATGATGGAAATGGAGATCCGAATGCCCATGTCTTTATGTTCTAGACAAATATGACACTTCAAAATGTCATTGATGTTATTTTATATCATCTTTTTTAGCACACTTACAATGACAACTCTAAGGTTGTTTTATAAACTGCCTAAAAATTCTATCTCTTTTTGAAAATAATTAGTTGACCAATTTCACACTCTTTCATTATAAATATTCAACCACCCAAAAACATTAACAATCTTCGTTTATGCAAATAAAGGAAAACAAAAATTTCAAAAGCTACCTAGATAAGTTGAATAAAATTCCTATGCAAATTGAGAATCTAAGCAATAAAGTAGCAATAAACACTTTGAAAAGTGGAACTCAGATGGGCAAATTACGTGACAGAATAATGACAAAAAAGTTGTATTCTTTCTCTAAAGTGATGGTTATGGCTATATGTAATATCCCGTGTTTTTAAAATATTTTTACATTGTACCGGGATATGCAGTGTTAATAAATTTTGAATATATATATGATATTTTTACGAGTTAGTATGTATTTAAAATCTATTTTAAATACTGTGTTTTATTTATAGTGCTTTACGTAAAATTTTCCCGGGACTTGCATTTTCGGGGAAATTTTCACGTAAATAATTTATTATTAATTATTTTAAATATATTTTCGAACTCGCATGAACTCATGCGTATTTTTAAAATACTAAATAAAGCTTATGTGTGTGTATATTTATTTAATTAGGGTTTAGTATTACCTTAATATTTTATTAAGTATTTATTAGTTTTATCGTTATTTAATTATTTTTATTTAGTATAAATTATTAAAATATTAAATTTTATGTGTGTGGTGTATATTTAATGTGTGTAATTTAATATTATTTTATTATATAGTGTAAAGTATATATATATACATATATACATTAAAAATCAAAAGGGTTTACCAAATTACCGTTTAGCCCCTCCCTCTCCTTCTTCTCTCCCGATCGTCTACCTTCACTGCGCCTCCCGTTCCAGCATGACGAACCGCCCTTCGCCGCCACCAGTTGCCGCCAACCTCCTTCCCCTTCCTTTCGCTTCCTCTCCGACGTGACCAGGCCGCCGGAAGCCCGCTGGAACGCTCGGAATCCGCCATGGCAGCAAGTTGAGCTTCTTGCCGTCGACGACGATTCCGGCCACCATTTCATGCACCGCCAGTCTTCATCAACTCCTTGAGCTCCGGTGATTCCAATTCTAAGCTCCTTTCGGCCTGAAATCAAGTGGATTTTGAGGTTTGAGCTAAAACTCAATTCAGTCACATTAGGGTTTTCAATTTTTTTGAGCTTTGAATTGATTGATTCATGAAAACTCCCTTCAAAAATGTTTATCCTAGTAGCTCAATCTACATTTTTGAATTTTTGTGGAATTTTTGGAGATTGTTTGGATTTTTGGGTATTTTTGAATATTTTAATATTATTTTCTAATTTTCGGAAATTAATTATTTCAATTATGAAATTGTGTTTTATGGTTAAATTAGGTGTTGAAATGAATTATAGGAAATTATTTAGAATTTTTATGAATTTCTAAGTATTTATTTTGAATTATTTGAGTTTATGGAATTTTGGGAAAATTAGGTTAATTATGTTTTTAATTGAATTTGATTGGTTAATTGAGTTTAATTATTGATATTATGGATAAATATGTTGAGAAAATTAATTTTGGATAATTGTATAATTTTTGGTGAATTTTTTAATGAATTTTAGTATATTTATATATATAAGGGCATTTTGGTAATTTTACACAAAATTGGCTAAAAATGTAATTTAATTGGTTTTAATAGTTATTTAAGGTATAAAAATGATTTCTACAAATTATTTAGTATTTTTAACTAATTAAAACTATTTTTCGTGAATTATTTTCAATTATATATATAATATACGGTTTTTCTAATAAAATGAGTTTTTATCGATTTTTACTGTGTTTAAAGGTTAATTATGTCATTTCTACCTATAAAATATATTTTTAGGTTTTAAGGATATTTTTGGTATATCTGGAATTGTTCTGTGTTTGTGGACCCCGGTCGGTAGATTGTAGTCTGGAGTCCGACCGAGGGGTTGTGGTTGAGTGTTGAGCTTATTTTCTCGAAGTGTGTTTCTTTACAGGGTCGGCTCTACTCTTTTGAGTAGAGAGATGTCCGTTTTATAGGGGAGGTTCTGTCGGATTTTCGATAGAATTTTCATAAAACGTGATATCCGGTCGAACCCTAATTTCTAATTTTATGTTTAATACTCTAGATCGAATTCTAGGATTTCTGTTAGGTTTATTCTGATGTCGATTATTTATTGCTTGTTTAGTTGTGCCGAGACCGAGGGCTAGTGGACCAGGCCCGTCGGACCCGTCTCGTGGAGCGCACAAGGTGAGTTACTATACTATATATATATGCTTTAGGATGCATGATTTAGAAATATATGTTTTATTTTGATTAAAAATGCATAAATAATGTGATTTGTATTTAAGTATATTTTTGTTTTATTTTTGGTATATATTAAATTATATACATGTTTTGTAAATAAATTATATTTAAAAATGTTTTTAAATATATTTCTAGTTTAATCTATAATTTGATTGGATTTATTTGACGTATATATACTCGAAATATACCTGGTTTACTTTTGGTATATTTCTAGTATATATATGGTTTATGTTGATATTTTATTGAACTTCATGCATCATTTATTTTTGTGAATGAATGTTTTATATTTATTGATGAAGGATATCGATAGAACGTGCTACCTAGTGGGCAGCACTAGGACCGAGTACGTACCAGTACGTCTATAGTATTTAGGCTATATTACTAACCATTTATGGATATTGATTGATTATGATTATTTGATGTGTAAGATGTGATTTGGGTGTGATTGTTGGAGCTCGGTTGACCAAGTGTCTCGGGGCCAATCACACTGGCAGTCAGATTACCGGAGCTCGGTTGACTTAGTGTCAGTCTACTGTCTAAATAGATTAAGTGGATACATCTTGGAATAAGTGAGCCTGTATGGCTAGAGTGTTGTCTAACACTATTTCCGAGGGTGCGATATTCTAGGGTTCTATGTGATCCTTCATAAAAGATGATTTTCAGATAAAATATATAAAAATGATTTTTCTACATCTGTTTGAATTTGCCTGTATATATATACATATTAGATATGTATTATTGACTGTATGCATTGTCATTTAGTATGCATGTATATATATTATAGTAATTCACTCAGTGAGGTCTGACTCCCCTCCGTTGACAATTTTTCAGGAGAGTCAACATCTTCAGACCTCAGTAGCAAGTCGATACGCCGGATTTCTTCCGCCCCGACTTCTTTGTGTAAATTATTTACTTGAGTCTTATTTTTATAATCTAGACACTGCAGTAGTTGTGAATTAAAATGTGGGATTTCATGTATTTTATTTAAAGAGATGTATTATATTGAAACTGGATTTGTATTTAAAGATATATATGTGATGAGTTGAGAATTGATTTAAATCCAGAGATGAGAATGTTATTATTATATTATTTATGATTTTTATTTCCACTGCATTTAATATTGTTATTTTTATTGCATGATTTATTTTATTTTTAGGCTTGCAACGGGTTCCGGATTCGAAAGAATTCCTGTTCCCTAGCGCCGGTCATGGCCCCTGTTTTGGGTAGTGACAAAGTTGGTATCAGAGCGGAGTTCTGTGTCAGGGCTTAGTTATGTGAGTTGTGGCCCTAGTTTTAAAGTTGTGTTTTCTGTTGAACTACTGCAGTGTATTAGGTTCGAGTATGTCTTGATAAGTATTCCTTGCTTAGTTTTCAGCGTTATTCCTCCATTGCCTGTTTTGTCTGAATCTTTTCGTTTGTCTTTTCAGAATGAGGAGGCGAGCGCGTGTCGCTCCACCGGTCGTTGAGGCCGAGGATGATGAGTCTTTCCAGGATGAGGTTTTACCTCCTGAGCAGCCAGTTAGGCGTAGAGGTCATGGCAGAGGTAGACCTCGAGGAGCGGCAGGTCGCCGTAGGCAGAGAGAGTTACAGGACGAGGAGCCTGTTGAGCCTGAGTTTGATGTTCCTGTTCCTCCAGTTGTTCAGCTTGTTCAGCCTGCCTATCAACAGGGTATGTCTGACCCTAAGGCAGCTTTGTTCTATGCCCGAATTGGCAGGATTGCTTTTGATGGTACTTTTGATCCGTTAGACTTTTTGCATGCGATCGAGACTAGGACTCGAACTGCTCATACCGAGTACCAGCGGATCATGATCGTTGAGTTGTCTGTCGAGGGACCAGCTTTAAATTGGTTTATTCAGATGATCCAGCCCTATATGATGACGATGACATGGGCTCAGTTTCGAGAGTGGTTTATGAGGAGATTCTGTCCAGAGCCTCTTCGTTTGAGCTATCGTCTTCGACTGACCAGTATTTCTCGTGGAGATCGATCTGTAAAGGAGTACACCCGAGAGTTTCTTCGTCTGGGTAGATATGCTGAGGATCTAATGCGAGATCAGTATTTCATAGTCACTATGTATGTCACTGGTTTGGGTTCTACTTTTGCTGGTATGCCTACAGCAGGCCTTACTCTCGAGTCTGTGATTGAGTTGGCTAAGTAGATTGAGTTGAGGTTAGTTAGGTAGGGAGCGATGCCTGATTATTACCAGCTAGGAGTTCAGTCGAGTGGATTGCAGGCTACTCCATATTCGAGTTTTCATGTAGGTTCGAGTAGTCAGCAGCGAGGTTCGACTCAGTAGAGTCAGAGACAGCAATAGTGAGTGCATCGGAGCAGTAGACATGGCCGTGGAGGTCAGCGTAGATCATTCAGATTTGGATCAAGTGCTTCGAGCAGCAGCAATGGTCGTAGTTCTGGATCAGCGGCCAGTGTTTGCCAGACTTGTGGTAGAGTCCATCAGGGACCGTGTTATCTAACACCACTAACATGCTTCAGATGCGGGCAGACAAGACATTTTGCCAGATCGTGTCCTTATTTTGGGTATCAGCAGCAGGAGATTCCGTGATTCCCACAGCAGTCGATTGCTAGTGTTGCACCCGTGCCATTTCAGTTACCACCAGCCCAGCATCAGTTTGTTCCACAGCAGAGTCGTGGTAGAGGTACTAGAGGAGGTGCCAGAGGTGTTGGCCAGGCTTCTACCAGTCAGTAGGGAGGTCGAGGTCAGGCCAGAGTTTTCCATCTCACTCAGCAGGATGCTCAGGCATCTAATGCAGTCGTGGCAGGTATTGTTTCTGTTTGTTACCTGGATGCATGGGTTTTGTTTGATCCGGGTGCCACGCATTCATTCATTTCTCCTGTTTTTGCTTCTAAATCTTGTTGGCAAGCTTCAAGGATGGCTTTTCCTTTGTCCGTTGCCACTCCTCTGAGCGATTCCTTGAACACCGATATTGTTCTTTCTAGTTGTCCAGTTCTCGTGGGAGATAGAGAATTATTTACTGATTTGATTTTGTTGGATGTGATGGAGTTTGATGTTATTTTGGGAATGGATTGGTTATCTCAGCACTATGTCGTGGTAGATTGCAGGAATAAAGAGGTGACCTTCAGAATTCCTGGTGAAGTAGATTTTAAGTTTGTTGGTGATAGGAGTTCAGCACCTCAGAATCTTATTTCTGCTATTATGGCTAGGAAGTTGTTGAGGAAAGGTTGTCAGGGATATTTGGCATTGGTCAGGGATACGTCAGTGGAGAAGTTGTCACTCATAGATGTTCCTGTTGCTTGTGAGTTTCCTGATGTTTTTCCCGAGGAGTTGCCAGGTTTACCACCTCATAGAGAGATTGAGTTTCTGGTGATGTCTTTTGGTTTGACTAATGCACAAGCAGCTTTTATGGACTTGATGAACAAGGTATTCAGACCATATGTGGATCAGTTTATAGTAGTCTTCATTGATGATATACTGGTATATTCGAGGAGTATGGAGGAGCATGTATATCATTTGAGGATTGTACTACAGAAACTGAGAGATCATTAGCTTTATGCTAAATTCTCGAAGTGTGATTTTTGGATGGAGAGTGTTTCTTTTCTTGGACACGTGGTGTCTAAAGAAGGTATTCAGGTTGATCCACAGAAGGTTAAGGCAGTATTTGAGTGGCCTAGACCTACTTCTATCATAGAGATTCAGAGTTTTCTGGGTTTGGCCGGGTATTATAGGCGGTTTGTGCAGGATTTTTCCAGGATAGCAGCCCCTATGACTCGCTTGACTCAGAAGAATGTTAGATTCGAGTGGTCAGAAGGTTGTGAGAATAGTTTTCAGTTGTTGAAGGAGAAGTTGACCACAGCGCCAGTATTAGCTTTGCCTAATAGTGTGGATAAGTTCACAGTTTACTGTGATGCCACTAGAATTGGTCTTGGTTGTGTGTTGATACAGAATGGAAGGGTGATAGCCTATGCTTCGAGGCAGTTGAAGAAGCATGAGCAGAACTATCCTACACATGATCTTGAGATGGCTACAGTGATTTTTGCTTTGAAGATTTGGAGACATTATCTGTACGGGGTGACTTGTGAGATATTTACTGATCACAAGAGCCTTAAGTACATTTTTCAGCAGCGAGATTTGAATTTGAGGCAGAGAAGATGGTTGGAATTGTTGAAGGACTATGATTGCGAGATCTTATATCATCCGAGTAAAGCTAATGTGGTAGCAGATGCCTTGAGTAGAAAGTCCTCAGGTAGTCTTGCTCATATCAGTGTTGAGAGGAGACCATTGATCCAGGAGTTACATTTATTGGTGGATCAAGGTCTGATGATGAAGATTAGTAGATCAGGTGGACTGCTAGCTTAGTTTAAAGTGCGATCTGTATTGAGGGATAGGATTAAAGCAGCTCAGAGCCGAGATCCTATTCTTGAAGAGCTTGCAGAGAATGTTCGAGCAGGGAAGTTCACTGATTTCACACTCGATGATGATGGTGTGTTGTGGATCAGTGGTAGATTGTGTGTTCTTGATGTGGATGACTTGAGAGAGGAGATTTTAGAGGAAGCACATTCTACAGCCTACAGCATTCATCCGGGTATTAGTAAGATGTACCACAGTATCAGAGATTTATACTGGTGGGACGGATTGAAGAAAGATGTTGTTGATTATGTTGCTAAGTGTTTGACGTGTCAGCAAGTGAAAGCCGAACATCAGAAGCCTTCTGGGAAGCTTCAGCCTCTTCCTATTCCCGAGTGGAAGTGGGAAAGGATAGCTATGGATTTTGTGGTCGGTTTACCTCGTTCGAAGGATGGATACGACTCCATCTGGGTGATTGTAGATAGGTTGACGAAGTCTGCACATTTCCTAACTGTGAAAGCCACATATTCAATTGCTAGATTGGCGAAGTTGTATGTGAAGCATATCGTATGCCTTCATGGAGTACCTGTGTCCATTGTGTCAGATAGAGGTTCAGTGTTTACTTCTCATTTTTGGCAAAAGTTACAGGAAGCGATGGGCACTAGGTTGGATTTCAGTATTGCTTTTCATCCTCAGACAGATGGCCAGTCTAAGAGGACGATCCAGACATTGGAAGATATGTTGAGGATGTGTGTCTTAGATTTGGGAGGTAGCTGGGATGATCATTTGTCACTTGTTGAGTTTGCATATAATAATAGCTACCATAGCAGTATTGGTATGGCACCGTATGAGGCGTTGTATGGAAGGAAGTGTAGATCCCCGTTGAGTTGGGATGAGATTGGTGAGAGAGCTTTGACTGGACCTGAGATGGTTTAGGATGCTGCAGAGAAAGTCGTCATGATTAAGCACAGATTAGAGACCGCAGTTAGCAGACAGAAGAGTTATGCGGATCCTAGACGCAGAGATGTGGAGTTTCAGGTTGGAGATTTCATTTTTCTAAAGGTGTATCCGATGAAGGGTGTGATGAGATTTGGCAGGAAGGGTAAGTTAGCATCGAGATATATTGGACCATTTGAGATTTTGGAGAGAGTTGGCACTGTTGCATATCGGTTGGATTTGCCTCTGAGTATGTCACAGGTGCATCCAGTATTTCATATCTCGATGCTGAGGAAGTATATCTCAGACCCTTCACACGTGTTGCAACCTGACAGTGTGGAAGTGAGTGAAGATTTGACGTTTAAGGAAGAACCTGTGGCGATCGTTGATTTTCAAATTCGATAGTTGCGGTCGAAGCAGATTCCGATGGTCAAGGTTCTGTGGCGTAGCGATAGAGTTGAGGAGCATACGTGGGAGACTGAAGCTGAGATGCGAGCTTCTTACCCGTATCTCTTTCCTTCTTGATCCTGTAATCTTTTCTTTTTGGAATTCGGGGACGAATTCTTGTAAGGGGGGAAGACTGTAATATCCCGTGTTTTTAAAATATTTTTACACTGTACCGGGATATGCACTGTTAATAAATTTTGAATATATATATGATATTTTTATGAGTTAGTATGTATTTAAAACCTATTTTAAATATTGTGTTTTATTTACAGTGCTTTACGTAAAATTTTCCCGGGACTTGCATTTTCGGGGAAATTTTCACGTAAATAATTTATTATTAATTATTTTAAATATATTTTCGGACTCGCATGAACTCATGCGTATTTTTAAAATACTAAATAAAGCTTATGTGTGTGTATATTTATTTAATTAGGGTTTAGTATTACCTTAATATTTTATTAAGTATTTATTAGTTTTATCGTTATTTAATTATTTTTATTTAGTATAAATTATTAAAATATTAAATTTTATGTGTGTGGTGTATATTTAATGTGTGTAATTTAATATTATTTTATTATATAGTGTAAAGTATATATATATACATATATACATTAAAAATCAAAAGGGTTTGCCAAATTACCGTTTAGCCCCTCCCTCTCCTTCTTCTCTCCCGATCGTCTACCTTCACTGCGCCTCCCGTTCCAGCACACCGGACGGCCCTTCGCCGCCACCAGTTGCCGCCAACCTCCTTCCCCTTCCTTCCTCTTCCTCTCCGACGTGACCAGGCCGCCGGAAGCCCGCTGGAACGCCCGGAATCCGCCATGGCAGCAAGTTGAGCTTCTTACCGTCGACGATGATTCCGGCCACCATTTCATGCACCGCCGGTCTTCATCGACTCCTTGAGCTCCGGTGATTCCAATTCTAAGCTCCTTTCGGCCTGAAATCAAGTGGATTTTAAGGTTTGAGCTAAAACTCAATTCGGTCACATTAGGGTTTTCGATTTTTTTGTGCTTCGAATTGATTGATTCATGAAAACTCCCTTAATCTACATTTTGATCCTAGTAGCTCAATCTACATTTTTGAATTTTTGTGGAATTTTTGGAGATTGTTTGGATTTTTGGGTATTTTTGAATATTTTAATATTATTTTCTAATTTTCGGAAATTAATTATTTCAATTATGAAATTGTGTTTTATGGTTAAATTAGGTGTTGAAATGAATTATAGGAAATTATTTAGAATTTTTATGAATTTCTAAGTATTTATTTTGAATTATTTGAGTTTATGGAATTTTGGGAAAATTAGGTTAATTATGTTTTTAATTGAATTTGATTGGTTAATTGAGTTTAATTATTGATATTATGGATAAATATGTTGAGAAAATTAATTTTGGATAATTGTATAATTTTTGGTGAATTTTTTAATGAATTTTAGTATATTTATATATATAAGGGCATTTTGGTAATTTTACACAAAATTGGCTAAAAATGTAATTTAATTGGTTTTAATAGTTATTTAAGGTATAAAAATGATTTCTACAAATTATTTAGTATTTTTAACTAATTAAAACTATTTTTCGTGAATTATTTTCAATTATATATATAATATACGATTTTTCTAATAAAATGAGTTTTTATCGATTTTTACTGTGTTTAAAGGTTAATTATGTCATTTCTACCTATAAAATATATTTTTAGGTTTTAAGGATATTTTTGGTATATCTGGAATTGTTCTGTGTTTGTGGACCTCGGTCGGTAGATTGTAGTCTGGAGTCCGACCGAGGGGTTGTGGTTGAGTGTTGAGCTTATTTTCTCGAAGTGTGTTTCTTTGCAGGGTTGGCTCTACTCTTTTGAGTAGAGAGATGTTTGTTTTATAGGGGAGGTTCTGTCGGATTTTTGATAGAATTCTCGTAAAACGTGATATCCGATCGAACCCTAATTTCTGATTTTGTGTTTAATACTCTAGATCGAATTCTAGGATTTTTGTTAGGTTTATTCTGATGTCGATTATTTATTGCTTGTTTAGTTGCGCCGACACCGAGGGCTAGTGGACCAGGCCCGTCGGACCCGTCTCGTGGAGCGCACTAGGTGAGTTACTATACTATATATATATGCTTTAGGATGCATGATTTAGAAATATATATTTTATTTTGATTAAAAATGCATAAATAATGTGATTTGTATTTAAGTATATTTTTGTTTTATTTTTGGTATATATTAAATTATATACATGTTTTGTAAATAAATTATATTTAAAAATGTTTTTAAATATATTTCTAGTTTAATCTATAATTTGATTGGATTTATTTGACGTATATATACTCGAAATATACCTGGTTTACTTTTGGTATATTTCTAGTATATATATGGTTTATGTTGATATTTTATTGAACTTCATGCATCATTTATTTTTGTGAATGAATGTTTTATATTTATTGATGAAGGATATCGATAGAACGTGCTACCTAGTGGGCAGCACTAGGACCGAGTATGTACCGGTACGCCTATAGTATTTAGGCTATATTACTAACCATTTGTGGATATTGATTGATTATGATTATTTGATGTGTAAGATGTGATTTGGGTATGATTGCTGGTGCTCGGTTGACCAAATGTCTCGGGGCCAATCACACTGGCAGTCAGACTGCTGGAGCTCGGTTGACTTAGTGTCTCGGGGCCAGTCTACTGTCTAAATGGATTAAGTGGATATATCTTGGAATAAGTGAGCCTGTATGGCTAGAGTGTTGTCTAACACTATTTCTGAGGGTGCGATATTCTAGGGTTCTATGTGATCCTTCATAAAAGATGATTTTCAGATAAAATATATAAAAATGATTTTCTGCATCTGTGTGAATTTGCCTGTATATATATACATATTAGATATGTATTATTGACTATATTCATTGTCATTTAGTATGCATGTATATATATTATAGTAATTCACTCAGTGAGGTCTGACTCCCCTCCGTTGACAATTTTTCAGGAGAGTCAACATCTTCAGACCTTAGTAGCAGGTCGATACGTCGGATTTCTTCCGTCCTGGCTTCTTTGTGTAAATTATTTACTTGAGTCTTATTTTTATAATCTAGACACTGCAGTAGTTGTGAATTAAAATGTGGGATTACTTGAGTCTTATTTTTATAATCTAGACACTGCAGTAGTTGTGAATTAAAATGTGGGATTTCATGTATTTTATTTAAAGAGATGTATTATATTGAAACTAGATTTGTATTTAAAGATATATATGTGATGAGTTGAGAATTGATTTAAATCCAGAGATGAGAATGTTATTATTATATTATTTATGATTTTTATTTCCGCTGCATTTAATATTGTTATTTTTATTGCATGATTTATTTTATTTTTAGGCTTGCAACGGGTTCCGGATTCAAATGAATTCCCGTTCCCTAGCGCCGGTCATGGCCCCTGTTTTGGGTCGTGACACTATAAGATTAATTGACCTTAATAAAGATAGAAAGATACATAAAAAGACAAGGAGAGAGTACCAAAAAGAAAAAGTGGAGAAGAAGAATGTAAAAAAGGATTAAAATGCAGCTAATGGATTCAAAAGAGAGGTAGACAAGTCTACCTCTCGTAGTGTTGTGCACAGGTTGAATGCAAATTCTCAAAGAATGCAAATTCTCCTTACCCAACCTGAAAGTCAGAGAATTCAAAAATAAATTCTCCAAACCCGATATAAAAATTTAGAGTAATTTGGAGCAGAGATTTAAATTTTTTAGAGCAATTCAGATCGGATATTCAAATTAAACGAATATTTTAAAATGGTTCAAATATATATATATATATATATATATATATATATATTGAATAAATGAGACAAATTTCACTATAAAAATTTATTTTATACTTCATACATATGTTGAAAATTAACTATAAAAAGATTTAGTTGATGAGTGTTTTTATTTTGTTTTAAATAATTAATTAATTAGTATTTAAAATGTCAAATAATATACATTAAGTTTTAATAATAGATTATCTAAGATAAATTATTTATATATAATTAATTATTATAATGGTACTAAATTTTACTTGTAACACATATTATATATTTCTAATATTATCAAGTATTAATTATTAAATTTATATATATATATAGCTCAAAAAAAATATTTTTGGGACTGTTCAATTCAGAGAAAATCAAACAGTCAACGTATATTTTCAGGTTGAAGATTTTTAATTCGGTTTTTGAGACAGTTTGGGTTCTCCAAGTCTTGTGTACAACCCTAAACCCTAGGCTCAAAAGAGAGGCAAGCAGGATTACCCCATAAAATGCTCCCAAATTGGATATTCTTATGTGGATATAAGAAAACAACATAGATATCTCTCAACCAAGAAGACTTAATCCTACCTATTAAAGGAATCACGACAAAAGTTGCTATTGTAGATATCATAGTGATCACGAGAATGATACAAATGAATATGGAGATCTCCAAGTAAAGATTGAATGACTAGCTAAAGCTAGTGCTTTAAAGAGGTTTACTTAAGTATAAAAAAGACAGGGAGCATGATACTGAGAGAGAAATGTCCAAAGTTATAAATATGATAGTTGAGGAAGACATCACATTCGGTAAAGGAAAGAAAAGGTCCCAAAAAGAGGTGTGTTCCTCAATTAATTCTTATCCAATTATAACTTTTGGTCCAAAATATAGAAAAATTATTTGTCAGTCTCACAATGATGCATTAGTCATAAGTGCATATTTGGATAATTACCTTGTAAAAGGATATTAATAAATAAAGGAAGTTTCATTAATGCTTTATTTTAGGCTACCTTCCAAGCAATGGGAGGATCAATTATTGACTTGAAGCCAACATATAATCTAATAACTAGTTTTTATGAAGGAACTATTCAGTCAATGGGGAGTGTTGACATTACTATTGAACTCAGAAACTGGGATTTTAAGAATTCCATAAGTATTATATCAATATTTAATAGTTTAAATATTCGATTAGCCTATAATAAGATAATTAGGGAGGCCACTATTGTACCATACCAAGGCAATAACAAGCATTAGGTACTTGACAATGGAGATCCTAATCACATAAAAGGTGATCATAAGGCTGCTATAAATCAAGCTAAGGCTTTTCCATTAGATTTCATTGAAATTGGCAAGAGCTAAACTCGAGCCGATAAATCCAATAATCAGCCTATAATTGTTGAATGGCAAAGATGTTATAATTGGTAATGAGCTTAGTGACTTAATAAGATAAAGTATGATTGAAGTACTTAATCAATACTAAAATACTTTTTCTTTTAAAGCCTTTGAAATTATAAGACTAGATCCTTGTATAGCCTTATATAGCTTGAATGTTTATTCAACAATAAAGTCAGTAGTTTTGAAGAAGCAAAAATTCACTATTAAAAGAAAAAAAAGGTAATTACTAAAAAAGTTATTAGATGTCAGGTTCATAAATGAGGTCACACATCCAAAAGGGGTTGCTAATGTAGTCTTGGTAAAAAAACTGAATGGGAAGTATTAGATGTGTTGACTATACTAACTTGAACAAGGCATGTCTAAAGATAATTATCCTTTACTAATGATTGACCAGATAGCTGATTCAATAACTTGCATAGCTTTATTAATCCAGCACAAGGTTGCCATTATATCCCTATGAAGAAAAAAGATTAAAAGAAGACTTCATTTATTACCTATGAGGATTTGTATTGCTACAAGGTCATGCCATTTAGTTAAAAATGTAGGAGTAAGACTCATAATTTTATATTTAAAGATCAAATTAGCAAAATCATTGAAGTGTATATTGATGACATCTTTGTAAAAAGTATATATTCAGATTATTATCCTATAAATTTGGACTAGATCTTCCAAACTTTGGATAAATACAAAATTAAGCTTAATCAAAATAAATGAGTTTTTAGAGTAAAGGCTATAAAGTTTATGGGATTCATGATTTATCAGCATGGAATAGAGACTAATCTAAAGAAAATTCAAGCTATTCTAAGTATAAAAGCTCCAACCATAATAAATGCACTTTAGAAACTCAATGGAAGAATAAGGGTTCTTAGGAGGTTTATCTCATACTCAACTAAACAATGCCTTCTGTCTTTCTAGGAATTGAAGAAGAAAAAGAAGTTTGAGTGGGATAAGGATTATTAGGAAGCTCTTAAAATCATAAAAAAAATTATTATCTTCCCTTCCTTTGCTTAGCAGACCTATACCTTATACATAAGTGCTCTATTTGTATCTTTTAACTAGGCATGAGTCCCTCGCTTTTGTATTAGTGAGAGAAGATCAAATGAGCAAAGTCTATTTTACTATGTAAGTAAAGTCCTTAAAGGATCTAAAGTTCAAAATCCAAAGCTTGAAAAATTAGGTTTAATAGTAGTTCTTATGGCTTGTAAGCTTAAACACTACTTCCAGTCATACCCTATTTATGTCTAAACAAATTTTCCACTTAAGAAAGCCTTACACAGAACGGAGAAATCTTGGCATCTTATTTAATGATCAGTACAACTAGAAGAGCATGACATCACTTACAAATCTAAAAGGCAGATTAAGGCTTAAGTACTTTCTAATTTCATTCAAGAAATGATGATTTGTAATGAGGTTGACCAAGCTTATCCTGTGTGGGAATTCTATGTTAATAAAGCAATTAGTGCATAATATTATAGACTCGAGATAATATTAGTCAAGCTTGAAAAATTAAAATTCAATATACTGTCCAAATCATATTCAAAGCTACAAATAATGTTCCAAATATGAGGCATTGGACATGAGATTTGAGTTGATGAATAAGGTACGTGTAGAGTAGTTGGTTGTGACCTAGAGTCTTCATAATAAAAGATTTGAGCATGATTAAATAATCGAATAAAATTCACTAACTCTTAAAGAATCTTGAATTTGAAGGAGGTTAGTGGGACATCACTCAGATACCTTCATAATGAAATAATGAAGCAGATACTTTAGCTAAGTCAACCTTTGAAAATAGAAAACTATTTCAAATTTTGAATCTTATTAAGGATTAAATAAGCCAAGTATAAAAGAAGTGGAGGTTTTATCTATAGTTTTAAAGATGAAACATTACCAACTGACAAAATTCAGGCTAAGAAGCTAAAAATTAAAGCTTTATAATACTCCTTTTCCAAAGAGCACTTGTATAAAAGATCATTTAGCTATTTTTGCTCTAAATGTATTTTTCTTAAAGAGGGTAACTACATTTTTAGTGAAATTCATAAAGTTATTTATGGTGCTTATGAAGGACACAACTCCTTAGCAAGAAAATTTATTTTACATGGCGATTATTAGCCAACGATAACAAAGGATACACTTTAGCTAGTCCATAATTACCTAAAGTGTCAACTGTATGTCAAGCTATCCTTTAAGCCAACTTATTCTCAACATCCAATTAGTAGTCCATGACCATTTTTTGTATAAAGAATGGACATTTTATGTCATTTCCTATTTTTATAACTTAGAAAAAGTTCATTATAGTGGCAATTGATTACTTTACCAAGTGGATAAAAGTAGAGGTTGTACCCACAATACTGAGGCTTGAGTAAGGAATTTCTTTTAGAAATAAATCATTTATAGATTTGGAATTCCCCATACTCTGATTGCTAATAAGGGGAAATAATTTAATAATGATAATTTCAAGTAATTTTGTTATGGGCTTAACATCAAGTTTAGATTCACCTTTGTTTCTCATCTACAAACAAATGTTCAAATAGAAGTTATGAATAGTAGGCCTAGCTACGGTTCTGGAACTGCCGGTTCTGATTCATGAACATGTAGTATAGTGGAACCAAACCGGAACAAGGTATAGCAAAAATTCAAGGCCAATTCCAATATCGATTGGATCCAATTTAGTTTTTTAATAACATATTTAAAAGCTTAAATAAAATCAATTTTTAGGATAAATAAATTATATTAAAGTTGAAATAAAAATTATGATATTTTAATAAGGGTTATTTTTTTAACTTAAAAATTAAATATAAAAACTAAAAAATTATACTTACTAGTTCACTTAACTTAACTAGAGATAAAAAAAATCAAAACAATTAAAATAAAAATAAAAAAATTAAAGAAAATATATTATGTTAATTTACCATTTGTATATATTGGTTGAAATAAAAGAAAATTACAAGATTGAATTAAAAAATTAAAGGGCTTGAACTTAATATTCTTACAAAAATTAAGTTGCCTACATATCCTATATATCAAAGTCTATGTAGTTCTCTTATTTTTTTTTTTTTAAAAAAAGGTCCCTTTTACCTTAGAAAATTTAATCACTTCCAATGCTGAAAGTTGAAGTTCTCATTTCTTTATTGGTTGTAAAGTCAAAATAAATCTTTATTTTTATCTCTTTCAATTTCTTACGTCTTTAATGCCACTCTAAACCAATCATCCACGCATATTTATGCCTCTAATGATTTAGGAGCCATGGATGATTGAGTCTCATCCAAAATACTTCCTCCTACACTAAATGGTTGTTCAATGACTGTCGTTGAAGTCAGACTTAGTGCAAAGGTTGGAAATGTATTTTGGTGTCAACTCCACCATTCAAGTATCGAAAAATCTTTTCCAGATTTGTTGTCACCAAACTCAAAAACAATTGTTAAATAAATATCAAGTTTGGGAAATGAAACAGATGATCCTTTAGCCCTTTTTTGTCTTTGCAATAAGACACAATCACAATTTCCAATACCAACTTTCATTTGTTCATCTCCCCACTTAACTAGAAGGAAAAGAAAATGAAATATAAGTAGAAGATGATGTGACAATATTTACATTATCTTTATATTCATTAAGTAAGTCTACTAATATTCTTCTAACATGATTAATTATTGAATCTATATCAATATCGTTATCTTCCATAAGACCTAAACATCCCTAATATACACTTAAATAATCATATAAGCCATCTATTTTAATTCTAGGATAAAAAAAACATGCAACCAAATTAATTAATGGAATGAATTTAAAAGATTTTAACCATTTTATTTTCATTATTAAAATTGATTCTTTTAAAACAATATCATTTTCATGTTCTTGCATTACATTAACAATATTGCAACATTCAATTAATAATAAATGAGATATAGAATAATAAATACCACTTAAAACATATGTTGAATCATTAAAAACTTTTGAAATATCTAAAAGTTTTGTGTAAACCTCCCAATTTTATGGATATAAATGAAGTTGTGACACATTATTGGAAATAAATGTGCACAATAAATCTCTATACCAATATGACTCCTTTAATTATTCATAGGTTGAATTCCAATAAGTCAAAACATCTCTTAGGGAATTTTTTTGGTCTTTTACCATTTTCTTTGTAAAATTTTTCCTAATATTTCATAAATTGTGGATGTGTCCATAAAAATAAAATTATTTTTTAATAGGTGATAGGAGCACATCCAAAGATCTTAAACCATTTTGGACACTTAAATTGAAAATATGGCATGCACATCTAGCATGAAAAAAATTTCTCCAATATTTGGTGGACAAATAGATTAGAGATCACTAATTAATATGGTATTTGCCACCGCATTATCAAAAGAAATTGAAAAATATTTAATAATTTCAAAAATATTATTAGTGGTATGCCGATCATCTAAAACTCTAAATGCAATAATTATTTTTCATAATAACCAATCATTGTCAATCCAGTGGTAAGATATTCTCATTTATCAGTGATTTTGCTAATGATCACTCCAAATATCACTACATATGTATACACATCTATTAAAATTTATAAATAATTTTTTGTAATTCTTTTTTTCTTATTTATATAAATTAAATAATGTATGTTTTAATATATTTATAGGCACACGTTTAGCTTGTGGATTTAATTTTTTTGACAATAATTAATAAAACCTACTTTTTTACCAAAACTAGAAGATAAATGTTCTATACTGTTGACATTAGTGGGTCCAACTTGGCACTCTTTGGATCGCAAACTCTTTTTTCTTATTACAGGAAAATAAAGGGTAGTGAGGGGAGTACTAAAAGAGCTTATGGATGGCATAAATACACTTATAACCCTTTACTTAAGCATGAGAACTAGGGAGTTGTCACTCACTATCACCCAAGAAATTGTATGTTTTAGGGACTTAAGCAAACTCAAGTTCCTCGTTTGGAACCACATTTGCCCATTGGATAAAGCATTAGGTTCCAATGTCGATGTCAGTAGGATTAACCTTTTTTGTTCGAAGCATCTCCATACCACCTGAATACTGAATAGGGCTAGCCTTACTTTATTATACAGTGCTTTCAAGAAATATGTGCTATTATATATCAACTTCTATATACAAATGCACTGACAATATATACACACAAGCTTAACAACAATATGATAAGATAATGCATGAACATGGTAATATGACACATTACTAAAATGATGTGTGATCATGGTAATAGTAAACATATACATTGCATGGCACACATGGTATATAGGATCATGGCATATTTATATGGTAATAGCACACAAGCTTGACATAGAATTACAAACATGTAATCCTAGTAATAAAACATATGAATCATGGCAAATGTAAAATAACAAGGTAAACAATTTATTTGTTGCATAGTAATTATGGTAAAATTATGTTATGGAAAAACATGTGCATGCTAAACAAGAAAATAAATAAAAGCACTCAAAAGTAATAAATTAAAAGAGAAGGGAGATGAGAATAGCTAAAAAATTTCATGAATATCCTCCATGATTGCTCCATATTTTGATTTTCAGGGCAATAAAACATTTTATTTGAAAAATGAAAGAAAAATAACTTTAAAATCAAAATAAAGAAAATAAGGATTAAATGATTGACAATGAATCAAAATGAACAATTTAAAAATTTAAGAAAAACATTTAAAGGTAATGTTCGATTAATTATGTGAACCATTAATTCACAATATAAGTTTCCATCAAGTTAGGCTTCAAAATGTGAATTTTGTACCTTGGATTGATACTCCTCACATCATAAATTATTGAATACATACTCTTATCATTTGATTTGAAAAACTAGAGAATAAAAGAAATTATGATCCATATCCTTGCATATGGATGATTTTTGTGATCAACAAATAACACAATAATAATCATAAATAACAGAAAAAGATGCTAATTTATTAAAAACAAAGTGACTTAGAGTATAGTATAAATGAGATAGATAATAGGACATATTTAATAATAAATGAAAATGATAAATCCTTATTAAAAATGTAAAATTTCGTATTTAATAATAAATGAAAATAAGTATTATTAAAAAAGATATGGAAATTAAAGTAAGAAATGTAGAAAAATGGATATAAAAGAAAGCTAATTTATTAACCAAAAGAAATAAAAAAAGATTCATTTTATTTAATTAATAAAACAACAAAAGCAATTTTACTTTATTTTTGGTATATGATATCAAATTAGGCACAAATTAAGCATAAGAAATAAGATAATCTCATAAAAAAATAAAATATAGATAATTACATGAAAAGGATATATAATGTAATATGAACTCCAAAAGGGATTCAAAGTGCAAGGCATGAAGTTGAATGATAAAGAATTTAAGCTAATTAGTTAAATTTCATATTTCAAAATTAATTAGTTTGATGTGGATGAATTTTGATTTATTTTCTATTTTGGAGTCAATAAGGAAGATTCTAAAAGATGTGAGAAGATTCAAGAATATTTCAAGTCAAAGTCAACAAGTCAAGGTCAATGGTCAACATCCTACATGACATGCTTCAATGCTTAGTTGTCATGAGTTGTCCTTTTACTTAGTTGTAATAAGTTTTCATTAGTTGTCAATTTTTACTTTTCAATAATGAGTTGTCATGAGTTTTTAATTTTAACTTTTTAAAGATGAGTTGCCATTTGTTGTCCTATTTTAAAGGAAGCCTCCTTAATTAAGGATTTTCCTATATAGGCATCTTTGAGAATCAGGAAGAAAACCTTTTCTTTAAAGGATTAGGTTGTTTACATGTCTATATAAGGGCTAACACTATGTAAAATGAATTTGGAAGGATTGAAATATTAAAAAGTGAGGTTTTTCCTTAAACTTTGTTCTTTTAAAACTTTGCAAGTTTACTTAAATTATTTCACTTCTACCTTTTATTACAATTGCTAGGTTAGATTAGACTTAGAATTGTGAGATTGTTCATCTTTTAATAGCTAAATATTTTGCTTCAATTTAATAAGCAAGTGGTTTAGCTCCATCAACATAGCCTGTCCTTGATAATCCTTGGGCTAATATTCAAAGTTAAATGCACGTTCTATCTCTATTATAGGTAGGGTTCGTATCAGTTTTGTATCAAAGCCAAACTTCAAGGTTTGGTTACATATCCTTTTAATTTTTATGCATAATCTCTTTTTCTTCTTCTCAATTATTTACAGATTAAAAAAATTTTAAGTGAAATACGGGAGCATTTACATCCTTAGGTGTAAACACATAAGGGAGTGCTTTGTGAGGATTTTTTTTATCTTTTCAAATGTGATTTTTAGCATGGACATGTCTTATTTTCTTGGTAGGGATGATCATTATTTTTACTTAAAATGGATGCAACAAATGCAGGAGATATTTAATTCTCTTAAGATAAGTGATTTTAAAAAGTACAAACTTGCTTCTTATAAATTTTTGGGTCATGCTGCTATATGGTGGGAAGATTTAATGGTAAATAAAGTTAGAAATTAGGAGTTAATGAAAAGGTTAATGACTAGATATTTCATTGCTCATGAAGTTAGGAATAAATTTTATCTTAAATTGCATAAACTTAAATATGGGAATGAATTAAGAGTTGATGATTATGCTAAAAAGTTTAATTTTTTTTGTAAGTGCAAGTTATTTAGGAAAATTTGAAGGGAAAAAATTACAAGATTCATAAGCGGGCTTAAAATGAAATTAGATAATATCTTATGTTTATGGTATAATTGCAACTTATTTTGTCTTTAAATGATATGATTACACTTGTTTTAGAAAGAGAGAGTTAGAATAATAAGGTTGATAGTAAGAGTGGTGATAATGTTAAAATAGCATTGAGTGGTCATGAGAAGAAGCATAAGGATCAATTATATGATCAAACTAATAAAGTGGAGGAAAGCATTATTCATAAAGAGAAGTGTGAAAAAGAGATATTGTATGTGAAAAGATGAAAATAGAGTGTGAATCTAGGAATAATGAAATTTTTGAAGTTATTAAAGATAATAGGGAGTGTTTGCAAAGTTTTGAGCAATCCAATGAAGTTGTATAAGGATTAACTACTCAAAAAGTTACTAATAGTGCATTTTGTGATCATAAGAGGAATATAGAAAAGTTTGTACACCAAAGAAATAAGAGGATAAAGAGTTGGTTATTTATCATGATTATGCTAACAACTTTAATCTTTCTTTTTCTAGTGTTTTAAAATTTGTTTTATAAACTTCTATGCCATACAAAGATCCATTTAATGATGCTATTGAAGTTCTTTATATCCATAATACAACCTTTACAATCTTCGCATATTCCAACAAGAACTTAAGATATTCATATTTTAAGTTTAGAAGGAAGCAATAAGAATACAATGCTTTCAAGTTCATGGATAGGAGTCCTGTATTCCAATTTCTTAATCACGTTCAAGCTATATTGAAAATACTTTTATAGAGCATTACTTCAAAGGAGAAGTTTTCAATAAAGGAGTTTATGTTTGACCCTGGAGGATTTATGAATTTATCAACTTTAGAACATGGCTATAATTTGAGGGTGAATCATCTTCAAGAGGGAGGGAATAATATGAACCCTAAAAGGGATTCAAAGTGCAAGCATAGAGCTAAAGGATGAAGAATTCAAGCTAAATAGTTAAACTTCATATTTCAAAATTAAATAGCTTGATATGGACGAATTTTGGTTTATTTTCTATTTTGGAGTCAATAAGGAAGATTCAAAAAGATTTTAGAAGATGTGAGAAAATTCAAGGATATTCCAAGTCAAAGTTAATAAGTCAAGGTCAATAGTCAACATCTTATATGGCATGCTTTAATACTTAGTTATCATTTCGCTTAGTTGTAATAAGTTGTCATTAGTTGTCAATTTTAACTATGCAAAGATGAGTTGTCAATTTTAACTTTTAAAAGATGAGTTGTTAATTTTAACTTTTAAAAGATGAGTTATCATTAGTTGTCTTATTTTTAGAAAAAGGAAGAAAACCTTTTCCTTCAAGGATTAGGTTGTTTACATGCCTATATAAGGGCTAGCCCTATATAAAACAAATTTTGAAGGATTGAAATATTAAAAAGTGAGATTTTTCATTAAACTTTGTTCTTTTAAAATTTTGCAAGTTTACTTAAATTATTTCACTTCTACCTTTCATTACAATTACTAGGTTAGATTAGACTAAGATTTGTGTGATTGTTCATCTTTTAATAGATAAGTATCTTACTTCAATTTAATAAGCAAGGGGTTTAGCTCCATTAACACAACCTATCCTTGATGATCCTTAGGCTAAGATTCAAATTTGGATGCATATTCTATCTCTATTATGGGTAGGATTCATATTATAATGATAAAAATATAAATTCAAAGAAATGAATACAAAGAAGGAATAGGAGTAAAGATTACAATTAATGAGATAAAAATTAAATGATAGTATAAGTAAGACATATAAATGAAGAGAAATGAGAGTTGAGTGTAGAGATTGAGATAGCAATTGATATAACATAACAATATTAAACATAAATTGAGAATTGATAACCAAAATAGACAAATAATGAAGAAAAAAATTACAAAATAGACAACAATAGTAATAAATATTAGTAAGAATTAGTAGAACCTAGTGAGAGTTAGCAACTTGAGATTGATGATACGAGATATATAATGCAATGCATGATGCTAATGCAAATTCATGCTCACACAATTATTAAATAAATTCGGGGTGCATGCAAAGAATGATGCATGATGCAAAGCATGCAAAGTGATTCAAATTTAAGAAGCATATGCAAGTGATGCAAGATAAGAAGCATGCAAATATGCATCTAAAGATTCTAAAAATAAGTGCACACATGATAGTGATATGCGTCAAGCAAGTGATATGCATAAAGGCACATAAATGCATGAAAATGCAAAAATGTAAGAGGAATAGGGAAAAAGTAGAGAATTGGAGTATTAATTACAATATAGCTTGAACAAGGGTGGAAAATGTTAGTATAATCAATAAAATAATATTAGATAACAAATTGATCAAATGACACAAGAAATAAGACTCTAAAGACATTAAGCAGGCACAAATTGCACTTAGAAAGAAAATTAACACACAAATAAGCATGAACATATGGGAATCCCTAAATTAACTTAATTAAATCATAAAATGTGGAAACTGAGACTCACAAGACTCAAACATTGAAATCCAAACACACAAATAAGGTACTAGTATCATAGATGATTATCACAAGCACTCAAAAGCACAAAATTTACACATTTATGCTTATAGAACCACAACAACTTCACAATACTCACAACTTAGAGTTTAAAATAAAAAAACATAATGAAAATAAATCACAAACAATAAAAACCCTAAATTAGAACACAAATTATGCAAGCAATGTCATAATAATAGCAAATCAATAATCAAAGCATACTAGAGAACAATTAAGTTAAACATAGACATAACACACACTTAAACAAGAGTTTTAAACAAGTATCAACATCAAAATAAACCACAAATCATAAAGAAAACCAATAAATCATTTAATTAGAAGTCATACAATCACAACCATCAATCAAAGGCAACAATATGGATCACACTTAAAGAGGAGTTTAAAGAAATAAGAGGAAAATCTTTGTAAAATCATTTAAAAATAGAAAAATATGTTAAAATACTTCAATTCCATTATCGTAGGATTTTAGGAAAGGGTTAAAATCATGCTCAAGCAAGTAAGAACCCTTGTGGACCCTAAAAAGCTTAATAGCCAAATTTGTAACATGAATAGCCATTTTGGCTATTTGTGGCATGAATGCCAAATCCAGTTATTCTTTATAGAATAGTGCAAACTTGTAACTCTTTGCTTTTAAAATTCAATTTTAAAGCCAAACCTTGAAATTGAGATGAGAATTAATGAATATGATGTTTTAGAAAGTGTTTAGCCTTAAAATTTGGGTAAGAATTCACCAAGAAACAATAATTGATTAAAGAAAATTAAGATTGAACGTAAAGGGTAAAAGGTGGTTCTTTATGAGTTTGGGTGAGAATATGGTTTTGATTTAAGGTGAGTGAGTATGTAGAAGTTTGGATATGGATTCAGGTGTTTGACAATGGTATTTTTTAAGAGGAATTGAGAAGAAAAGTGAGAGAAATTAGGTCTAGAAGAATTATGGTATACTTTCCCCTTATTTTTCCAATTTTCCCTAATTTTTAGTTATCTTTTTGGGTTTTTATAATGAAATTTCTCTAAATTATGAAGTGTAAAAAGCCCTCTAATAGCTTCCTCAAAGCTTCTATTTAGACGCATTTTAAGGTTGTTAGTATGTAGTGTAACTGAGTAGGAATATTTAAGGTTATTATATAATAGTATATCCCCTCCCTTTACTAGGTTGACATATGTCCAAATATATTCCAAATTTGAAATATTCGAAACTTAGAAAGCACCTTTTTTTTACAAGTGTCCTTTTTGGATAAAGATGGGTAAGGTAGATAGTTATGGAGCTCGGTTTGACCATCGGAGGTCAAAATTTGACTTTTGCAAAATGGGACCAACTAAAACACTAGAATTTTAAAAGACAGTTTTAGATTGAAATTCAACTTTAGGAGCTCAATTTGACCACTGAAAAGTCCCATCTACCAAAGTTTAACTTTTTTTCATAGGGCTTTTAAAGGTTAAACTGAAGCTTTAGGAATTAAAACTAGATTGAAAATTACAGAGCCTTTATTTAGGATTATACTTGTTGGTTTAGAAGAAATGACTAGGGTAAACTTTTCTTTCATTATTCTTCTCAAACCTCTTTCTCTATACAAAAATGGTCAAGTTAAGGTTTGATTGGGCTTTAGTTAAGTCTTGAAATGATGTAACTAGTGACTGAGTAAGGTTTTAGTGGTTGGTTTTGAATGGTTTGAATGTCAACTATCTTCATCAAATTGATTTTCTGATGAGACATTTTAGCTTTTTTATCATTTAACTATCAGCATTTTGAAAAAAGGCCCTAACACATACTAACCATTCCCCCTAATTCTAATTTATTTTGTTCATCATTATATTTACATAAATAAAAAGAACAAGAAGATATGGCGTATCCAAAAATTTGAGTTTGTCTTTGTTCAACACTAACTTGTGTTGGATGCTTGCTCATCAAGTGCCTTTTAAATATGCCATAGCCACCTCCACTTTTAAATTTATAATTTTGGCCACAATAATTATAAATTACATCACAGTTGCCATCAACATTTCTTTGTCGATTAAAACAAACTTTGAAAATATTTGATTGTGATTGAGATTTTTCTTATTCACCTTGTTGTGGAATATTTATTGCAAGTTCTTCCACACAAGTTTCTTAGTTTTCTTGTGTTGGATAATCATCTTGCAAATTATCCATCATATTATCATTAATAATATTTGGTTATAATTCACCAAAATATTGTGATCTTAATCTTCTACTTCCACTTGCCATTTTTGATAAAAAAAAATTGAAAAGTGAATAAAAATAATTTAAGAGTGAAATTAATAAAAAAAATATTATTTAAGAGAATAAGACTATGGAGTGTCTATCTTTTCATCATGATTGCCACTTTGTTATTTAGTGGAGGATGAATAGTATTATGTCTAGGAATAATTCTTTTATTCTCTGTCAGATTCTTTTGTCCAATATAATATTTTTCCCACTAAGTCTTTACTAGTGGAAATCCCAGCCCCACCCTTATGGAGTGATAGAGTCGAGTGGTATATTGGTAGAAGGACGTGGGAAATACTTAACGAAGTAGTCAAATTTTCATAATAGTTGTTCAAGAATATCCAAACTTCATTTTCAGTAGAGAGATTTCCTAAACAATAAAACAAATATTTATCAAAATACTTTTTTTTATCCCTAAATTTTACATGGGCTATCCATATGGATTTTTAACCCATCGGGCTTTCTTTAAAATAAAACTTTAATAATACAACTTTGAATAGGCTCATAAGCCTACTGGCTTTATAGTTGGAAGAATTCTAAAACAATCATCCTCATTATCATTACCTAAGTCAACAAAGGGTTGTGAGCTTTCAAATGTGCTAGAATTCACAAAAGTAGTCTGTGATTATATTAACTGTTACATGATATTGAAGTGTTATTCTTCTATTTTTGTAGCAGCAAGGAGGGCACTAGCATGGGACTTTTGGGTGAGGAAGTTAGATTATGCATGAATATGTCCAAGGAATCCATGTGACTAAAGTCATGCTGTTATTGTAGGTTTTAAGATTTTATCTAGAATTTTATATGAATTACACCACATTACCTTGAATCTTCTTTGAAGGACTACCATTATTTCATTAGAATAATAGTCAAAATACCACTAAGATAACTAATGAACAAAAAACTTTGAACAATAAAAGCATAACATGGGAAACTTTTATTCAAAGGGAGGAGGTTTATAATCGGCTTTAAAGAACTCATAACCTTCACGAATATCTAGGAGAATAATATCTAGGATGGGACCACAGTTATTCCATAATCTAGGCAACCATGCTGGGAATTTTAAAATATTAGCATAGTCATTAAGGAAAATAACCATGAATGGGATCTTCTATTTTTTTGGATAAGAATGGTATTGAACCTTACTTGTTCATAATCCTAATAAGAAAATGTTCTACAAAAGTCCAATTTGGTTTTAAAATTTATTAGGAAGGTATTTGGTTTGAATAGTTCTTGTCCCCATATAAAAGTATTGATAACTTTTAGGAACTTATAGGTAGAATAAGAAGGGTTAGGATAACCTTAGTGAAAGAAATGCTTAAATTCTGTAGAACTAGTATATTCCAAAACTGTTTGATAATACTCTTGGGGTTTTGAAAGATCCTAAAGTTTGTAAAATTAATTTTTTAGAATTTGATTTTGCATTGTAAAAAATGGGTCATTATGATAAAATCTATCCTCAATAGTTAAAATATTTTGGATGTTGTTCTTTATCAAAAATTTAGAGGCTTTAACAATTTTTGATTGAGATAACACAATTTGTGAGCTGCTTTGAATAGACACATGATTTAAATCAATTTGAGTGAGGGTTTTGAGGAAGACGATTCTCCTTTCTTTACTTTTGAAATTGGTTAAGAAGCTTTATATATGATACCTTGGATGGCCAGAGCATCTGAATATTGTGATTCCAGAGGTTTTAAGGTATTCTGGATTTCTTTTAAGAGTTTTTGTGTTTTTGTAATAGATTCAACCTATTGTTGAATTTAGCTAGCTTTATTAGTTTTGCCTTTATCTTCTTTTTAAGGGTTAATTATATCAAACTAGGATTTTATTAATTTTTTAGTAGAAAGAGGAAGAGAGTCTTTAGCAATTTCTATAACTTTTTCTTTGTCTTTCTTCTTTCAAGGCATTTTTACCTATTTTGCAAAAATTCTCTAGTTAGAAAGTCTAGCAAAGAATTTGTATCTCCTTTAATGAACTCTATTTCAAAATCAAAACACTTAAAATAGCTTGCCATCTTTTAAAAATTTGTTTAAATGCAATGTTTTGAACATCCTTTTGAAAAATTTCTTTAAATGATTTGCAGTTAATGCAAAGTAGAAACTTTTGGTTTAGCAAATCAGACTGAAATTTTATAATGCATAAAAAAATGGAAAGAATTTATTTTTTAATGTTGGAGTAATTTTTTTGTGCATCATTCCAGTGTTTTGAAGTGTACTAAACTATTACTTCCCTCCTATTTTGTACTTACTTTAAAATACCACCATAACGTAAATCACTAGCATTTGTTTCAATAACTTTAGGGAGATTAGGATTAGCTAGATGAAGACAAGGGATTTCAAGGGTGTGTTTCTTTATCTACTGGATGACTTTTGTGCTTATCAGTCCAAGGAATTGGATTTTTCTTTTACCAATAATAGAGAGGTTTGGCAAGTCTATGTATGTTTAAACATAAATCTAAAACATAATTGAGATTGCTTAAGAATCTTTATGGTTGGTTCTTATCAAGAATTTTATCAGAAAACTTATTGGCAAATTCTAAAGATCTTTCTATAGGAATAATTGTGCCATAACAAATGCAATGTCCTAAAAATTTGACTCTGGATTAGAAAAGGGAAATTTTCATAATAGAGACAACAAGGCCATTAAATTTAACAACATAAAAAAATTCCTGAGGTTTTTAAAATGTTATTCAATTGAATTTGAAAAAATAAGCACATCATCAATGTAAACAATATAAGACTTAGAATAAGGATTGAAGATATTATTCATTATTCTTTGAAATTCTGATGGTGCATTTTTTAAACCAAATGGCATTACATCCCACTCATATTGACCAAATGGAACTGTAAATATAGTATTATAATGATGTCTTTTATCAATTTGCATTTGCCAAAATTTGGACTTAATGTCAAATTTTGAAAATACAAATGCAAAATGGAGCTTTTAGAAAGATCTTTTTTGTTAGGAATGGGATACGTTATCCATTCTAGAACTTTATTTAAAGGTCTGTAGTTGATTATAAGCCCAGGCATGCCTCTTTCTATTTCTGAAGCTTTATTCATATAGAATGGTTTAGCTTTAGTAGGATTATTTTTCTCATCAAATCCTTATTCATAAGGTAAATCAACAATGTGTCATTTCCTATTCCAAAAAGCATTTCGTAAATCAGAACAAACTTCTGTTATAACATTACTTTGAAAAACAGAAATTTTTGTTTTTACCAAATATGTCTTTAACTATTGTTCAATCTTTTAAAAATGAACATTTTGCTTTAAATCATATAAATCAGTTTCTTTTCCTTTTATCAATGCATTAACTTCATTTTTGTAAATAGAATGTGCTTCAACAATATTGAGATACCTAGTTTTAAGCTTCTCTAAGAAAGGAAAAAGGACTGTAACTTTTTCATCTTTAAAATGAATGGATTTCTAAGTAACTATATAGGGAATTATCAAATTAATGAATGACATCCCTATAATTACTGTATAACTAATATCAGATACCAAAATAAAAGAAGTTTTCAAATAAAACCCATTGTTTAAAATACTAGCCTATGTTTTCCCATTTATATGCATTTTTAACTGTTTGTAGAGGAAATTTTTTCACGAGTTTTTTCTTGAAAATGATATAGTATAATGTTAGTCTTTATGTAGCTTAAATTAGCTCCTATATTAAACAAAGCAATTGTATTAAGTTGGAACTCTTTATTAAAAACAAAAGTAATTTTGATAACATATTTTCTTAAGGTGATTTTCCTTAACACACAAAGAAAATCTTCTAGGATTTTCCCATGTTTTCCAAGGATTTTGGTTTTAAATCCTTTTTCTCAACATTATTACTAGAATCCTCACTAGCTTAATGATAAAAAATTGGATTAGATCAGAATCCTTCTATTGTTCTTCTTTTAAAAATTTTATTTCTAACTTTATTTCAGTCTGAAGTTCCTGAATATCCCTTAAGGGTTTCTTACTGAGCTTTCTTTACTAAGAATGGTAGTGAGGTGGTATATACTTGCACTAGTAGATGGTAACTCAGTATCTTTATGATGGGAATTGTAGGTTTCATCAATTAACTCCCTAATAGCAAGAATACTATGATAAGTCAAATTAGAAGAAAACTAGAAATTACCAATTTAATCCATAAATTCAGATCGTTCAAAGATTGAATTAAGAAGATAGATGATACTTAACCCCTTTACCAATAAGGATAAAGATACTAAGATAGACTTTGAGTTCCTTTTATGCCATAAACAAGAAAGTTTGATAAATAATAAGAAAACAAAGATTTATATTTTGACACCACAAGCTAGAATAAAGCTTGATAAGTCACAAAGTTCATGCAAGAAATTAAAGACAAAATTCCTCACAATAAAACTCAAACAAAGTTATAATTCATATATCAAATTCAATCATGCTCCAAAAGAAAGAAAAGGACTTGTTTATATAGAGTACAAGTCCATGCACACACTACTAAAATAGACTCACACACATAGGATTACATTTACTCTTAAATGGCCATTACTTGGTATTAATTACCCTATTAACTTGTATATGGTGGCTCTTAATAACCACTCCCAACATTAATAGCCATTACTTACTATTAATTGCCCTATTAACTTGTATATGGTGGCTACATGTAACCCTAAAACAAGTTAAATATTATTCCTTGGGCCTCCATAGATGCCTTATTGGGTTGAAATTCTTGGGCTTTCTAAATGACCCTAATTAAACCCAATATGGCTTCTTGAAGCTTCTTGGATTTAGACCTTGTGATTGGGCCTTCTTGTACTATTAATGGATCTTGGATCTCTTTAGGCTTTGAACTTGGATTCTCATCATTGTTTGGATTCCTTTTTTAAATATTGCCTAAGCTATTCTAGATATTTCTTTTGCATATCATATGCTGGATAACATCTAAAATCAAGGTTTGTTCTTTAGTAAGCATATTTAAATTTTTTCCTCAAAGTTGGAATTAGACTTAGACTCTAAATTGGAAGTGGTTCCTTTTTCATCAATATGGGGATAGCCGTTATCAAAAAAAATCTTCAAAGTTGGTTTCAGGCTTAGAAGTTTCCATAAGTAAAGTTGTAAGTTTCCCTATGATTTCTTTTTCTAGGTTGAGTTCCTGAAGCATTTTAGAGACTTTATAGTATATGGAAATATGACCCTTTTTACCATATTTATAGTAGGTGATATCCCTAATACTTCCTTTTTGTGTTTATTAGCTTTAACATTCCTAAAGGATTTTTTATAAGGTTTCTTATAGTAAGATTCTTCTTAATTCTTCCTTTTGGAAAATTTTCTATTTTTCTTAGAAAATTTCCTGGATGAAGAGTAGGAAGACTTCTTACTACATTATCCCTTACAAGCTAGGTTTTGGGTAAAACTATAGTCAAACTGTTTACAAAAAGATCCTAATTCCTATCTAATTTTCTTCAGCTCCTATTTTAAATGTTTTTGGAGTTTCAGATCTTGACAGATTTTGAGACCTTCTCCTTAAGTAATGTTGATCAACTCACCATAAGTAAGTTGGTTATAAGGGATAATATAGGTTATAAGGGATAATATAGGTTTTAAAAAATTTTCTAATCACATTCCTAACTCTTTCTCCTAGAAGGGTCAGAAGTCCTACAAGGAATTTTTCTTTCCAAAATGCTTGGTTAGAATCTTCCCTAAGCATAACCCTAGTGAGAAAAGTTGATCTATACCATTGGAAGTCATTCAGCTTTTTACATCTAAAGTTTGATACCATATCAGCATTTTTATCTTTAAAATAGGATGAATCTCCTAAAACTGCAATTTTATGGTCAATATTAAGGTAGACACTACATTTTGGATAGAATTTCCAAGTTGCTCTAAGATAGGTAGACCCTCATAATCAGTTTGGACAGCATTCAAGATATCAAGTTATTATTGCTTTATAAGATGATAATCCCACCAGCCTTTTAGCTATCTAGAGAAACCTGCTATGATAACTTCTATTATAGTTTTATCAGAGGTTCATGTTTAAGTTTCATAAGAATTGGATGCCATTGTCATTTATTGTAGGAAGCTCAAGATCTGATATTCAGTCATTCCATATATCTTCCATTTGTAAATGGAACTAGCACTAAACTTGGGTTGGACTATGGCATTAGGTTGGTTTCCTATTTCTTGTTCTAGTAACCTATTCTAAACATATTCAGAGTGAGGTGGATAGATAACTGGCCAATAAAGGTTTATGATCTCAAGAGACTATTCCTTAAATGCATCCTTTTCAAAATTAGATTCAAGGTCTTTATCTAAAATGCTAACACTTTGGTTAATAGATTATGGAGTATTAGGTACTATATGGTTTCTAGTAGAGTTAGACGAGTCTAGTCTACTAAGTTGTTATCTTTTGGCATGCAGGAATTCAATCATATTACTTCTAATTTCTTATTGGGCATGACTAAAGATCTAGTAGGGCTTGAACATAGGGCTCTCTAACCATTTTTCTATAAGTCCTATAGTTCTAGAGGAATTTATAAGCTTCTAAGTCTAACCTTTTATTTGGGATAGCTATTTACCTATGCTATTGAGATAAGCATTAGTAAAATTATTCTAGATTACTATATTTTTAAGGTTCTATGACTCACTTTCATGGGGTTTTTGTAAGAACAAGCATCAATAGTCTCACATCCTATAAGGACTTTAATTAACTTGAGAGGAGGATGTTCTTACTTTATACTTTGACCATTAGCTATTTTTTCTGAAAGTGACAAGATTAATGGCTTTAAAAGGGTAAGAAATATTATTTCTAATAAATATATTTCAAACCATTCAAAAAATAATATGTTAACTTTATTTTTATGCACAAAATCATAAAAAAGATCTTGTATGTCTTTTCTTTTATTAAGAAAATTTTTAAAGAAACATGTTCTTTTTTTTAAATTATGAGATGCATAAAAATCCTTTTGAATTTATACTTTATTTGGTCTGAAATCTTTTTCTATAATATTTAACTCATAAGCTATATTTTCTATTATAGTGAATGCAATTGAAGAATCTAGAGGAGAAAGGGATTTATTACCTGGTTACGGTTCAATGTAGATTGGTCTAAGTATATTAGTACTGTACTCTACATTTTTAAGTGAGGTAGAAGGTAAATCTAAGGTTGAATAACTACTTGGAGTTATATATGGTAGGTTTATAATATATGGAAGATTTGGGCAAAGATCTACTTGGTCTTTTTGAGTGATGTTGATATTTCTTAGCAAATTTTGGTACATATCTTTTTGTGGCTCTATTTTGTATGGAAGGTTTATAACATATGGAATTTAGGATAATCTTCCTAGACCTATAGATTCTAATGATGAAGGATCAGAAAATCTAGAATCGAACGTTGTTTTGTCAAAGCTAATCGTAACTCTTCCATTTTAGAACTGGGTGACATGCTTTATCTAGGTATTTAATGTTGGTGTTTCAAGCTTTTTTGGTTCTGGCTCAGTAGCACCTTGCAAGATCCATTCTTAGGGAAACTTTATCTGATTCCATTAGATAGGTTTAAGGATAACAACATTTGCTTTAGTCATGTATGTTTAGAGAAGCAAAGTCTCTTCCTTTTACTATGAAATCGACTTATAGTGTTAAAAGTAGACATCACGGCTTTATGGTGAACTATAAGTTTAAAATCATCAATGCATTTTTCAAAGTCTTTAATAGTGATTTCATCACTACTAACCATATTCCTTTAAGCTTTAGTAGAAAAGGAAGTAAAGGAGGAAGAAAAAGAAGTGGTTCTACTGAAGATTACATACATAGTAGAAATAATGGCCATGGGAAACAATATACACCTATAAATTGCTAAACTAACAAACTCATTGCCTCTCCAGGACTTACAGCCAGGACCACCTATGACCAAAGGACTCAATGTATAAACCACCCTCTAGCCATTTTTGTTAACATGGATACAACAACTATAGAGATGACTACTATCCCCCTAAACTGTGATACCAATATAGCCAAGGATCTAAGGGATATATATATATATATATTAGCCCCCTAGCCCCAATAATCCAAAATAAAAAATTTTCCTTTTTAGATAGCCAACTCAGAACCAAAACCCTTTGATGACTACTCTTGCTCTCAGTGACATATGATGATCTACCTATTAAAAAAACTGGCATGAGTGATCCTCTAAAATCTATTACAAATATTACAATAAACAACCCTTTTTTCCTTAAAACATTATACCTTTTACATTACAACTATTGTTTTTATTCAAATAGTATACCTAATAATTTGGACAAGTAAAGAACCTCCTACCTGGATTAGCATTAGTCCAAAAGGTTCCCATCACTACTTTTAACTCATAATGTCATATAGATGTTGCGATTTCCATTTTCAATTCTCAATTACTAACTTCAAGGATATTTAGGGTTTCAATAGATAAAAGCTTGAAAGCATTGAACAATGACTATTAGGTTTGAATTAGTTTAGGGTTCCAATCAATTTTATATGGATGTGATGTTTGAACATTTATCTACGGATGGATTTTCAAAAAAAAAACACTTACATAAAAAAGAAGAGTAAGAATTGGAGCTACAATTCTTAAAGATATTCAAGAAATTTAAGACTAAAATAAAATAAAAATTGTATGAGTCATTAATTATATCAACTTTTGGAAGATGAGAGAAAAAATTATGTTAAAGACATATAGGACATGTGGTGATGGCATGGCGCCATATGTCCCATCATTATATAATGGCATCTCTACGTTACACACAAGCATCCTTATCAATGACATTTCATCACTAATGATCAAAAAGTGGCTCTAGACAGTATAGTGTAACCAAATGCAAAAGTTCAGAGGTTTTACGTTACATTTTAAAGGTTGGATACTTTAGGGGTATCATACTCAAAATCCAGGTACTATCAATGCAAATAAGCCTAGTTTACGTTCCATTTTTTTATATTTAATTTTTAATTCTAATTAACTTTATATTTATTTTAATTAAATTAAATTATATATTAAATTAATTTTTATTTTTTATTTCAATGAAATTATATATATAATGAGAGCAAGTTACATTTTTCCCTCTATGATTTGATCTAATTCAAACTTTTACCCTTCTAATTTGAAAGTTGAATTTTTAATTATCCCTCAATTTTCATTCCTTTAACACTTGATTCCTTCTGATAGATTTCCGGTGAATTTATTATTTTTAAAAAAATATTTAGATGCCACTATTTTATAAAAATATATAGTTTAATCCTTTTATTTTAATAAAATTAAACCATTCAATTTTTAAATTTTTTGAGAGTAAGTATTTCTCCAACAATTGCACATATTTCTATCAACAGCTTATTAAAATCAAGTTATAATTTTAATAAATTTATAAATATACAAAAAAATTACATGTTTAGTGATGATTTCGTTTTTGACATAAATTATTTTATAACCGAATAATGTGTCTATATGACAAAAATAGTTGATTTTCATTTAAGTTGTTAATATACAATGAAAATAGGTTTTCTAACATTTATTTATTCTTATTGTTGGTAAAATATATTTTTGATGAAGAATTAATTTAATTTATCATGTTTCGAAGTGGAGGGAAAATTTTATGTAACAATTTTATTGAAAAAATTTATAATAACGAGATGATCTCTATTGATGACAATTTCATGCATCAACATAAAAAATTTGCAATGATGAATTCCAAATTCATCATTACAACTTCCTTTTTATAAACTATGAAATTTTTTCATCTTTTATTGAGTATAATTGTGCCGATAGACAAAATTCGTTGTTAATGGTAGACAATTAAAATCAAGAACTGGTTTGTTACTAGATATTTAATTGTCATTAAATATTTATATATTTAATTTCCTAGATTTCACTGTAAAATCAAGTTATTCAGTTTGATTTCAACAATTATAATTTTTTGAAAGTTATTAAAATGAAAAATTAATTAAATTAAGTGTAAACAGGTGAATATAAAAGAAAGTTTTTGAAAATTTTCTAATTTAATTTTTTATTTAGTATAATGATATAGATATGTAGAAGTGCTAAAATTTTAATTGGCATTGAAATTTTAAATTTAAAATAATTAAAATTTTGAGGGATTAAATTATTTATAGTATTTAAATAGAGAGATTAAAATTTTTTGTTTTATAAAATGGAGATATCTAATTCGAGATGCATTGGATCTTTATAAAAAAAAAAACTAAAGTATTAATGAAATGAAATCTAAGGATAATATCAAATTTCAGAAAAAATATTAATTCACCCAAAAAAATAATTAGCTATTATTTTCGACTAATATACAAATTGGTCCTTCAACTTGTGACACAAAATCAAATAAGGCCCAATTTAAACTTTTTTAATAAATATGACCAATACTTCTATTTAAAGGCCAAATAAATTCAATTATGAACTCATGAAATGTGTGACAATCAAACCCTCAATAAAAATTAATTTTTAATCCTAATTTATTTAATATTAGAAAAAATAGCATTTATAATACATTGGAGAACTAGGTTAGTAGCTCTAGAAGGCTATCAACGTCTTTTTGTATGCACTATGTCTTTTGTAAACTAGTGTTTAGTTTAATTTTTTATTTAAAATAAATTTATTTCTTTTTTTATACATGAGGAAACATGTAAAAACTGATGTGTTATGGAGCAGCCAACACACCAAGTTCAAAGAATTCAACATGATGAAGATGAGCATGGTCAAGAAGGCAAGGATCAAGTTCAAGAGGTTTTGAGTCCAATCAGCATTCCTCAAAGACCTATAACAAGGTCTCAATCTAAGAAGCTTCAAGAAGCCTTAATCCATCATCTACAAGGCTTAGTGAACTTCGCTAGTGAAAGTTTACAAGGACACCAAAGCTTTGTGCTAAGTGCAGCTCAAGTTCAATACAACTTAATTCAAGTCCAAGTTATTAATGGGTTTAATTAAGTATATAATGGGCCTCATTTGTTATGGGCTGGCCGAATATGCATGGGAGAGTTATTTAAGCATTGTTATTTAGGTTTAATTATGTTAAATAAGGGCTGGACGAATTTGTTATTTTAAAAGTCCATTAGTTTTAGTTAGTTTAATTATTCTTAAAATAGGAAGTATGTCAAAATTCCTATTTGAGGTCTTATTAGATTAATTTCCTATTTTTGTGATTAGGGTTATTAGTTTTCCTTACTCACTAAGGAAAACCTTGTAAAGGCTATATATATATGCCTTGGACGAATTTTATTATTCAGAATTAAAGTTTTAAAACCTAAAGGCTATTTTGCTTTTATCTTTGTGTTCTTGTGTAGAATACATGCTTTAAGGAACATTCAAGTGGATTGATCATCTTCTTATGGAGTGTTTCGAAATTGGAATTTAGAAAAGAGTTTTCTTTATTCTAATTCTTTGATCATCTAAGTAATCTGATTTCTAACCATTCTTAGGGGTTGTTGTTGAATTGACAATTGGGGTTTTCAAGTTAATGCTTCGGAGGTTCGAATACATAAAGGGGTTCTCAAGCTTATTCTTGGAGGTTCCATATCATTTGGTATCAGAGCTTTGGCTCTAGATCAGGTTTTATCTTTTATAATTTTAATTCTTAATCCTGATTTGTTATATTTTTCTTATTCTTTTAAAATCATTCTTGTTTTTTTGTTCTTCATTCTTATGTTTTGTTCTTTGTTCTTATTTGTTAGTCTTGATATTTTTTTTTCCTTTAAGTCAGTCAATTGTTTTGCATTCTAAATTTTAGATTTGTGTTCATAGTTGAAATTTTTTTTAAAAAAAAATTGTGCAAAAAAAAGAAAGAAATTTAAAAAAAAAAATCATGAAAAAAAAGAGAAAGTTATTAGAAAAGGAAGAATTGAGATTCTTGAGTGATTTATATCCTAATCAGGTATGATTTGCATTTCCTTCCATTCTTTGCTCATTAAGGAATATTGTTTGAATGATTAATATCCTCATCAAGTCTGATTTAGGTTTCCTAATCCTATTTGGTTTATAATTGACATATCCAACTAGATCTTGTCATATCTTATATTACTTATCTATTAAGGATTTTGCATATCTTTACAATACTTTCTCATTAAGGAATATTACTTATTAAGGAAGATACTTTTCTTCTTAAAATAACTTCTAAATTCATTTTCTTTTCTATTCTAGAAGATCTTGGTGTTTATTTCATATGTCTTTTGCATCTTTTTGAGTTTTCCTATTTTATTGCTTCTAAATTATTATTTTTTTTATTAACCAAATTGCCACAAACTTGTTTTAAAAATTTCACTTTTGAAAGTTCTACTTCAATATTACTTCAATCTAATTAATTTGTTTTAAAAGTGTGATTCACCTAAGAACATAAAAGAATTAGCTTGAGTGGTGAGAGGAAGCCGAGTGAAACATCAAATTAAGTTAAACACGAGTGACCACCCCCATCATTCGAGTGCAAACACGTGAGGGAGTGCTTGTGAGAATTTTAATTTTTTTTTATTTCTAACGTTCTTTTACAACAATGTCAAACCAAGGTGAAAATAAAGGTGAGGGAAAAGTTTATGAAACTTTGCTATGTGAGGCTCAACAAAGGCAATTTGCACGTATGAATACAAATTTTGAGACTATAATGGAGAGATTAAACCGCTTGGATACAAGGCTAGGAGCGGTTGAAAGGGCAACAACACCAAACCATAATGAGGAAGTGGAAGGCAATTTTGACAATGAGGATGAAGATGAGGCCTATGCAAAAGTAGGAGTACCAAGAGGTGAGGGTAGACAAGGCCGAGGTAGAGGAAGATGAAGGTTACAACAGGTTCCATACAATGGAAAAAATTGAAGTAATGAAGATGATGTAGATCAAAATTTGGGAAGCATCAAACATAAGATACCTAACGTTCAAGGTAAATCAGATCCGGAGTCTTATTTACAATAGGAGAAGCAATTGGAGCTTATATTTTATTGCCATCAATTTAGCGAGGAAAAGAAGGTAAAATTGGCAGTTACTCAATTTTTTGATTATGCTATTGCTTGGTGGGACCATTTGGTGATTAATCGGCGAAGGAATTTGGAGTACCCAATTGATAATTGGCCTGAGCTCAAGGTTGTAATAAGGAAGCGATTTGTGCCAAAACACTATCATAGGGAACTTGTACAAAAACTTCAAGTTCTTAAATAAGGTAGAAAGAGTGTGGATGATTACCATAAAGAGATAGAGATGATTACCATGCTCATAACTAGGGCTGATATAGATGAATATGTGGAGATCACTATGGCACACTTCTTGGCTGGTCTAAACAAAGACATATCTGACCGAGTACATTTGCACAAATATGAAGATTTAGAAGAGATGGTGCACATGGCCGTCAAGATAGAAAGGAAACTTCAAGGAAGAGGGGCGACAAGGTACAATTCCAAATCCTATTCTAGTTCTAATTTTAATTGGAAAAAGGATGGAAAGAGTGATTATAGGGGTGGGAATAAGTTTGCTCATGAGGTTACTAAAGGAAAGTCAGATTCAATCTCTAAGGATAAAATTAAAATAGAGACATTAAGTGTTGGAAGTGTCAGGGAGTTGGTCATGTAAGCAAAGATTGCCCTAATAAGAGAACTATGACCATAAGGAATAGGGAAATTATGACTGATGAAGAAGAGGGCAATAATGAAAGTGATGAGGATGAGATGTCTGAATTGAAAGGTTGTAGTGATAGGAGTATAGAGCAGCCAATTAAAGGTGACATGCTGGTTACAAGGCGTGCTCTTAGTACTCAAATAAAGGAAGATTACATTGAAGAGCAATGAGACAACTTATTCCATACAAGGTGTCATGTGCAAGGCAAGGCATGTCTTATGATTGTTGATGGAGGGAGTTACACCAATGCAGTGAGTTCATTCTTAATTAGTAGAATGGGGCTGTCTACTATACCACACCCACAGCCATACAAACTTCAATGGCTTAATGATTGTGGGGAGGTCAAGGTAAATAAACAATATATTATTTCCTTTTCAATTGGTAAATATCATGATGAGCAATTATATGATGTAGTTCCTATGCATGTTGGAGATATTTTGCTTGGTAGACCATGGAAATTTGATAGAAAGACCAAGTATGATGGGTACCTCAATCGGTATCACTTTACCAAGGATGGGCGCAAGATCATATTAACACCACTTTCTTCAAAGGAGGTGTATGAAGACCAATGTAAAATGGAAAGAATAAGAGTGGAGGTTGAAAAGAAAGAAAAAGAGAGTAAGAAAAATTCTTTAGAGAGTGAAAAGAAAGAGGGAAAAACAAAAGAAGAGATTCAGCCTAGAGAGAAAAAAGAAAAGAATTTGATTTTAATAGCTAGGACAAGTGAGGTTGGACAGGCTTTGTATGCTAATCGGCCTATATTTGTACTTTTGTACAAAGGGGCTTATTTGGCAACTAATGAACTTAACCCATCTTTGCCTAGTGTGTTTGTTGATCTTTTACAGGAATTTGAAGATGTGTTTCCCAAAGAGATGCCTAGTGGATTACCCCCAATTAGAGGCATAGAACATCAAATTGACTTCATTCATGGGGCAGCCATACCCAATCGGCCAGCATATAGAGCAAATCCAAGGGAAACAAAGGAGATCCAAACACAAGTGGAGGAGTTGCTAGCTCAAGGGTATGTAAGGGAAAGTCTTAGTCCTTGTTCGGTTCTTGTCATTCTTGTGCCAAAGAAGGATGGAACATGGAGGATGTGTGTTAATTGCAGAGCCATCAATAAAATCACTGTAAAGTATCGTCATCCTATTCCATGATTAGATGATATGCTTGATGAGTTATATGGTTCTTGTTTGTTCACTAAAATAGACTTGAAATCTAGTTATTATCAAATCTGAATGAATGTTGGTGATGAATGGAAAATAACTTTTAAGACTAAGTATGGGTAGTATGAGTGGCTTGTTATACCCTTTGGTCTTACTAATGCACCTAGCACATTCATGCGATTGATGAACTATGTGTTGCGAAATTACTTGGGTAAATTTGTTGTTGTTTACTTTAATGATATTCTACTTAACTCTAAGTGTTTAGATGATCATGTTATGCATGTGCGAATTGTACTAGAAATACTTAAACAAGAAAAGTTGTATGCAAACCTTAAAAAGTGTAGTTTTTGCATGAATAAGGTTAATTTTCTTGGTTTTGTTGTATCTAGTCAAGGCATTGAGGTTAATGAGGAGAAGGTTATGGCTATTAAAGAGTGGCCAAAACCTAAAAATGCTAGTGAGGTGAGGAGTTTTCATGGGCTTGCTAGTTTCTATAGGAGATTCATTAAAGATTTCAGAACTATAGCGACACCTATGAATGAATTAGTTAAGAAAAATATTGGAATTGTTTGGCGTGATGCACAAGAACATGCATTTAATGAACTTATGGATAAATTATGTAATGCACCTTTGCTTGCTTTACCTAACTTTGATAAAAGTTTTGAGATTGAATGTGATGATTGTGGCATGGGGATTGGAGTTATTTTGATGCAGGATCAAAGACCACTAATGTATTTTAGTGAAAAGTTAAGTGGGGCAACCTTGAAATATCCAACTTATGACAAGGAATTATATGCATTGGTTCGAGCTTTGCAAACATGGCAACATTATTTGTAGCCTAGGGAGTTTATGATACACACTGACCATGAAAGTTTAAAGCATTCGAAGGGTCAAGATAAGCTGAATAGTAGGCATGCCAAATGGGTGGAGTTCATAGAAACATTTCCATATGTGATTAAGTACAAGCAAGGTAAAAAGAATGTAGTTGTTGATGCATTGTCTAGAAGGCACACCTTACTTAACTCACTTACTGCTAAATTATTAAGTTTTGAGTTTATAAAGGAGTTGTATCCACATGATGATGATTTTGGTGATATATATGCATCTTGTGACAATAGGGCTGTTTCGGATGATTTTTACTTGTTTGATGGTTTTTTATTTAAAAGAAATAGATTATGCATTCTTAAGTGTTCTATAAGGGAATTATTAATTAAGGAGGCATATGGAGGAGGCTTAATAGGGCATTTTAGGGTAAATAAGACCTATGATATGCTATTAGAACATTTCTTTTGGCCTGGTATGAAACATGATGTGTATAAAGTTTATGAGCATTGCATTACATGCAGAGAGGCTAAGTCTAGGTTGAAACCGCATGGGTTATACACACCATTACCCGTTCCTAGTGAACCTTAGACTGATTTGTTTATGGATTTTGTGCTTGGATTTCCTAGAACTAGGAAAGGTCATGATAGTATCTTTGTTGTGGTTGATAGATTTAGTAAAATGGCTCATTTTATACCATGTCATAAAACTGATGATGCTAAGTTGATTGCTGATTTGTTGTTCAAAGAAGTTGTGTGTTTACATGGCATACCTAGGACCATTGTTAGCGATAGGGATGTTAAGTTTTTGAGTCATTTTTGGCATGTGTTATGGGGAAAGTTAGGGACTAAGCTATTATTTTTAACTACTTGTCACCTTCAAACCGATTGGCAAACTGAAGTAGTTAATAGGATTTTGATTACTTTGCTTAGGGCAATCATAGAAAAGAGCATTAGGATGTGGAAGGATTGATTACCATTTGTGGAGTTTGCTTACAATAGGGCTGTTCATAGCACTACTAATTGCTCTCCATTTGAGATTGTTTACGGATTTAATCCACTTACTCCTATTGATTTATTGCCATTGCCACCTAAAAATTTTGTGAGTGTTAATGCTAATTCTAAGGCAGATTTAGTGAAGAAGTTACATAAGCAAGTTAAGGAGAGGATTGAGAAGCAAAATGCTAAAGTAGCTTCACATGTGAATAAGGGAAGGAAGCCAATGATTTTTCAACCTGGAGATTGGGTTTGGGTGCATTTTCGCAAAGAAAGGTTTCCACTTCAAAGGAAGTCTAAGCTAAACCCAAGAGGAGATGGTCCTTTTCAAATACTTGAAAGGATTAATGACAATGCATACAAAGTGGACCTACCTGGTGAGTATAATGTTAGTGCTTCATTCAATGTGGCTGATTTGAGTCCTTTTGATATAGGTGATGCTTTTGATTCGAGGATGAATCCTTTTAAGGAGAGGGGAAATGTTATGGAGCAGCCAACACATCAAGTTCAAAGAATTCAACATGATGAAGATGAGCATGGTCAAGAAGGCAAGGATCAAGTTCAAGAGGTTTTGAGTCCAATCAGCATGCCTCAAAGACCTATAACAAGGTCTCAATATAAAAAGTTTCAATAAGCCTTAATCCATCATTTACAAGGCTTAGTGAACTTAGCTAGTGAAAGTTTACAAGGACACCAAAGCTTTGTGCCAAGTGCAGCTCAAGTTCAATACAACTTAATTCAAGTCCAAGTTATTAATGGGTTTAATTAAGTATATAATGGGCCTCATTTGTTATGGGCTGGCCAAATATGCATGGGAGAGTTATTTAAGCATTGTTATTTAGGCTTAATTATGTTAAATAAGGGCTAGACAAATTTGTTATTTTAAAAGCCCATTAGTTTTAGTTAGTTTAATTATTCTTAAAATAGGAAGTATGTCAAAATTCCTATTTGAGGTCTTATTAAATTAATTTCCTATTTTTGTGATTAGGGTTATTAGTTTTCCTTACTCACTAAGGAAAACCCTGTAAAGTCTATATATATATGCCTTAGACGAATTTTATTATTCAGAATTGAAGTTTTAAAACCTAAAGGTTGTTTTGCTTTTATCTTTGTGTTTTTGCGTAGAATACATGCTTTAAGGAACATTCGAGTGGATTGATCATCTTCTTGTGGAGTGTTTTAAAATTGGAATTTAGAAAAGAGTTTTCTTTATTCTAATTCTTTGATCATCTAAGTAATCTGATTTCTAACCATTCTTAGGGGTTATTGTTGAATTGACTATTAGGGTGTTCAAGTTAAAGCTCCGGGGGTTCGAATACATAAAGGGGTTCTCAAGCTTATTCTTGGAGGTTCCGTATCATGATGGGTGAAGTTTTATTGATAAAATATCTATCTCACTTTTATGTTTTTGAGAGGGTGTATTGCACGTGTTTGATTTGATAAAATTTTGGGTTTATTTAGCCTTTAAATGGAAGTATTAGTCCTATTTGTTAAAAAAGTTTAAATTGGGCCTATTTGATCTCGTGTCACAATTTGAAGGACTCATATGTGTATTAGTCCATATTTTTTATATGAATTATATACTTTATTGCCATTAGGTATGAGTATTTAGTTGGGTCAGTTTAAGTTTTTTATTCCGTTTTGATACTACCGGTCCATTTTTAGGTGTTTAGAGGTCCTACAAAATAGAAACCGATGAGGAGTTCAGCGAGTGGGGTCCTAGCAAGCTCACTTCAATGGCTAAGTTAGTGAGGAAAAGATGGAAAGGATAATTAAGGAACTATGGTTTTTGTAGGGTTTTTTGGTTGCTTATCTCTCTCTCATATAAAGATATATATATATATATATATGCTAAGTAGCATTTAGTGAGTTTCTAGGAGTACTATTCACATGGTCTGCCTCCCAATTTTAGCCATGGACCTCCAAGTTAGTGTTTAGTGAGATGGTATGGTTCGGGAAAACACCAGGGGACATCATCCTTACTGTGAGCGAGGTGTGTCAAGTACTTGCAAGTTTTCCAAGGCTGAATCCATGTTCTTATTTCAAGGTTCCCTGTTGAAATGTTGATCATTTATGTTCAACTTCTATGTGAAGCATCTCATTGGTTCGCCTTTGGCGTGGCACATGGAAAGCGGTTACTGGTATATTAGGGTGGCTTACATTAACCATTCCTTTAAGCTTCGTCAAACACGTCTTTTTAACTTCTCCCTTCTTTTTGTGTTTCTAAAAAATTTTAGTAATTGTTAAATGCAAAGAGGTTACGATGAGCCCTATTAATTTCTAAGTAGCTCTCTACTTCTCTTCACCTTCTCTCCTTTCTTTCCAGAGTATTCTTCCTTATAGTGCTATCGGTATCCCTTCCTACCATTTCTTCTTCTAATTTTACCATATCTTCTAAATTTCTGCAATCACCCATGACTCTTATGCGAGGTATGATCTCTATCGTCTCCTTATTTTTTTTTTCTTGGCATTTTTTATGCTTTTCTTTGAGTTAGTGCTTATTATTCATTGTTAACACTTTCATTCCCCTTTTTATTTTTATTTTATATGCTTATTGATGTTTCTTTTTCCTTTATGTTGCAAACTATCACTTGTATGTGTCATGTTGTGTATCTTGATCTCACCATCTATTATGTTTGTGGATGTTGCATCATTTGGTTTGGGATTTTGTGTGGTATATTAACATTTATTATGGTGGGTCATTATGGTGCAGATCTTTCTAACGAGAGAGGTAGCGATTCTACCATGAGACCAATGGAGGTAGGGGTGGGATCATCCCATAATGACTCCTATTCTAATGTGCCTTATGCTTTTCAAGGCCGAAATCTATCTTGTCGTCTTCGTAGACTAGAAACTATGCCTTTCAAAGATGTTGATAACGGAGGTATGAATCAAGGAGCATCTAAGGTGTCACTGGTAGGGTTGGTTCATTCTAATATTCTACCAACCTCATTTACTGAACTAAAATACATCCCTAAGTGATATGAGCTCTCTCTTCATAAAGGTTACTGAGGAGATTCCATCCTAAAGGAAAATTGCATGGCAATTTATGAGGACTTTTTACAAGCGGGTCTTTAATTTCCCTTACATCCTTTCATAGTGATCTTTTTGCAAACCTATGGAGTCCTCATAAGCCAGCTTACTCCAAACGAGTGAATGATCCTGACTAGCTTCATTCTTATATATAGTCAGGTCGGTGTTGAGTTGGACCTAAACATTTTTTCGTATCTATTTATGTTTAGCAAGAAGAGCTAATATTGGCATTTATCTGGGCATCCTAATAAGGCTTTATTTGCTAGGCTTCCCAAGGTTTAAAAGTCCTGGTATAAAAGTTTCTTTATGTTGACCAATCCAAATGGCTGAGGTGATCTCCCTTAAGTATGGGTTAATGATGCCTTTAAAGGAGCCAAGAAAATTGAGCTAATAGATGAAGAGACAAAAAAATGTAAGACTTTAAAGGCCAAGGCTAAGGGGGAATGTTTTAATTATGGTAGTTTGATCAAGTGACTAAAGGGGTCTATGTGATGCTTCCTCTTCATTCGTCTTTATACTTATGTATTTTAATTTTTGACTATGCTCCTTGTGTTTTACAAGAAAATCCCTGAAGGATTTTCTTTAAGCTCATATGGCGATGATTGTAGATCCATCCCCTTAGGACTCAATGGCTAAGGAACTAGAGGCTTCCTCTCGTGCTTTTAAAGAACTTATCGATCCCTCTAGTGACCTTGTTGTCATGATAGCTATAGATTCTCCCTCATGGGATACACCTATTAGCAAGCATCCTTGCATGGGATCCATCTCTATTGAGTTTTAGCCTGAGGGTTTATTTGAGCTGGAATCGAACGAGCTTATTTCTTAAGCTATCAGGGAGCTTCATGCATAGCTTGCTAAAAGGCAAGAGAAATTTAGTGCTTTCTCTATACAATCCTTTAGTGTTAGCATGGTCTAAGGCAGGCGTGCCTCTTTACAGGTGATGAGGATCTATAGAGTGCCATGAAATTGGATATTTATTTTAGACATTATCAATGGCTTGTAACCATTCGGGTTTGTTTATTCCTCCTTCATGATCCTTTTTTCTCCTTCGTTTATGACTTACTTAACTTTTCTTCTTCTCCTTTTTATTTTTTTTAGAAAATATAGCTCTCTCTTTATGTGGATGAAATTTTGATTGCCCTACACAAAGAGATTCCCTCTTAGTGTGGGCAAACTTTAAAGTTAGAGGAAAAGCTTGTTTGTTCACTCAAAAGGCATGATAAAGAGTTAAAGAATGTCAGGTCTAAGAGCAAGAACCGTATCTCTATATTAAAAGCATAGGTTTAGTCCTTAGAGGAGCAGAACTAAACTTTAGTATCACAACAAGAATTGCTTGAGTGCTCTCTCTCAGAATCTTAAAAGGCAGAATTATAAGCTCTTGTCCAGGTCCAAAACATTATGGCCAAATCATAAACTCTTTATGGGGATGCCAAGAACCAGTTTACTACGGAGTTAGAGAAGCATTTCCCCGAGGTGGACCGTTCTTAAATTGCAAACTTGCAGCCATAATTTCTCTTTTCTTATGAACAAATTATTTCCATTTTTCTAGTGTGATGAATCTAAACAATTTATATTATTATTTTTAACTAATTCCATAAGGGTGGAGGTATAAGGATATTTATGGTCTTTTGTTTCTCCTTTTAGCATGATGAATATGAAGGACGTCTCTCATTTATGTTAGATTTTGGTAGCCATTTTTCCTTTGTCTTAGTATTTTTGTATTATGACTTGATGCACTAGCAATACGTACATATGATTTGTTATTTTAGTTGGAATAGGCGACGATTCACTGGTATGATCCATTAGTAATGACTAGACATATATACTTTCACAGTGATGTTTAGGTGCTCCTCTAGGGTTTTTACATTACGCCAAGGGGAAATGCCTTTCTTTAAGTCTTTTATTATATAAATAGTCCATCTTTTACTTACAAGCTTCTATTTTGATTTCAGTCGCTTCCCTCAACTCTTCCAACAAATCCATATTCATATGAAGAGCTTTAAGATTTCATTCCTCATTATATGCTATGACATGAATGCTAAGAAGGCCTATCCCTATTGGGACAACAGCTTCTATGCCATATGCCAATTTGAAAAGGGTTTCCTTTATGCCCTCCCTTGGCATTATTCAATTGGACCACAGAACACTATATAACTCTTCAGCTCATTCTCCCTTGGCGTGATCCAACCTCCTTTTAATACCCTATAACAAGGTTCAATTTGTTACCTCTATTATACCATTAGCTTTAGGGTGCGCCATTGAAGTAAAGTACAAGTCAATGCAAAGGCCTTGGCAAAATTCCCTGAACTCTTTATAATCAAATGTTTTTTATTATCTGTTACCAATATCTTAGGTATCCTATATATGCACACCACGTGTTTTTAGAAAAAAAACTTGTTATCTTTGGTTGAGTGATTGACGCAACTGCCTTTGCCTCCACCTATTTGGTAAAGTGATCTATAGTAACAATTAAGAACTTTCTTTATCCTTTCATAACGGAAATAGACCAACGTTGTCCATTCGCCATTATACAAATAGGAAACCCACACCTAGTGGTTATTATTGTGCCATTGGCATATGGTTAAATCTTCTATGATACTGGCACTTGTCACATTTTTCCAATAGCTCTTTGGCATTTACCTGCATAGACAGCTAATAATAACCTTGAAGTAATGCTTTTTGGACCACTATACCTACTACTTTATGAGCTCCTCTGATTCCCTCATGAATTTCCTTAAGCACATACTCTCCTTTTTTCATGACACATCTCAACCATTGATGCGTGGATGACTTTTTATAAAGATTGTCTCCATCGAAAGTATAGGCTAAAGTAATTCTCTATACTTTTTTAGCCTCTGCCTTTTCCTCAAAGAGTATGCCTACATCCAACTACTCAATAATAGGCCTCATCTATTAGGTTTCCTTGATAATTAACACATTTTGGTTAGCCTCTAAGGTTAGTTATGTTAACTTTTTTAGGAGTACCCCACTTGGCAAGTAGTACACTTCATATGCCATCTTATAGAATGCATCTACCTCCTGGTTAGACTTCTTGGGGATTTGTTCAAGCACAAGATCTATTCCTACCACTTTTAACTTTTCTACCATATTAGTTGCCAATGCTATATATTTGAGCATATCCTCATCTTTTATTATGAATCAGCCCTTCATCAAATTGATCACAAGTTAAGAATCATTGTATATAATTAGAGCTTCAAGTTTGACTTATTTAGCGAGGTTCAAACTAGCTGTCATGGCCTCTGCTACATTATTAGAGGCCTTGAACCAAATCTTTAAGGCATATTCCAACTTGATTTCCCTTGGTCCTTTCAGCACTACTCCTACACTAGCACCCATTAGATCAATGGCTCCATCCACATATAATAGCCATGGCAAAGGTTTGGTTACAGTTGGTTTGCCTTGTCCTTCTCCACACTTAGTTATAAAGTTAGCTAAAATTTATGCTTTTAAAGATTTCCTCAATTAGTATTTAATATTATATCCCCTAATTTTTGCTACCCATTCTACAATCCTTCCTAATGTCTCGGCTTTCTGTAATATTTTTCATAATGGTTGGTCCATCCTTACTACTATTTAATGTGCTTTGAAATACCATCTTAGATGCTTCACTGATGTTACTAGGGTGAACGTCGTTTTCTCAATCTTGGGGCATTTGATGTCTGCACCCTTCAGTATCTTACTAACATAATATATAAGGAATTGCTCTTCTCCTTCTTCCCTTATAAGCACTGACACTATTGTTTTCATCTGACACTACTAAATATAGATATAGGGGTTCTCCCTGTCACGACCCAAAACAGGGGTCATCATTGGCGCTAGGGAACGGGAATTCTTTTGAATCCGGAACCCATAGCAAGCCTAAAAATAAAATACAATACGCAATAATAACAATAACATAATTAAAATATTATGCAGCGGAAATGAAATCACAAATAAAATAAAATAATAATCTGCCAAAAGAAATTAAATCGAATATCTCATTTCATATATAAATAACTTTTAATACAAATCCAATACAAATATTTGAAATACATAACTCACACAAACATAATACATAACCCTTTAACAATTTTACAACTACTGCAGTGTCTAGATTATAAAATAAAACTCAGATAAGCAGTTTACATAATGAAGCCGGGGTGGAAGAAATCCGGCGTATGGGTCTGCTACTGAGGTCTGAAGAAGATACTCTCCTGAAAAATAGCCAACAAAGGGGAGTCAGACCTCACGGAGTGAATTATTATAATATATATACATGCATACTAAATGACAATGCACACAGTCAATAGTATATATAATAAATATATATACAAGCAAATTCACACAGATGCAGTAAAATCATTTATATATATAATTTTTTTTATTTGAAAATCACAGTTTATGAAGGATCAAATAGAACCCTAGAAAATCGCAACCTCAAACAGTGTTAGACAACACTCTAGCCATACAGGCTCACTTATTTCAAATATATTCACTTGTTCCATATGGACAATAGACTGGCCCCAAGACACTAAGTCAATCGAACTCCAGCAATCTGACTGTCAGTGTGATTGGCCCCGAGACACTTGGTCAACCGAGGTCCAGCAATCACACTCCCAAATCATATCTCACATATCAAATCAAATCCAATCAATCCAATCATAATCCACAAATAGGTTAGTAATATAGCCTAAATGCTATCAGCGTACCGGTACGTACTCAGTCCTAGTGCTGCCCACTAGGTAGCACGTTCTATTAATATCCTTCATTTTAAATATAAAACATACATTCATAAATAAATGATGCATGTAATTGAATAAAATCTCAACATAACCATATATATACTAAAAATATACCAAAAATAAACCAGGTATATTCTGAGTATATATACGTCAAATAAATCCAATTAAATTACAAAATAAGCTAGAAATATATTTAAAAACATTTTAAGCATAAATCATTAATAAAACATGCATATAGTTTAAAATATACTGAAAATAAATCCAAAATAAACTTAAATACTAATTAAATCATTATGCATATTTATCAAAATAAACCATACATTTCTAAAATCATGCAACCTAGAACATATATATATAAAATAGCAACTCATACAAGATGGGTCCGACGGGCCTAGTCCACTAGGCCTCGGTCTCGGTACAACTAAACAAACAAATGACTATAGAATATCAGAATAAATTTATCAGAATTTCAAAGACTCGATCTAGAATCTTAGACACGGAATCAGAATAGGAATTCGATCGGATATCATGTTTTACGAGAATTCTACCGAAAATTCGGCAGAACCTCCCCTGTAAAACGGACATCTCCCTACTCAAAGAGTAGAGCCGGCCCTGCAAATAAACACACTTCGAAAATAGACACATAATTCACAACCAAAACCTCTCGGTCGGACTCCAAACTATAATTTACCGACTGAGGTCCACAATTCACAGAATATTCACAAAATATCAAAAATATCCTTATATAATAAGAATACATTTTATCAATCCAAATTACGTAATTAACCTTAAAACACATTAAAACCCGATAAAAACTCATTTATTTAGAAAAATCGTATATTATATATATAATTTGAAAATAATTTACAAAAAATAGTTTTAATAAGTTAAAAATACTAAATAATTTATAGAAATCATTTTTATACCCTAAATAACTATTAAAACCAATTTAATTACATTTTTAGCCAATTTAGTATAAAATTACCAAAATACCCCTATATATAAATTCACTAAAATTAATCAAAAATTCACCAAAAATAATATAATTACTCAAAATTAATTTTCTCAACATATAATTCAATAATATTAATAAATATACTCAATTTACCAATTAATTTCAATTAAACACATAATTAACCTAATTTTTCAAAATTACATAAACTTAATAAATTCCAAATAAATATATAAAAATTCACAAAAATTACAAATAAATTTATATAATTCATTTCAACACCTATAATCACCATATAACACAATTTCATAATTTAATTAATTAATTTTCGAAAATTAGAAAATATTAATAAAATAATCAAAAATACCAAAAAAATAAAAATAAATTCCAAAAATTCTAAAAAAATTACAGCATGTAGATTGAGCTTCCAAGATCAAAGTTTGTGAAGGAAGTTTTCATGAATCAATCAAATTGAATCTCAAAAAATTCATAAACCCTAAATGGCCAAAATTTAGAAATTGAAATCTAGGAAAATCTAGACCATTTTAAGTGAAAAAAATCTTGGAATCACACTCACTGGATCTCAAGGAGAAGATAGAGACCAGAGGTGTCGATTTTGGTGACCGGAATCACGTCGATCGGAGCTTGATCGATTTTCGATTATTCCTTATTTTTCCAGCCAAAACACATCGGAATAGGGAGCTTAAAGCATCGGGAATGGCTGGCAAGGGAGGAGGAAGGAGGAGAGGCACACCGACAGCAAGAAAACCAGCTTGAATCGATCAGAAATGGGAGAAACCGATTGGGAGGGCAGAGGATGAAGATAGTGGCAAAACTGTAAATAAAGCAAACTTCTGATTTTTAATAAATAATAATGTATATATGTATATATGTATATATATATATCCACACTTATATTATAATATTATATATATTCCCACACACAAATAATACTCACCACACAAATAATTATATATATATAATAATTTATACACTTAAAATTAATTAATTAATATTAAAACTAAATAATAAAAACTAAGGTAATTAATTAAACCCAAATTAATTTAAATAAATATACATATAAAAATTTTATTTTGCACTTAAAAATTATATATGAGTTCATGCAATTTCGTAAAATTAGTCAAAATAATTAGTATTAAATTATTTATGTGTCAATTTCCTTGAAAATACAATTCCCGGGAAAATATTACGTAAAGTACTTAAAATAATATAAAATAATTAAAATAAGCTTTAATAAATATCAAACTCATAAAAATATCATCAATATGTACAAAATTATTAACATTGCATATCCCGATACAGTATAAAAATATTTAAAAACTCAAGATATTACACTCCCTGCTTCAGCCTGCCAATTAGTCGAGGAGAACTGAGGAAGGACTTCAATTCCTTAAAGGCTTTTTAGCATTGATACATCCACTTAAAGTTCTTAAGGTATTGAGCACTTGAAAGATTGGGAGACATCTCTTAATAGAATAAGAGATGAAGTGTCCTAAGGCTGTGATGTGCCCATTCAGCCATTACACATCCCTAATAAACTATGGGGGTTTCATCTTTATTACTACCTATATCTTTTCTAAATTCTCCTTGATTCCCCTCTGTGAGATCATAAACCCTAGGAATTTCCTTGCTTTCACTCCAAAGACATATTTTTCTAAATTGAGCTTCATGCCAAACTTGTCTAGTTCCCTAAAGCTTCTTTCAAATCCCTGGAATCAATAAACTAATCAATATTTGGCAACTGATAGCTATCCTTAGGGTAAACCTTGTTTAAATCTATAACATTCTCCATTTTTTGTTAGATTTCTTAACCAAAACAATATTAGAAAGTCAATTAAAGTAGTATACTTATCAGATAAAACTAAACCTGAGAAGTTTGATCACTTCATCTGATATGGCAATTTGCCTCTCCAACGCATGCCTTCTCTTCTTCTGCTTTATTAGTTTCACAAACGGATCCACATTTAACTTTTGGGTCATCACTTCAGGGTTAATACCTTGGATATCCTCAAGGGACTAAGTAAAAGAATTCTCCTTTTTCTTCAGAATAAATAGTACATCCTGACGTACCAACTCCTTTAAGTTTGCCCCCAACTTTACCTTTCTACCATCAAATAACTCCTAGTCATATACCTCTCCTACAAGCTCTAATCTCTCTTCCCTTTTCTCTTACTCAAGGGTTTCCATGAGCAATGCCTATGCTACCCCTCTCAAGGCCATTATTCACACTTCCATAGAAGCCTTATGATTTCCCCTTATATAAAATTATCCCCGAATGGTAAGGATCTTCATAGTGAGATATATTAGGAACATACTAGCACTTATTTCATAAAGGAAAGTTCTTCCTAGTATTACGTTATAGGCAAAAAGGATATCTACAACCATAAACATCATTAGGAATTCCTCAAAATGCACCTCATCTCCCAATTACACCATTAACATGGCAGAAACTTGTACGAAACTAACCTCCCTCCTATGCCTACTAATGGAGTAAACACTCTTTTAAGGTCAGTAGACAATATGTTCAATACTTTAAACACACTCAAGGCCATCAAGTTCACTGCACTTCTGTTATCCACAAGCATTCATCTCAAAAGGTGTTCCCGATCCTACCATCCACTACTAATGCATCTCTTATTGTCCATCCAACCAATCCCTATCTCAGGGTGAGAAGGTAACATGTTGGTCAAGTCTAAGAACTTCAGACACAAAATACACTCCCTTCTACCTCTTTTTGCTAGATCCTTCTTTCTTTAATAAACCCCTAACGATCACATTAATCACTACTGCAAGCTCATCCCTCTACCTCTTATGCTCTCTGTCTTTTCCCTTATCTATGTTTTCCCTTCTAAACTTAAACCTTCCATCATCGGCTAACCTATTAACAAACCTCTATAAATGACCAATATGGATTAACCTTTATATCTCATCTTTGAGCTACACATATTCCTCTATACCATGCCTTATTCCTCTATGGGATTCATAATACCTATCTCTATTTCTTAGGGATTTAAAATCAATACTCCTTGGCTAGTTGACTCTTTCACTTTATTACTTAATCCACATCAAGATTCCCCTTCTAAAAATGTTGAGAGGGGCATACTGGCACTACTAGTAAGTGTCAGCCCTAAACGTGTAGCACCTAGGGCCTCTATTGTTCTTCTCTCAACCCCATCTCTCCTATAGGGCCCAAACTTATACTCCTTAACTACTCTTTGATCATATGCCCCCTCCTCCTTTCGACCTTTAAGGAGAGGGGTAGTAGGCTTGCATCTATCTGGTTTGTTTTTGTTTGTAATTATAGACTCTTTGAGCCATATGTGCTATGGGGCTCTTACCATCAGCTCAAGCAAAGTTGATGGAGGGAGTAAGGTTAAAGAATCATAAAGGGGCTTACAAGTGGTCCCCACTAGTAAAGTCTTAATAGAAATTATAACATCCAGGTCATGTACTTGAACCACCTCTTTGTTAAACCTTTCTACAAAGTCTCTCAATGACTCCATTTCCTTTTGTGATAGTTTCTGGAGAATCGCCAAGACCTACCTGAGGGGAATACATATAATGAACCAGGTAATGAAAGCTTAAGACAATTGAACAAAACTAGAGATAAAACCACTATTTAACTTTGATACCATTCCTACACTATGCCTTTTAAAGTGATAAGGAACACCTTATAAAGAATTGAGTTGCAAGTGGAATTAAGGTGAATGGTGGTCCTATAGGTGTTGACACGACTGCCAAGATTTGTCAATCCATCATAAGAGCTTAAAGTTGGCATTTTGAATCTATTAGGGAAAAGGTTATTGATGTAGGGAAGTGTCCTTAAGATTAAAACCCTTGCCTTCTCCATCCAGTTTCAAGCTCTTTACCACCTTTTATACCATTTAAAGGAGCTTCTCCTGATTTATGTAAGCTTCAATATTCCCCATGAATCCTAGGGGATCCTCCTTATCCATGGCCATCTTCTCCTTGGCCTTAACCTTATGCCTACTTCGGGCTTAAGTCTCAACCTCATCCTCTAACTGTCAAGTAATATCCCCTTCAGCTCCCTTGCTTCCAAAGAGCATTACCCCACCGACCTCTTCCTCTATCTCGGCCTTTTCCACATCTGCTTCCCTTCGGCCTTCCTTCCCTATGACATTTTCAATCAAGATTTTGACAGTATCTATGAGCTCTTAAAGCACAGCCATAATAATAGTCATTTTTAGGTTTGGTGTTTGGGATGGGCGGTGGAGCATGCTAGTTTTATGAAGATGCTCTAGTGGTGTTTATAGTTGGTGGGGGATCAATGTTTAGTAGGGCTAAAAGGTTAATTAGGGTGGGTGGTAGTGCGCCAAGGGATTTAGGTCTGGTAAGGGTTGCTAGTGGGGTGTCATGGCCTGAAGTCTCCATTTTGCTCCTTTAGTACCATCATGTTCCATGCTTACCACACCAATGATACTATCGATCCATTTTTAGGTGTTTAGAGGTCCTAAAAAATAAAAACAGGTGAAGAGTTCGTTGGTAAAGTCCCAACTAGCTTACTCTGACCACTAAGTTGGTGGAGAAAATATGGAGAGGATAATGAAGGAACTAGGGTTTTTATAGTCATTTTGGTTGCTTACCTCTCTCTTGTATAAGGATGTATGTATATATGTATGTATGTATGTATGTATGTATGTATGTATATATATATATATATATATATATATATATATATATATATATATATATATATATATATATATATCCCTACCTTGTGCTAAATGGCATTTGATGAGTTGTTGGAAGTACTATTCAAGTGGTCTGCCTCCCCATTTCAACCATAGACGTCCCTGCAAGCTGGCATGCCAGCTCACTATATATATATATATATATCCCTACCTTATGCTAAATGGCATTTGATGAGTTGCTAGAAGTACTATTCAAGTGGTCTGCCTCCCCATTTCAACCATAGACGTCCCTGTAAGCTGGCATTTAGTGAGCTGGCATGGTTTGGTCACACACCAGGGGACATCATCCTTGTCATGGGTGAGGTGTGCTAGGTACTTGTAGGTTTGCAACGTGGTCACAAGATTCTTGTATGAGTAATCTTCCCTACCATGTTGGTTATGCCAACGTGTCTACTTCTTATTAGATGAACAAGATCTTCCTAAAGTTTAGGCCTTATGGGCCTTTTGAGCTCCGTTTGCTAGGGCCGAATCCATGTTCTGGTATCAAGTTCAATTATTTGGAAGGTTAAGTTTGATTTTTTCTTAGGTTTGGTTTCAAATATTAAAAGCCAAAATTATTTTTGATTCGAATTGTAAAACTTTCAACTAACCATAAAAAAATTGAAATAAATGAAATTTTAATTTTAAAATTATTTTAAATAATATTAATAATAATAATAATAATAATAATAATATAAAAATCTTAGAATACATTATGACTTTTAATTTTCAATTTTGGCTTGGGAAGTTAGGTTTTTAGTATAAAAGGTTTATTTTATTCGATTCAGTATGATTTAACTTTTCTAAATTTTAGTTTGGTTTGATTTTTATGTTTATAAATTTGATTAATTTGATTTTTGGATAAATTTATTTGAGTTTTGATTGAATGTGTTGGGTTTCGTGATGCAAACGCAACAAAAAAATTAAAAATTTATCACGTTCCCAAACCTAGATCCATGTAATTCGACTACTTGATTAAATCTAGGGTTTCAAGAATCTCACCAAGACATAGAAGAGTTAAGATTTTATGTTGCTTTGGTTATTCAAATATAGACATCTCCAAAAGGATGCATCCTCTATAGGTATCCACACAAACAACCCTTCACAAAACGAATTGGAGTGTGTGTACAAAAGAAAAACTCTGTCTTTGTTTTCTAAGAAGAGAGAAAACGAATTTGGAGGCAGGAAAAACCAAGTGTGTTAAACCCTATAGAATATAATATATTTATAGACTCCAAATTAGGGTTTCACCTACCAATGACCTTTTGGTAACTTCCATTTATTATATTCTGATTTTGTTTTAAAAACAAATAAGAAATAATATCTTATTTATTTATTTATTTAAAATAACATTTATCTTAAATAAATAAACAAATAAATAAATAAATAAAACACTTTAATTATTTATTTCCACAGAGTTTATTTTGGGCTTATTAAATCCATATTTTTTTTGGTCTTGTTCTAAGTGTGTGACCCTGTTGGATCACATAACATTGGTAATGGACCTAAATCTCTATTTAGGCCTACAAGTCATAAGTGGCCTCTAGCAAGACATTATGACTACCTAAGTCATGTGAAGTCAATAATCCGACATAACCTAATTACAGTGAATTTTATCGTCCCTTTATCACATGATATCTTAATTGAACATAAGGCATAGAATGTCATCCTTATATAGTTCAATATTATGACTTGATTCCAAGTAGACTGAAAATGATAACTCTTTATCAATTCACTTCAGCATGACCATGCATTTTCCTTCAGTCTATGTCATCAAGGGGCCCTTAGATATTTTTTTCATATTAATGAGGGATAAATTCCTTCTGAATCATTCACATTTCTCACATAACTAGTTTCATATCCAATAACATCCTATTTAATCGTCCGGTTAAAGACAATGTTAGAATGTGTCAAAACATAAAATAGCTATGTAGAAATCCATAATGATTTCAAGGTCAAAGGATCGAAATAAAATTATCGTGATGAGAATACTTATGACAATAATCTATGTAGTATTTTCATAGTGGGTCAATCCAGTACATGATCTCTCATCATGTACTTATGAGTTGACTTAATATTTCATATTCATTATTAGTAAAACATAACCATCGGTCAACATCATACTAGCCTTAATACTTTAATATTTATATAATGAATAAATGGCTAGGGATAATTAGAATAGAATTCTTATTTTAATGTAAGGGTTTTACTATCAAGTCACATACTTGATGGTTTTAGTAAGAATTAACCATTCATATAATTATCATAAAATCAAATGATAATGAAATACCTCTTTATTAATAAAATAAGAAAGTCAATACATAATTACAAATGATTGACCTAGTGCATATCACTAACAAAATGTTCACCCCTAACTACCGTAACTAAATTGCATGATTAAATAATAAAAAGTAATTTTTTAATTTAACTAATAAGTGACTATATTACCCTATTTTAAATAAATTATATAAAATGTTAATTTACTGAAGCTTTTTATGAAATTTCTTGTCTCTCCGCCCACCCATTTCCTTTTCAATCCATACATTTATACATAATATAAATATGAAACTATTTATAAATCAAATATGCGAAATATTCTTTTTCATGCTTAGATTTATTTATAAAATATTAAATTGATAATAACAAATAAGTATATATGTATCAAATATATATCAATACCTATATAGTCATGCTCCTAAATTTTATATAATTGATATTTAATATCTTTTAATTTTTATTATCTTTTATTCAATTTTAAAATTTATATTTTGAACTTATTTAGCCTTATAATGCAAGAAACTAGTAATTTTATAATTGCATGTTGATATGAGTATTAAAAAACTTATATGAACTTAAATAATATTAAATTGAAAAAGGTAAATAATTGGAACAAAGTTTTGATATTCTTATTTTGATTTCTAGCCTTTATTATTTTAAAATTTATTTTTAACGCTTTATATTAAGAGCTTTTGAGATCAAATGTTTATTTCCCTTGATATTATTTAAGCTAAATAATATTAAACATATATAAATTTATGGATAAAGGAGATTCGAAATAAAAGTGAAAAATATTATATAAAAATAATTATAATTAAAACACGAAACTTTATTTTGGGTGTGTATATATATATAGGATCAGCAATTTATGGCGATGGCGTAAAACTAGTAACTAAACTAGATATTGTTTTACCGTAATAAGGATTCATCACAAGACTCAAGAAAGTGAGCTGTGAGTTGTTACATGTCGCTCATATAGTCCAAAGTGTAGCCGCTAGCATATTGGACTATAGTGACAACAATGCTTTCACTTCAAAGTTATCAAAAACGACTTATGTAAACTCGTTTAGGGTTGAACTGTTTCAATTATAAGGTTGGTGTCTTTTTGAGGTAGTCATTTAAATTCCCTTTTCTACTCCATTTTTACAATTATTTTAAAAAATGACTATTTTTTCAACTTCTAGTAATGTCAAAATACGATAGGCCAACACCACCTTTATTTTGAATTTGAAGCTCATATGAATCATTATTGATATAGCTGAAAAGAAAATTATTTAAATTATAATTTATATAATTATATCAAATTAATTATTAAAAATCGAAATAATCTCAGTCCTAATTTAAAAAAAAAAACAACAATTTTGAAAGTCATATTAGCAGGTGATTCCAAATTCTGAATTCTAATGCCCCGGCAGCCACCGTCGCACCAACAACGTACGCAAGCATTGATGGAAGGTTAGTGACGGTCAAATTTTTCAATTGCAAAGACTTAATGACCAATGCAGCTCGTTGGACCTCCTACATATTGCCAGTGGCAACCAATGCAATTTCTCTTTCTTTTTTTGGGTTTTCAATCATTTTCGTAACATTTATTTGTTATTTATTATATTTGCATTGCTATTAATTATGGTCTAAAGTATAGTATGTGTAGGACCCAAATGGTGATATTGTGTGAATGATGAGCCAAAGATGTTCGTGGGGCTATTGTGTTTCAAGCCTTGCATATCATTGTTTAATATTTTGATGTCATGCAACCTACAAACAGTGAACATGATTGGATTTTCTTGACAAGCTTATTATATCGACTTATTAATTTCATGTTCATCTTAAGAAAAATGGGTCCAATTAAGTGATTTAACATCATTCCAATAAGAAATACTCATTTGTTGTATCATTTATATCAAAAGGAAGATGAAATCATTCTAACAAAAAATACCCAAAAGTAATCCGTACCAACTGTCTTGCTTTATTTTCAATTCCCATTATTTGCACTAGTTTTTATTGTTGTTGTTGATACCACAATAGTCTTATAGATCTTGCATTAGAAGTTCAACGATATATGTTAAAATAAAAAGAAAGAAAAAAAATGTAGATAAAATTAAAGATATTTCATGTCACTAATAATTTGTTGTGTCTTATTAAAAGATAAAATAAATTTTCTAAATATAAATAAACCATTTTTTTAGAATATATAAATAGGCTATTCAATTGAAAAGAAAATAATATTTATGAAATCTATTAAACCGTAATAATACTATTCATGTAGTAACGTGCAATGTGTGACATTGCACTATTTGTGCTGGGATGATTTCTGTTCTTATATTATATTGCATATAATAGATGAAAATTGTCAAATAGAGAAATTTAATTTTCCAACTAATTAAAATGGCCCATAATGTATTAAATCATCATACGTAGGACCATCTTCACGTGAAGACCACTTGCTTCCTTGAATACTTAATCAGCCGCCTCCCTTTCACTTCCTGTGTATTTAGTACCATATAGGGTCCTCTCTATGTCGAAGGGAGCTTATCAAAGTCCAAAAGGCATTGTACTATAAAGAAGCAAGTGAACCCACCAATTTCATAATTCAACAATCGCTTTTCCTCCCGTTTCTCAGCATCTCCCCAACCCCAAATTTTAGATAGAAAGTAAGTAAAGCATGGATTTCTTCCATGCCCAAAACCAACAAAAACACACACTAAAACATAACAACAAAAAGAGGCTAACACAAGACCAAGTAAGGCTCCTTGAAAGAACCTTCACCACCAACAAGAAGCTTGACCCTGAGCTAAAGCACCAATTATCAAACCAACTAGGAGTTCCAGCGAGACAAGTGGCCATTTGGTACCAGAACAAGAGAGCTCGATGGAAGACACAAAGCTTAGAGCTCGACTACAACACACTACAGGTGAAGCTAGAGAATGCATTGACTGACAAAAGGAGATTAGAGAAAGAAGTGATGCAACTCAGAGATGAGTTAAGGAAGGCTCAAGAAATGGTGTTGGCTATCAACCAAGGAGTAATAATTCCTCACCATCACCATTACCACCACCACCACCCTCCTCTTCCTCCTCAGCCTCTTCATAATGTTTCTTGCAACTCTTCTTGTGATGAAGGAGGTAGCTCTAGCTTGCACGAAGATGTGAATGGAGACGTTTTGCAACTTGATGAGCTTTATGCTTGTTTAATTGGTTCTGGTGGGGCTTCTGGATCAACTTGGGCTCACTGACTATGTGACAAAAAAAAAATTGTTTTTCCCTCCCAAAAATACCAAAAAAAAAAAAAAAAGGATGTGTTGTTGGTATTAACACCCATCCTTAGATTCTGAATGGATATTTGTGCACATGATGCAGAGGTCAAGCTAACCAAGTAAAGTTCTTCTGTGACAAAATTAAACGTTTGGGTAAGTGAATATAGTGTCCCTTGGAAAATGTAGGGAAAAACTTAGAGACGTCCCTTTTTATCCCCTTAGTTTTATGATAGTAGAATATGGTGTGAATTAAAGAATTTATATTTTAGGAGGAATTAACGACTTGTGAATTATAGTTAGTGGGTATTGATATAAAAATGATATCAAGTAGTCTGTATACCTGATGTCAAGTGATCAGAAGAAATGGGCTATCGTCAAAACTCTATTGTAATAATGTAATGTAATGTATCTCTCAGTGAATTAATTTGGCTTGTGTTGTCACCAAAAGAAGAAGAAAATAAAGTGATTTTAATTAATTTTTGTAACCGCTCTACTTATATTAATAAATTCTAGTTGAGCTTTTATGGTGCTTCTCTTCTAGCTAGATCCAAATATTTATCCCTTTATCCCTAAGATAGATAATAATAATAATAATATTGCTGGTTCCCTTTCAACTTATTTTAGAGGCATCATGCGAGTGGAACTTGCATGTGTACTCTGCATATGTTTACTCCAATTGTATTGCTCCATTTCAGAGTCAAACCATTCCAACTTTCTCAACCGTTCTACTTGTTTTGATGTGTGGATGGTTAGTTTTGGTCAAAAAAATAAATGTGGAAGAGTTTATCTGGTGGGGATGGGGGACCGGCCGGAGTCGATAGCAGGGAACGGAATGGACTTTATTTCGTAACTTCACAATTTCACATCAATATGAGACATATCTATGTGGGGTTTATTTTGACCATATAGTATAATGCAAATTTTGGATTAGAATGCTGACTTTTTTAGTTTCAATTTGGACTACAGGCCAAAGAGTTCATTTTTGTGAATTCTTATTTATAAGCAGCAAAAGGGTTTCCTCTTTCATTTTCAAAATAAAATTTGGAATTAAAATTCCTATTCAACTTTTAAAAAAAAAAAAAAAGTGTATCGTCAAGTACTTAGCCAATAACAAGAATCGTGCGCGCAAATTATCCTTATGAACAAGGGGCGGAACAGCAATTAGTTGTTATAAGGCCAATTTTTAATTGCATTTGGATAAAATGAAGTTTTCATAAGAATGAAAGAGGCTAATTTTTTTCCAAAAACAAATGTATAAAAGGATTTGAGGGGTTATTTCAATTTTTCATAAATCATTTTTTTAAAGTTTGCTGATTTTGTAATTTAAAAAAAAAAAAAAAATTGGGTCCTTTATATATTTAGTTGGGAGTGTAACTAAGTCAAATCGACTTACAAGCTATTCAAAATTAACTAAAAAAAAAGTTGAAATCGATTTGATTATGAGCTTAAGCTCGAACTAATTGGATTGACTAATAAGTTGTGCTCAAATTTTTTAATGTTTAACAGATAAGTGAGTCTAATAGAACTTTCACATATTTTAATGAGGAAATAATCTTTGTATTAGCTATATAGTCTTGTATAGCTAGAAAATTATTAGGCGGTAGAGATTTACTTTCCCGTATAAGCATAATTATGTGCCAAATTAGTTCCTTCACTTTAAGGATTTAATTTTGTATGTATGTATGACTTCTTGATGAATAGAGACAAGACTTCTCTCAACATTGAATTCTCTCTAAAATATTTTCTTATGGTATCAAAGCCATGAGTGGGAATGTTAGTGGTGAGAAAAAGGAGGCCAATGATGCCTTAACTAAATTAATGATGTATTCATACTTTCTTTCAACAAATGATAATCCATGAAATGTTATTACATAGGTACAACTAAAGGGGAGAGAATTATGATGAATGGCCAAGAGCAATAAGAACGACGCTTCAAGCCAAGAAAAAGTATAGGTTCATTGATGGTTCAATAAAGCAACCTTCAGAAGATTCTTCAGAACTAGAAGATTGGTAGACTGTTAACTCCATATTGGTGTCATGGATATTGAACACAATAGAACTAGCTTTACAATTAATCATCACATACATGGAGATCACAAAGGATCTTTAGGATGATATTAAGGAGCAATTTTCTATAAGGAATGGACCACGAATTCATCAGCTTAAAATAGAGCATATGGAATGCAAATAACAAGGAATAACCATAGTGAATTATTATGGAAAATTGAAGTTGATATGGTAAGAATTAGGGAACTATGAGTAGAACCTGGTGTGCAAATGCAATATTAGTGCAGAATTGGATAAGAAACGTGAAAAAGAAAGGTTACATCAATTCTTGATGTGATTGGACGATTCAGTTTATGGATAAATGTGTTCCAATATTTTGAGTACCAAACCATTATCAAGTCTGAATCGAGCATACACTATGATAGTTCAAGAAGAATGAGTTCGTAATATAACTCGTGAAAAGTAACAATGGAGTGAGCATATGGCCTTTGTTGTCCAAACATGATCAACTTTAAAAGGACAAACTAAAAATAAAGATAAGTCCATAGAGTGCATAAACTATAACAAGCAAGGGTGTAATGTTGAGTCATGTTTTCAGCTGATTGGTTATCTAGATTGGTAGGGTGAAAGGCTATAGGGTAATGAACACAGAGGTGGACTAGGAGGAATAAAATAACCTATTGTCTCATGTAGTAAAGTAGTGGTGGACTAATAGAGTCAATGCAATAGTTGTCACAGCATAAGAAAGAAAGACAACCAAAATATAGAAAAGAGGATTAAACGAATTGAGTAGTAAGAAATGGAAAACTCTACTTAATCTTTTGAATTCTTAAAAGGATGAAAATTAAAGAAGATTGAATGGTATGTATAACACTATGGAATGGATAATTGACACATGAGCTTCTCATCATGTTGCAGCAAGTCTCGAATTGATAAATAACTTGAAAAGTGCTCATCCTATCCCGATTGGAATGCCATATGGGAAGGAAGTCATGGCGAAGAAAAAAGGAACTATGATGTTAAATAAACATCTAAAATTGAATGATGTTTTATATGTTCCTAATTTAAATTGTAACCTAATTTTAATATCACAACTTATTGATAAGATGGATTACATAGTTTTGTTATAATACAGGACCACAATTTAAGGATGTTGATTGGTACAAGTGAGAGGCATGAGGGGCCCTATTACTTCAAAGGAATGGAAGGCATAAAGTGTGTTAAGCTTTAAAGGTGGTACATAAAGATATCTTTGAAATTTGAGATAAAAGGTTAAAAGTGTTTATATTAGTAATGATAAATGTGCTAGTTATGAAGTTTGTCTTCGAGCAAAATAAAGTAGAGGAGAGTTTATGTCCAATAATAACAAAGCATCTAGTGCCCTTGAAATGATTCATTGTAATTTATAGGAACCTTATAAAACTCCAATGACAGGAAGGAGATAAATTTACAAGTCAAAGTCACAAATGTGCATTTCTTGGGTATTCTTTTAAAAAGAATGGATAAAGCTTGTATAATATTTAAATAAATGAATTTCTTATCTTAAGAGATGTAGTTTTTGTGGAAAAATAGTTCCCTTATATGCATAAAACCAGTGATGTATAAAGGAAGACTGGTAAAAATGTAGTTAAAGACTAATTAGTTAAAAAAGAATTGGAACATTGTTATAAGATGCCTGAAAAAGAGAAAGGTAATTAGTAGAATCAAGATGTGATTGAGCCAAACAATAATACACAAGAACACGATATGATTGAAGCAAGGGGGTACGATAAAAGCAAAGCAAATTCAATAACCTAAATAGTTACTTAGTCAAGGTCATAGGGAGAATCATGAATATATTTTACTGTGAGATTTTTCTTATACACTATGGAAGTAATGAGCCTTTCTGCAAACTCACTTTATCATTAACATTCCTTAAGTATTCATTATCCTATTACTCTATATGTGAATTGTGATAAATTCTTTATACATCATCGTGCTTTCTTAATAGTTGTTACTGCATGCATTAAACTTAAGTCTTTTTTTAAAGCTATAAAAGATGAACAATAAAGAAATGCTATAAAGAAGGAAATATAAGCTTTAAAAGATAATGGAATGTGGATTGTGAAGCCATTGCCACGTAGCAAGCAATAGGATGTAAATGGGTGTTTTGGATCAAGTATAATGCACATAGAATAGTTGAACATTACAAGGCTTGGTTGGTTATTCTTAGAAATAGGCAAGTTGAAGGAATTGGCTATAATAAGACATTTGCACCCATGGAAAAAATGGTTGCAGTTCATACTTTTCTTACAATAACTATAACTAAAACTTGGGAACTCCATCAGATGGATATGCATAATGCATTCTTACATGGAGATTTACAAGAAGAGGTGTATATGTGCATGCATCCTGGTTTTTACACTCATAAACTAGGAATGGTATGTCATTTGAAGAAGTCTTTATATGGGCTATGCCAGGCTCCTCAATGTTGGTTTGTAAAATTGGATTCCGCTTTGAAGGAGTATGGTTTCATGCAATCCTATTCTGATTATTCTCTTTTCACTTTGTAGCAAGGCAAGGTACAAGTCCATATGTGTCACGACCCAAAACAGGGGCCATGACCGGCGCTAGGGAACGGGAATTCTTTTGAATCCGGAACCCGTAGCAAGCCTAAAAATAAAATAAATCATGCCATAACAACAGTAACAATATAATATGCAGTGGAAAATAAAAATCATAATATCATAATATCATTCTCATCCACTGGATTTAAATCAAAATCTCATCACATATATAATAATCCTTTTAATACAAATCCAGTTTCAATATAATACATCTTTTTAAAATAAAATAAAAAACATGAAATCCAACACTTTAATTCACAACTACTGCAGTGTCTAGATAAAATAAATAAGACTCAAGTATATAATTTACATAAAGAAGCCGGGGCGGAAGAAATCCGGCGTATCGACCTGCTACTGAGGTCTGAAGAAGTTAACTCTCCTGAAAAATAGTCAACGGAGGGGAGTCAGACCTCACTAAGTGAATTACTATAATATATACATACACACTAAGTGACAATGCATACAGTCAACAGTATATATGTAATATGTAAATATATACATGCAAATTCACACAGATGCAGAAAAATCATTTATATATATTTTATCTGAAAATCATGGTTTATGAAGGATTACATAGAACCCTAGAATATCGCAACCTCGAAAATAGTGTTAAACAACACTCTAGCCATATAGGCTCACTTATTCCAAATATATCCACTTAATCCATATGGACAGTAGACTGGCCCCGAGACACTAAGTCAACCGAGCTCCAGCAATCTGACTGCCAGTGTGATTGGCCCCGAGACACTTGGTCAACCGAGCTCCAGCAATCACACCCAAACCACATCTCACATATCAAATAATCATATCAAATCAATATCCACAAATAGTTAGTAATATAGCCTAAATACTATAGGTGTACCGGTACGTACTCGGTCCCAGTGCTACCCACTAGGTAGCACGTTCTATTGATATCCTTCATCATTAAATATAAAACATTCATTCATAATAAATGATGCATGAATTTCAATAAAATAGCAACATAAACCACATATATATACCGGAAATATACCAAAAGTAAACCAAGTATATTTCGAGTATATATATGTCAAATAAATTCAATCAAATCATAAATTAAACTAAAAATATATTTAAAAACATTTTAAATATATTTTATTAATAAAACATGTATATAATTTATTATGTACCAAAAATAAACCAAAAATATACTTAAATACAAATCACATTATTTATGCATTTTAATCAAAATAAAACATATATTTCTAAATCATGCATCCTAAGCATATATATATAGTATAGTAACTCACCTAATGCGCTCCACGAGACAGGTCCGACGGGCCTGGTCCACTAGCCCTCGGTCTCGGCGCAACTAAACAAGCAATAAATAACCGATATTAGAATAAACCTAACAGAAATCCTAGAATTCAATCTAGAGTATTAAAATACGAAAACAGAATTAGGGTTCGACTGGATATCACGTTTTACGAGAATTCTATCGAAAATCCGGCAGAACCTCCCCTGTAAAACGGACATCTCTCTACTCAAAAGAGTAGAGCCGACCCTACAAAGAAACACACTTCGAAATACAAGCTCAACAAAAATCCACAACCCCTCGGTCGGACTCCAGACTACAGTCTACCGACCGGGGTCCACAATCACAGAACATAATTCAAATATACCAAAAATATCTTTAAATCACTGAAATACATCTCATAGGTAAAAATTACATAATTAACCTTGAAACACTGTAAAAACCGATTAAAACTCATTTTATTAGAAAAACCGTATATTATATATATAATTGAAAATAATTCACGAAAAATAGTTTCAATTAGTTAAAAATACCAAATATTTTGTAGAAATCATTTTTATACCTTAAATAAATATTAAAACCAATTAAATTACATTTTTAGACAATTTAGGGTAAAATTACCAAAATACCCCTATATATATAAATATACTTAAATTACTTCAAAAATTCACCAAAAATCATACAATTATCCAAAATTAATTTTCTCAACATATTTATCAATAATATCAATAATTAAACCCAATTAACCAATTAAATTCAAATAAAAACACATTTAACCCTAATTTCTCAAAATCACATAAACTCAATTAATTCAAAATAAATACTTAGAAATTCATAAAAATTCAAAATAAATTCCTATAATTCATTTCAACACCTAATTTAACCATAAATCCCAATTTCATAATTTAAATAATTAATTTCCGAAAATTAGAAAATAATATTAAAATATTCAAAAATACCCAAAAATCCAAACAATCTCCAAAAATTCTACAAAAATTCATAAATGTATATTAAGCTACTAGGAACAACATTTGTGAAGGAATTTTTCATGAATCAATCAATTCGAAGCTCAAAAAAATCAAAAACCCTAATAGGCCGAAATTGACAAAATCGAAACCTAAGCAATTCTAGACCATTTTAGCTCAAACCAAAGCTAGAATCACACTCACCGGAGCTCAAGGAGAAGAAAGAGACTGGCGGTGTCGAAAACGGTGGCCGGAATCGGCGTCATCGACGGTGGATCGATTTTTGGCTTCTCCGGCCAAAATCGATCTCCAGATGCCGGAAACGGCCTCCTCAGGCAGCGAAATTGGTCGGGGAAGACGGTGGCACACCGGACGGCACACCCACGGTGAAGAAACGGCATGGCAGCGACCAGAAATGGAGAAGGGAAGAATCGGGAGGAAGAAGAAGAAGTCGGGGCAGTTTTGTAATTTTTCAAATTTTTTTGATTTTTTGACAAATATATGTATATATATACTTTATACTATATATTAAAATAATATTAAATTACACACATCAAATATACACCACACACATAAAAATATTAATATTTTAATAATTTATACTAATTAAAATTAATTAAATAACAATTAAACAATTAAATACTTAATAAAATATTAGGGAAATAATAAACCCTAATTAAATAAATATACACACACAGGCTTTATTTAATAATTTAAAAATATGTATGAGTTCATACAAGTCCGTAAATACATTTAAAATAATTAATAATACATTGTTTACGTGAAAATTTCCCCGAAAATGCAAGTCCCGGGAAAATTTTACGTAAAACACTGAAAATAATACACAGTATTTAAAATAGGTTTTAAATACATATTAACTCGTAAAAATATCATATAATGTACAAAAATTATTAACACTGCATATCCCGGTACAGTGTAAAAATATTTTTAAAAACACGGGATATTACAGTCTCCCCCCCTTACAAGAATTCGTCCCCGAATTCCAGAAAACAAAATCAAGAAGGAAAGAGATACGGGTAAGAAGCTCGCATCTCAGCTTCAGTCTCCCACGTATGCTCTTCAACTCTGTCACTATGCCATAGAACCTTGACCATCGGAATTTGCTTCGATCTCAACTGTCGAACTTGATAATCAACGATCGTCACAGGTTCTTCCACAAACGTCAAATCTTCACTCACTTCTATACTATCAGGTTGCAACACGTGTGAAGGATCTGAGATATACTTCCTCAACATCAAGATATGAAATACTGGATGCACCTGTGACATACTCGGAGGCAAATCCAACCGATATGCAACAGTGCCAACTCTCTCCAGAATCTCAAACGGTCCAATATATCTCGGTGCTAACTTACCCTTCCTGCCAAATCTCATCACACCCTTCATCGGAGATACTTTCAAAAAAACGAAATCTCCAACCTGAAACTCCACATCTCTGCGCCTAGGATCTGCATAACTCTTCTGTCTGCTAACTGCGGTCTCTAATCTGCGCTTGATCACGGCGACTTTCTCTGCAGCATCCTGAACCATCTCTGGTCCAGTCAAAGCTCTCTCACCAATCTCATCCCAACTCAACGGGGATCTACACTTCCTTCCATATAACGCCTCATACGGTGCCATACCAATACTGCTATGGTAGCTGTTATTATATGCAAACTCAATAAGTGACAAATGATCATCCCAGCTACCTCCCAAATCCAAGACACACATCCTCAACATATCTTCCAGTGTCTGGATCGTCCTCTCAGACTGGCCATCTGTCTGAGGATGAAAAGCAGTACTGAAATCCAACCTAGTGCCCATCGCTTCTTGTAACTTCTGCCAAAAACGAGAAGTAAACACCGAACCTCTATCTGACACAATGGACACAGGTACTCCATGAAGGCACACAATATGGTTCACATACAACTTCGCCAATCTAGCAACTGAATATGTGGCTTTCACAAGCAAGAAATGTGCAGACTTCGTCAACCTGTCTACAATCACCCAGATGGAGTCGTATCTATCCTTCGAACGAGGTAAACCGACCACAAAATCCATAGCTATCCTTTCCCACTTCCACTCGGGAATAGGAAGAGGCTGAAGCTTCCCAGAAGGCTTCTGATGTTCGGCTTTCACTTGTTGACACGTCAAGCACTTAGCAACATAATCAGTAACATCTTTCTTCAATCCGTCCCACCAGTATAGATCTCTGATACTGTGGTACATCTTAGTAACACCCGGATGAACGCTGTAGGCTGTAGAATGTGCTTCCTCTAAAATCTCCTCTCTCAAGTCATCCACATCAGGAACACACAATCTACCACTGATCCACAACACACCATCATCATCGAGTGTGAAATCAGTGAACTTCCCTGCTCTGACATTCTCTGCAAGCTCTTCCAGAATAGGATCTCGGCTCTGAGCTGCTTTAATCCTATCCCTTAGTACAGATCGTACTTTAAACTGAGCTAACAGTCCACCTGATCTACTAATCTTCATCATCAGACCTTGATCCACCAACAGATGCAATTCTTGGATCAATGGTCTCCTCTCAACACCGATGTGAGCAAGACTACCTGAGGACTTCCTACTCAAAGCATCTGCTACCACATTAGCTTTACCCGGATGGTAAAGAATCTCGCAATCATAATCCTTCAACAATTCCAACCATCTCCTCTACCTCAAATTCAAATCTCTCTGCTGGAAAATGTACTTAAGGCTCTTGTGATCAGTAAATATCTCACAAGTCACCCCGTACAAATAATGTCTCCAAATCTTCAAAGCAAAGATCACTGCAACCATCTCAAGATCATGTGTAGGATAGTTCTGCTCATGCTTCTTCAACTGCCTCGAAGCATAGGCTATCACCCTTCCATTCTGCATCAACACACAACTAAGACCAATTCTAGAGGCATCACAGTAAACTGTGAACTTATCCACACTATTAGGCAAAGCTAATACTGGCGCTGTGGTCAACTTCTCCTTCAATAACTGAAAACTGTTCTCACAAGCTTCTGACCACTCGAATCTAACATTCTTCTGAGTCAAGCGAGTCATAGGGGCTGCAATTCGGGAAAAATCCTGCACAAACCGCCTATAATACCCGGCTAAACCCAGAAAACTCCGAATATCTGTAACAGAAGTAGGTCTAGGCCACTCAGATACTGCCTCAACCTTCTGTGGATCAACCTGAATACCTTCTTTAGACACTACGTGTCCAAGAAAAGAAACACTCTCCATCCAGAAATCACACTTCGAGAATTTAGCATAAAGCTGATGATCTCTCAGTGTCTATAGTACAATCCTCAAGTGATATACGTGCTCTTCCATACTCCTCGAATATACCAGTATATCATCAATGAAGACTACTACAAACTGATCCACATACGGTCTGAATACTCGGTTCATCAGGTCCATAAAAGCTGCTGGTGCATTAGTCAAACCAAAAGACATCACCAAAAACTCATAATGGCCATATCTAGTGCGGAACGCTGTCTTAGGAATATCAGCTTCACTGATACGCAGCTGATGGTAACCCGACCTCAAGTCAACCTTAGAAAAGAACTATGCACCCTGTAACTGATCAAACAAATCATCTATCCTCGGGAGAGGATACTTGTTCTTCACCGTCACCTTATTCAGCTCTTTGTAGTCAATGCACAGTCTCAGGGTACCATCCTTCTTCTTCACAAACAGGACTGGTGCACCCCAAGGAGAAACACTAGGTCTAATAAAACCTTTATCCAACAACTCTTACAACTGCTCCTTCAACTCTCTCAACTCTACAGGAGCCATACGATAGGGTGGCATAGATATAGGAGTAGTACCTGGAACCACATCTATACAGAACTCAATCTCTCTGTGAGGTGGTAAACCTGGTAACTCCTCAGGAAAAACATCAGGAAACTCACAAGCAACAGGAACATCTATGAGTGACAACTTCTCCACTGACGTATCCCTAACCAATGCCAAAAATCCCTGACAACCTTTCCCCAACAACTTCCTAGCTGTAATAGCAGAAATAAGATTCTGAGGTGCTGAACTCCTATCACCAACAAACTTAAAATCTTCTTCACCAGGAATTCTAAAAGTCACCTCCATATTCCTGCAATCTACCACGGTAAAGTGCTGAGATAACCAATCCATTCCCAGAATAACATCAAACTCCATCACATCCAACAATATCAAATCAGCGGGTAATTCTCTATCTCCCACGAGAACTGGACAACCAGAAAGAACAATATCGACGTCCAAGGAATCGCTCAGAGGAGTGGCAACAGACAAAGGAAAAGCCATCCTCGAAGCTTGCCAACAAGATTTAGAAGCAAAAATGGGAGAAACAAAGGAATGCGTGGCACCCGGATCAAACAAAACCCAAGCATCCAGGTAACAAACAGAAACAATACCTGCCACGACTGCATTAGATGCCTGAGCATCCTGCTGAGTCAGATGGAAGACTCTGGCCTGACCTCGACCTCCCTGCTGACTGGTAGAAGCCTGGCCAACACCTCTGGCACCTCCTCTAGTACCTCTACCACGACTCTGCGGTGGAACAAACTGAGTAGAACTCTGATGCTGAGCTGGTGGCAACTGAAATGGCACGGGTGCTGCACTAGCAATCGACTGCTGTGGGAATCGCAGAATCTGCTGCTGCTGATACCCGGAATAAGGACACGATCTGGCAAAATGTCCTGTCTGTCCGCATCTGAAACATGTCAGTGGTGTCAGATAACACGGTCCCTGATGGACTCTACCACAAGTCTGACAAACACTGGCCGCTGATCCAGAACTACGGCCACTGCTACTGCTCGAAGCACCTGACCCAAATCTGAACGATCTACGCTGACCTCCACGGCCATGTCTACTGCTCCGATGCACTCGCTGCTGCTATCTCTGACTCTGCTGAGTCGGACCTCGCTGCTGACTACTCGAACCAACATGAAAACTCGAATACGGAGTAGCCTGCAATCCACTCGACTGAACTCCTAACTGGTAATAATCAGGCATCACTCCCTGCCTAACTAACCTCAGCTTAATCTCCTTAGCTAACTCAATCACAGACTCGAGAGTAAGGCCTGCTGTAGGCATACCAGCAAAAGCTGAACCCAAACCAGTAACATACGTAGTAACAGCAAAATACTGATCTCGCATCAGATCCTCAGCATATCTACCCAATCGAAGAAACTCTCGGGTATACTCTTCTACAGATCGATCTCCACGAGAAATACTAGTCAAACGGAGACGATAACTCAAACGAAGAGGCTCTGGACAAAATCTCCTCATAAACCGCTCTCGAAACTGAGCCCAGGTCATCGTCATCATATAGGGCTGGATCATCTGAATGAACCAATCTAGAGCTGGTCCCTCAATAGACAACTCGACGATCATGATCCGCTGGTACTCGGTATGAGCAGTCCGAGTCCTAGTCTCAATCGCATGCAGAAAATCTAAAGGATCAGAAGTACCATCAAAAGCAATCCTGCCAACTCTGGCATAGAACAAAGCTGCCTCAGGGTCACACATACCCTGCTGATAGGCAAGCTGAACAGGCTGAACAACTGGAGGAACAGGAACATCAAACTCAGGCTCAACAGGCTCCTCGTCCTGTAACTCTCTCTGCCTACGGCGACCTGCCGCTCCTCGAGGTCTACCTCTGCCACGACCTCTACGCCTAACTGGCTGCTCAGGAGGTAAAACCTCATCCTGAAAAGACTCATCATCCTCAGCCTCAACGACCGGTGGAGCGACACGCGCTCGCCTCCTCATACTGAAAAGACAAACGGAAAGATTCAGACAAAATAGACAACGGAGGAATAACGCTGAAAACTACAGCAAAGAATACTTATCAAGACATACTCGAACCTAATATACTGCAGTAGTCCAACAGAAAACACAACTTTAAAACTAGGGCCACAACTCACATAACTAAGCCCTGACACAGAACTCCGCTCTGATACCAACTTTGTCACGACCCAAAACAGGGGCCATGACCGGCGCTAGGGAACGGGAATTCTTTCGAATCCGGAACCCGTCGCAAGCCTAAAAATAAAATAAATCATGCCATAACAACAGTAACAATATAATATGCAGCGGAAAATAAAAATCATAATATCATAATATCATTCTCATCCACTGGATTTAAATCAAAATCTCATCACATATATAATAATCCTTTTAATAAAAATCCAGTTTCAATATAATACATCTTTTTAAAATAAAAAAAAACATGAAATCCAACACTTTAGTTCACAACTACTGCAGTGTCTAGATAAAATAAATAAGACTCAAGTATATAATTTACATAAAGAAGTCGGGGCGGAAGAAATCCGGCGTATCGACCTGCTACTGAGGTCTGAAGAAGTTAACTCTCCTGAAAAATAGTCAACGGAGGGGAGTCAGACCTCACTGAGTGAATTACTATAATATATATACATACACACTAAGTGACAATGCATACAGTCAACATTATATATGTAATATGTAAATATATACATGCAAATTCACACAGATGCAGAAAAATCATTTATATATATTTTATCTGAAAATCATGGTTTATGAAGGATTACATAGAACCCTAGAATATCGCAACCTCGAAAATAGTGTTAAACAACACTCTAGCCATATAGGCTCACTTATTCCAAATATATCCACTTAATCCATATGGACAGTAGACTGGCCCCGAGACACTAAGTCAACCGAGCTCCAGCAATCTGACTGCCAGTGTGATTGGCCCCGAGACACTTGGTCAACCGAGCTCCAGCAATCACACCCAAACCACATCTCACATATCAAATAATCATATCAAATCAATATCCACAAATAGTTAGTAATATAGCCTAAATACTATAGGCGTACCGGTACGTACTCGGTCCTAGTGCTGCCCACTAGGTAGCACGTTCTATTGATATCCTTCATCATTAAATATAAAACATTCATTCATAATAAATGATGCATGAATTTCAATAAAATAGCAACATAAACCACATATATATACCGGAAATATACCAAAAGTAAACCAAGTATATTTCGAGTATATATATGTCAAATAAATTCAATCAAATCATAAATTAAACTAAAAATATATTTAAAAACATTTTAAATATATTTTATTAATAAAACATGTATATAATTTATTATGTACCAAAAATAAACCAAAAATATACTTAAATACAAATCACATTATTTATGCATTTTAATCAAAATAAAACATATATTTCTAAATCATGCATCCTAAGCATATATATATAGTATAGTAACTCACCTAATGCGCTCCACGAGACAGGTCCGACGGGCCTGGTCCACTAGCCCTCGATCTCGGCGCAACTAAACAAGCACTAAATAACCGATATTAGAATAAACCTAACAGAAATCCTAGAATTCAATCTAGAGTATTAAAATACGAAAACAGAATTAGGGTTCGACTGGATATCACGTTTTACGAGAATTCTATCGAAAATCCGACAGAACCTCCCCTGTAAAATGGACATCTCTCTACTCAAAAGAGTAGAGCCGACCCTGCAAAGAAACACACTTCGAAATACAAGCTCAACAAAAATCCACAACCCCTCGGTCGGACTCCAGACTACAGTCTACCGACCGGGGTCCACAATCACATAACATAATTCAAATATACCAAAAATATCTTTAAATCACTGAAATACATCTCATAGGTAAAAATTACATAATTAACCTTGAAACACTGTAAAAACCGATTAAAACTCATTTTATTAGAAAAACCGAATATTATATATATAATTGAAAATAATTCACGAAAAATAGTTTTAATTAGTTAAAAATACCAAATATTTTGTAGAAATCATTTTTATACCTTAAATAAATATTAAAACCAATTAAATTACATTTTTAGACAATTTAGGGTAAAATTACCAAAATACCCCTATATATATAAATATACTTAAATTACTTCAAAAATTCACCAAAAATCATACAATTATCCAAAATTAATTTTCTCAACATATTTATCAATAATATCAATAATTAAACCCAATTAACCAATTAAATTCAAATAAAAACACATTTAACCCTAATTTCTCAAAATCACATAAACTCAATTAATTCAAAATAAATACTTAGAAATTCATAAAAATTCAAAATAAATTCCTATAATTCATTTCAACACCTAATTTAACCATAAATCCCAATTTCATAATTTAAATAATTAATTTCCGAAAATTAGAAAATAATATTAAAATATTCAAAAATACCCAAAAATCCAAACAATCTCCAAAAATTCTACAAAAATTCATAAATGTATATTAAGCTACTAGGAACAACATTTGTGAAGGAATTTTTCATGAATCAATCAATTCGAAGCTCAAAAAAATCGAAAACCCTAATAGGCCGAAATTGACAAAATCGAAACCTAAGCAATTCTAGACCATTTTAGCTCAAACCAAAGCTAGAATCACACTCACCGGAGCTCAAGGAGAAGAAAGAGACTGGCGGTGTCAAAAACGGTGGCCGGAATCGACGTGATCGACGGTGGATCGATTTTTGGCTTCTCCGGCCAAAATCGATCTCCAGACGCCGGAAACGGCCTCCTCAGGCGGCGAAATTGGTCAGGGAAGACGGTGGCACACCGGACGGCACACCCACGGTGAAGAAACGGTATGGCAGCGACCGGAAATGGAGAAGGGAAGAATCGGGAGGAAGAAGAAGAAGTCGGGGCAGTTTTGTAATTTTTCAAATTTTTTTGATTTTTTGACAAATATATGTATATATATACTTTATACTATATATTAAAATAATATTAAATTACACACATCAAATATACACCACACACATAAAAATATTAATAAACAATTAAATACTTAATAAAATATTAGGGAAATAATAAACCCTAATTAAATAAATATACACACACAGGCTTTATTTAATAATTTAAAAATATGTATGAGTTCATGCAAGTCCGTAAATACATTTAAAATAATTAATAATACATTGTTTACGTGAAAATTTCCCCGAAAATGCAAGTCCCGGGAAAATTTTACGTAAAACACTGAAAATAATACACAGTATTTAAAATAGGTTTTAAATACATATTAACTCGTAAAAATATCATATAATGTACAAAAATTATTAACACTGCATATCCCGGTACAGTGTAAAAATATTTTTAAAAACACGGGATATTACAATATGCTTGTTTATTTTGATGATATTATTATGTTAGGTAATGATCATTTAACTATCCAAATATTTAAGCAATATTTGAGTAGTTGCTTTTATATGAAGGATTTAAGAGTGTTGAAGTATTTTTTTTTTTTTTTTTGGTATTGAAATTGCACACAATTATGAAGGCATTTATTTATATCAACAAAAATATACATTAGATATTATTTCAAAAGTTAGTTTGCATGGAGCTAGACCCATCTCTTTCCCTATCAAATAAAATCAAAATTTAGCCATGGCCAAAGGTGACATTTTTCGTAATCCTAAAATTTACAAACGTTTGGTGGATTGTCTTATTTATCTTTTGGTTACTCATTCTAAATTATCTTATTGTGTGCATGTATTGGCTCAATTTATACAAAAACTTGGAAAGAATGTTGGGAGGCAGTCGTAAGGGTGGTTTATTATTTGAAAGCGAATTTTGGCCAAGGAATTTTGCTCAAATTGGAAAGTGATTTGCATCTTTATGCTTGGTGTGACGCTGATTAGCAAGTTGCCTCTAAATCATCGATCCTTAGTAAGTTAGTATATTCAACTAGGTAGTTCTCCAATTTCATGGAAGACTAAAAAGCAACAAACTATTTCTTAGTCATCAGCTGAAGTAGAATATCAATTTATGGCTATGACCACTTGTGAATTAAAATGGTTGTAAGGTGTATTATTGGATCTTAGTGTCAATTATTTAGCTCCTGTGTGATTATACTATCATAGCCAAGCAACTTTACATATTGCTGCCAATCTAATGTTTTATGAGCGCACTAAGTATATTGAGATCAATTGTTATTTTGTTCATGATATGATATATAGTGGTGTCATTCGGCCAACATATATTCCCACTAGTTCTCAACTAGTTGACATATTTACTAAAGCATTGTGTGGTCATCAATTTGAGCATCTTGTTCACAAGTTAGGCATTTATAATTTGCGTACTCCAACTTAAGGGGAGGTAATAAGGAAATATTCTTTATATTAATTGTATAATAAGAAACATACTATGTGGCATAGATTTACTTTCCTGTATAACCATAATTATGTGCCAATAAAAAATACAATAAAACAAATATCCCTTTTTTCAGCAATAAAATTATAATTAGGAAGAAGCTTGCACTCATTAAGTACTCCTCATCCTAATCGATCGATTATCACTTAGCTTCAAGTGATGGTCCTAATCCCTAACCTTTCCCCTTTCAGGGAATACACCTGGACCATCTAGTTTGATTAGGATAATAACTTTCAGTCTTTTCTTTATACTTCCTTTAGGCATTATGACTCAAATTCTAAAATTCATAAGTGATGCGTAAAAACTTTGAGTGTGCCCAATTCAAGGCTTAACACACATACCCCACAATATAGCCTTAAGCAACATTTTGAAGATAATAAGGCTCACATTATGATTCCTCGAGTCATAAGGGAAGGCTCTTCTTAAGTTGAGAAAAACTACTAACTTGATATAGCATCAAAAGAACTAAGATAAAGGAGTGGTGACCCCCTAGGATAATAACTCTAGCAACTAAGTACTTAACTGATGGGAGGGAACGTGTGCTTATACTAGCTAAGGGGAGGTTATAACATAACTTTTTCCATATAGTAGTTGGCCTATAACGACCCAATCTATAGCTCAAGATCCAATTAGGTTTTTTAGTCGTGACTTAGGACCAATAGTCTTGCACCACTGATCTTATGTGGGTATATAGGATATGTTTAAATAGATGATGTAGGTATTACACCTAGGGCTCCAACATGAAATGCAAGTTTAGGTGAACCAAGAAATAAGATTTCGTCAACTCTATCAGAGCAAAAAGATGACATCTTTCTAATTGCCCTAATTGAAATATTTGAATTCACATCAAGGAACCTGAAAAAGCCTTTCTTCAACATTAGCTCCTTAACCCAAGAATTTAGCTTTCCTAAATGACTTGACTTTGCCTAATCATATAGAAGAATCTCTATCTACATATATTATCTTATTTATTGTCATTGACTCCTGCCACTTACCCTCCCACTGCCCATGGAAAACAATTCCTTCATTTTATTCTTTAGCCAACAAAGCTTGTTATTCTTTCCCCAAACAAACCTTCTCTAAGCCAACAGCCTAATCCATCTTAGTTCGATTAGGAAGTCCATGCACAACAAGAGCGAAGTCATATGAACTTAGAACAGAAGGAGTAGCAACATTGGTTTCGTTGGGGAAGGCTTCAAAGATTTAGGGCTGTAATTATGTATATATGTATGACTTCTTGATGAATAAAGACAAGACTTCTTTCTTCCAAAACAGTGATTCTCTTTAAAATATTTTTTATATTTATCATTTTATTTTTATTTTAATATAATTATGTAAATATCTTATTAGAAAGAATTTAATTCTAACTCGAATTTAATTTAAATATTTTAAATTTAAAGATTTAATATATTATAATTTATATAATTAATCGAGTTGAGTTTAGTCGATTTTAAATATAGAAAATAATTAATCTAATCAAGTTCAAGCTTCAAAAAATTTTATTGACCTCAGTTGAGTTTCGAGCTTCAAATTTTTGTAAGCTATTCGAACTCGATAATGTTTTAATTTGAGTCCACAAGATTATAACCCAAAACCTAGTTTCGACCTACGTACTAATATTTAACCCAATTAAAATCATTTGTTATGTTTTTATCTAATTAATATTTTATTTATATTAATTTTTACAGTGTATTTTGCACCTAATTATTAATAAACATCTTGTTATTGTTTATATAACAGAAATTAAATAATATAAAATTTAAAAAATTAAACACTTATAATGTTAACCAATAGCATAATTTTTAAAAATAATATTCAATTATTAATGTACAAAAAATTTCAAATATAAAAAAAGGTACGCAAAGTTTTAAATTATAATCCATTCATTTTCGTATGATATCTTGAATCCATATATTAATCCATAACCAATTAGAGTAGTCTAGTTAGTGTTCTCACTTATACAAAATTTAAATTTGAAACTGTTATTCAACAAAATTGATGAAAAATTATCACCTTTTATTGATAAGTCACAAGAGATACGATATTCCATTGAATTAATATATACACACCAGGTCACTAAATTAATATATACAAATTTAACTAAAATTTCAATATAATTGAATCGATTCGCTGAGGCTCCAATTCAATTTCTATATAGAGTATATTTATAATATTTATTTTTTATTTATAATTTATTTTAGTAGTGATGTAATTAAATTTATATATATACACGCATATATGCGTAACATTTTTAACTTTCATGTGTCACCATTCTAAAATTTAATTTTAGTTTTTTATTCTATAACTTGTCAATTTTTTATGTTTTTAATTCTAGAATTAGATAATTTTTAAAAATATATATTAATTATATGCTGATTGCGATGCATTTGGTTTAAATGCAATGAACCGAAATGGAAAAGTAAACAAATTCTAAATTAAATTTATTTTAGAATTGATTTTTAAAAATTTATAATTTTATAAATTTTAAAACTTTATTTCCTATTTTTATATGCTTTGATTGAGAAAAAAAATTAATATATTTAAATTAGGTGCTTATTGAATCTCACCATCTATAATATATTTATTTCAAATAAAAAAATATAAAACAAATAAAATAGAAATTAAAAGGACCACCGTTAATTGAAAAAATGATCTATAATGGTTAAAGATATAGTTAAATTTATTATTATTAATTTAATTAATTAAAAATGTTGATGCAAAAACGGCACATAACTAGTTATACAGTAAAGCATAGTAAGCTAGTTAAACAACAAATTGAATGTCAACATTCCCACAAATAATAAAAAGGCCCGCATAATTTGGTTTAATGGCCAGTTTTGCTAGGAACATACAATTCCATCTGGATCTATCACGCTTCCCTCCCCTTTACTAATGATAACTCTTTATGTTCCAAAATATTTATATATATGAAAAGTATGTTTGTCTTATCTCTCTGGTAAGTTTATTTTTTTCTTTTATTTTTTAGGATTTAGATTTACTAATGGCATACTCAATTAGCGGCAATTTGCATTCGATCCAAGAAAGGTATAGTGATATGTCTTTAGAAGAATATGGGGGAGATTGATTTTTTAACTCGATGTCATCCAACATAACACGCTAGAGTTGGTAAATTTTCTGATAGGCAAGTTCTTAATGGATAGAGTATTGAATTTCAATACAGTGAAAAACTTTTTAGCATCTCTTTAGAGGCCATTGGGAGGAGTTTGTGTTAATGATGTGGGTAACTATATGTATATCTTTCAATTTTCTTATTATTCGGATGTCTTGTGGGTGCTTAAGGGGGTCCTTGGTTATTTGATCAAAATTTACTTCTATTAGCAAGGTATGATGGATGGGTTGTGTTTGAAGATGTTCAACAATCAACAGTTGAATTCTAGGTTCAAGTGTATAATCTTCCACTCGGGTTTCGGTCAAAGAAGGTACTTAAGGGTATAGCTAACTCATTAGGAGTCTTTATTGAGGGAGACACCAATAACTTTACCAGTTTATGGCAATCATACATGAGACTTTGAGTGGCTATTAATGTTCATTTCCCTTTGAAACAAAATATAAAGATTAAACAAGAAGGTGGGGAATGGATTCTTGTCGAGTTCAAATATAAACATTTGACTACTTTTTGCTTCATATGTGGCTTGCTTGGGCATTCTGAATGTTATTGTTTGAGGCTGCTCTTGGACTCAATAAAGAAGATAGAGAAACAATATGGTAATTAACTGAGGGCACCGTCTCATTGGAATCAAGGGCAGATAGGTGAGAAATGACTAACAATAGAGTAGGAGATGGCGGTGAATGATGCCGGCAAGTTGTTATCAAAGTTGGATGGTGATGTTAGAAAGGTTGTGCATAGTGGCATGAATGTTAGAGCACGTTCCATGATTTTAAGATTAACCAGTACTCATTCTACTTAATGGCTTAATATAGGACTAGGGAAAGTGAAAGAAGGACTATATGGTAGGGATTACGATATTCCTATGCAACGTGATGAGGATCCAAAATTTATTTTTATTAAATCTAAAAAGTGAAGCAAGGGCCACCGGTGGGCTTTTTCAATATGTTACATAGTTAAACCCATTGTTGTAACAAATCATATGGCCCAGGATCAGGAGGATGATGAGATGTTGGATAAGGTTAATGTGTTTGGACTAAAGGCGAGACCTGGAACCCAAGCCCTCTTATACCAATGAATATTTTGCTTGGAATTGTCGTGGGTTGGCCAGCCCATGAATAGTTTGATTTTTAAAGGACCAATTAGGTAAATATAAGCCTATGGTTCTTTTTTTTGTGGGAGACGTTGGCCTTTTCAACCAAAGTTGATGAGTTAGCTTCAACTTTAGGCTTTCAAAACAAGCCTACAGTTCTTTTTTTGTGTGAGACATTAGCCTTTTCAACCAAGGTTGATGAGTTAGCTTTAACTTTAGGCTTTCAGAACAATCATATTATGAATTATAATGGTAAAAGTATTGGTTTAGTTTTATTGTGGGTTGAGAGTCTTCATGTGTCTATTATCCAAGATAGTTCAAATTTTATTGATTTTAAAGTGATTGATGCAGAAAATGGGAATTAGAGGTTAATTGGGTGTTACGAGGTTCCTCAAAGGTAGCAAAAGAAAGATGCTTAGCAAATCTTTTGGTCTTTATTGACAACTTTAGATCTTCCTTGGGTTATGATTGGTGACTATAATGAAATGCTTCATCCTAATGAGAAAGAAGGTGGGCAGCCTCAACCTCAATGGCTATTAAAGGGTTTTCAAAGAGCTGTCAATGATTATGATTTGGTGGATATTCCACAGATTGGCCCTTTATTTATATAGGAAAGGTTTTTGGGTTTAGAGGGTTGGGTTTAAGAGAAATTAGACAGATTTATGGCAGATAGCAAGTGGCGACATTTATTTCTAATGGCATAAGTTCACATTGTCGAGATGTCTATATCAGATAATCTTTCAAGCGCGTGACCACACGTACACTATGTGTGGCCACATGCACTTAGCGTTGCCACGTGCAAAAATCCTCTTATATGCACATGACCATGCCTACATCACCCCATTCTACACATTTTTTTCTTATAAATAGACCCCTCTACACCCTATTTTGGGAGGGTAAGCAAGTGAAGACTCACACACACACTCAAAAGTTAGTCTAATCGAAGGCGCGGGAAATCCCTCTCCATATAGTTTTTGCTCTCCCACAGTATTTGCCTTAAGTCATTAGATCCCTTTTTCCACCAAACCTAACCTCATCTTTGTTAAAGCATGCTTTAAAGGTATACAATATAGCATTATTTTGCTATCATTTTGAACCTTTTGACGAGCAAAGCTTGATAATGTCTTAAAGTTAAAGCTTCAAAGCTCACATAAGCTTTGACGAGTATGAGCACCACATAATTATTTTAGCACATTTATTTTGCTGCATTGCATTTTATTTTACCATCGCAAGCATTTGGGAATACTTTTGTGCTTGTGTGATGAGACTAGCAATCTTCCATGCTATATGAATAATATATACTTTATTATGCTCATTTCACATCATCATTCTACATCCTCTATTTCCGAAATCATGAAATCACACCATAAAAATCAATAACGTGAAAAAGTTCATGTCCTGGAATAGAGTTATCATGCTCTCGATCCAGTGATGACCTTATGCATCCTTTATATTATCATCATTCATCATCATAGCAGAAATAATCACCGCAAGCATGATCATCCAATCATTCATCGAGTAAGTTATGTAAATAATCGTGTTATCCTTGCAGATCAACCATATTAGATTTACTTTCCCACAATCTTTTCCTTTTCATATGTGCTTTATCAAGAAAGAAATGTAATAAAATTTTCAGCTTTGTTATCCTATACTATCTGATATACTATGTGAATGCTATATAAACTATTATTACCGAAACTAAGGTATTACAGTAGCTATACATCAAATATTGTATAAAGAGAAACAATCAAAAAGTATATGCGATCCCCCAAACCTGAAAATCTCTACTAGGGACAATACTCACTGAGTAACCCGATGTTGCCCCTTTCTTTTCCCAATTTTCTAAAAATCAGGTGGTGACTCTACAAAATTAAAAATGTTTTGTCCTCCCGAGACCAATCACTTATCCCTATTCAGTAAAGTTGCCATGTCCCTAAAAAATGGAAAGACCTGCTACATTATCTAATAAAGTAACAAAAAGAACCACAACAAAAGTTGACAGTTGCTCACAATGGCGACTCTACTAGGGACTTATAAGTAAGAGGAATAACTCAAAAATAACTATTTCTCATTATGCAATACTCAATCATATAGAGCCTCTCACCACTGCATTTGCACTACACATCACACATGCACCACTTATCCTTAAAAGCCTCGATAATACTATATGACATCGCCACCATAATTCCACTCAAGTCACAGGGCAACAAAGATACGGTATTATCACCTTCAGTCTTTACTCATGCATTCGCGAACTCATCTGACCAAAGTCTATAACCCAAGTCCTTAAAGGGGACGACAGAGTTATCAAAAGAATGCTAGACTCAATGACCAAAGTTTGTAACCCTAGTCATATGGGGGCATTCTCGCTAAAGGAACCCTTATCCTTTCACCTTGACTTAGCTCATATAAATAAACTAATAGCAATATCCACTAGGATTTCACCAAGCTATGCATGTTATCCTTGTCCTAACGCTATCCATTTGACCTGATACTCATAAATGACATGACCCGCCTAGTGTCTATCATTGAATGACGTTGTAACGTCATTTTTCATAGAAAATTTATGCTCAAGAACACATGATTCTCATCTACTTTATGTGAGCCTGAAGCATAAGGAATGATGAGAATCATGTACCTCAGCTTAAATAGTCTATACGAATTAACAAATAACAATATCCTTTGATGAGGGAATCTATGAGATGTCATCCATTTATCCTTATCAGATCAAATGAATGGGTTAGGAACCCAACTAGATTATGGACCTTTATGTTGGCAAAATCAAATTGTAAACTATCAAATGATACTTTCATGACTCACAGTAAGTATATCGAATATCGATGTGGGGAAAAGAACTCAGACTCCCTTTGATTAGCCTTGGTCCTATGCATATGGGCACATACGGGCTCTAGACATCATTTGAAGCCCAACAATTGACCCTCACATTGACATCGTGTGATTATCTCAAGCACATTTGAGTATCCTTCCTCAGTTTACCCTTTGGTTTTGACTAACATAAATCAAAACAACCTAGTTCTGAGAACGGAACCATAGTCCCCTGATGACTATAGGTTCAAAACCCACCTAACAAAGAGACTGAATGACCTCGTGGAGAAATGAGGTTGGAAGCAAGAGCTTGCTTATGATTAGTTTGTTCACTATGTAGGAAAACTAACCAGCTTTAATCATGCATACATCACATACATATAGATAGCACATACTGACCACTATTTCTTGTAGGAATAATTATTTTTCCATCATAGGATTTTCGCATTCACTCCATGCATACATGATCACCTATTTCTTGTATAGGCACACATCATGGATCATTCATTTAGCTAACCCTAATAAATGTATAGGAATACTACATTCATACATGAGTGACTAAGAAGATAACTCTTGTCAATAATTTAAAGATAAGCTAAAAGAGGGGATCCAAAAGTTACTTATTGATGGTGCCATAGCTGAAATCCTCCAAGCCCAAATCAAAGCCAAAGTGCCTGAGATGGGAATAACAAACCACTAAATGACGCAGCTGCATCCGTTCACCCAAGGGTAGATAAGGCAAAGAGAATTGCCGGCACTCCAGTTTAAGCTGATGATGACAATGACTACTACTAAGATCTTAGGAATACATTAAAAGCTATAAAAATTATTGACATGACCAAGCTTGAATCGGTAGGTGAGGTCAAAATATTAGCCAACATGATGGCTCAATTAGAATTTGCCTTCAAAGACAAAAGAACTCATGGCTCCAAAAGCTTCACTAACCTAGCGTTGTTCAAAGATTAACCACTTCCAGATGATTTTAAGCTACCAAACTTTGCTAATTTTTATGGAATAGGAGATCCGAGGGTCCATCTAAGGCAATATACAACCTTCATGGCTACCACAAAGCTTACAGAATCACATATTATTTGATTCTTCTTCACATCACTAGAGGAAGGACTAAAGGCATGGTTCTTTGACCTTAAAGATGAAATAAAAAATGATTAGCTACTGCTAACTCATAAGTTTATAAAGCAGTATGAATGCAACACTCAATTAGACATCACTCGAAGGGACCTTAAGACCACAAGGTAGAAACTCAGTGAAGCTTTCTCTGATTATATCACTAAATGGAAAGGAAAGGCAATCAAGATGAGAAACTGTCCTCCTGAGGATGAACAAATAGAGCTGATAATCAAAGGGGCACTACCACACTTCATAAAATAGATTATCTTTGCTCATTATCCTAAATTCAGAGCTCTCCAATAGACTGGGATTGGAATTGAGGATTAGAAACCTCAGCAAGCCAGAAACACTTTTCGATGCAATACCCAACCAAACACCCAAAATACCTTCACCTAAACCGCAAAAATAAATATGATCCAACCCAACACCCACAACTCACCATTTATCAATGTCATCAAACCACCAAGAAAGTTCTCAAACTTTAACCTCCCTCTATCCAAAGTATTCCAAAGGCTTCAATAAAAGAACCTCCTACTACCACAAGAGCCTAGGCCTATTCCAAACCCACTACCACCTTAAATTAACCAAAACTTGTTTTGCCATTTTCACTACATGCTTGGCCATACCACTGATACATGCAAAACTCTACAAAATGCACTCTAAGACCTTATTAACTCTGGAAAAATTAATGACCCAGAAAAATAACCCAGTATCAAGACCAATCCTCTCCCAAACTATAAAAACATGCCTCCAACAACTATTAGCATGATCACCTCCAATCTACCAGAAGACCTTGTTGAAAAATTAATCCAAGTCAGAAGAAACCTAAGATAAACCCTCAAAGGACAAACCTATAAGACTTATTCTTGAGCCTCGTGATTCTAGTGAAGATGACTAATGCCCTTTTACCTTCGAATACATTTCAATGCCTCGAAAGTTCCTTCCCCACTTGATGATGCAAAAAAGAGCCAGGAATACAACTCTCCTTATGAACTTTAAAGTGATTGATTGCCCTTACTCATAAGAAACAGACATAGAAAAAAACTCAGTAATGACCATGAGATATGGGACCTACTGGGCCAACCATCTAGCAAGTTTAACTATAAAGTCAAGTACACAGCACCTCCTGTTACCCACACACTTTTAGAAGACATAGTACGCTCAGGATGGGGAGAAGAATTTGACAATGAAAATGGGATGGTCAGTACTGCTCAGCTTCAGAACCTACAAATCATGGGGATAGACATATGGTATGACTCTAATGATCCTGAAATCATTGTCTAGGACCAGAATAGTAGTACAAAAGCATATGAGCAAGTAGCTAAGAAGCCCTCACTAACAGTTATTCATATAACTCACAATAGGCAGTTATATCAACCTTTTGAGAAAGAGAAGGAACCCTCTAAAGAGAAAGAAGTAGCAAGAGATCAAGCTCCGGTCAAAGATGAAGACACTATCATCAAATAGCTCAAGCAAACTCAGGCACAAGCTAGTATCTAGGACATGGCCTCCAAGAAGCACAAAGATGCCCCAATCAGAACACTAAATGAAGCAAAGATTGCCATTGATTCATCACCTTGTGAGATGATAGCCTCTCTAATGAAAGCTACTTCTAATGCAATCACCTTTTCAAATAAAGATTTACCCCTTAGGGGATGAGTCCACAATCGTCCTCTCTTCATACAGGAAATTATCAAGACTAAAAAGACCCCATGTGTTATGGTAGATGATGGGTATGCCATCAATGTTTGCCCCTTAAGGTTACTACATAAGTTTAGGATGACCGTTGAAAACCTGGAAGAATCCAATGTAGTCATACAAGTCTACGATGATTCAAAGAAGCCAGTCATCAACACTGATACGAACCCTACCTATAATAGAGATAGAACGCGCATCCAACTTTGAATATTAGCCCAAGGATCATCAAGGATAGTTGTGTTGATGGAGCTAAACCCCTTGCTTATTAATTTGAAGCAAGATACTTAGCTATTATAAGATGAACAATCACACAATTCTAAGTTTAATCTAACCTAGCAATTGTAATGAAAGGTAGAAGTGAAACAATTCAAGTAAACTTGCAAAGTTTCAAAAGAACAAAGTTTAAGGAAAAACCTTACTTTTAATATTTCAATCTTCTTTTTTAAATTCGTATGTCATAGGGTTAGCCCTTATATAGGCATGTAAACAACCTAATCCTTAAAGGAAAAGGTTCTATTCCTTATTCCTAAAGATACCTATATAGGAAAATCCTTAATTAAGGAGATTTCCTTTAAAATAGGACAACTAATGACAACTAATGACAACTCATCTTTGAAAAGTCAAAATTGACAACTCATTACAATTCATGACAACTAAGCAAAATGACAACTCATGATTCAAGAAGATTCTAGAAGATGTGAGAAGATTCAAGAATATTCCAAGTCAAAGTCAACAAGTCAAAGTCATAGTCAAATAGTCAACAAGTCAAAGTCAATGGTCAATGGTCAACATATGACATGGCATGTGACATGGCATGCTTTAATGCTTAGTTGTCATGAGTTGTCATTTTGCTTAGTTGTCATGAATTGTAATGAGTTGTCAATTTTGACTTTTCAAAGATGAGTTGTCATTAGTTGTCATTAGTTGTCCTATTTTAAAGGAAATCTCCTTAATTAAGGATTTTCCTATATAGGTATCTTTAGGAATAAGGAATAGAACCTTTTCCTTTAAGGATTAGGTTGTTTACATGCCTATATAAGGGCTAACCCTATAATAGAGATAGAACGCGCATCCAACTTTGAATATTAGCCCAAGGATCATCAAGGATAGTTGTGTTGATGGAGCTAAACCCCTTGCTTATTAATTTGAAGCAAGATACTTAGCTATTATAAGATGAACAATCACACAATTCTAAGTTTAATCTAACCTAGCAATTGTAATGAAAGGTAGAAGTGAAACAATTCAAGTAAACTTGCAAAGTTTCAAAAGAACAAAGTTTAAGGAAAAACCTTACTTTTAATATTTCAATCTTCTTTTTTAAATTCGTATGTCATAGGGTTAGCCCTTATATAGGCATGTAAACAACCTAATCCTTAAAGGAAAAGGTTCTATTCCTTATTCCTAAAGATACCTATATAGGAAAATCCTTAATTAAGGAGATTTCCTTTAAAATAGGACAACTAATGACAACTAATGACAACTCATCTTTGAAAAGTCAAAATTGACAACTCATTACAATTCATGACAACTAAGCAAAATGACAACTCATGACAACTAAGCATTAAAGCATGCCATGTCACATGCCATGTCATATGTTGACCATTGACCATTGACTTTGACTTGTTGACTATTTGACTATGACTTTGACTTGTTGACTTTGACTTGGAATATTCTTGAATCTTCTCACATCTTCTAGAATCTTCTTGAATCTTCCTTATTGACTCCAAAATAGGAAAATAAATCAAAATTCGTCCAATCAAGCTAATTAATTTCAGAATAGGAAATTAAGCTAATTAGCTTGAATTCTTCATATTTAGGCATTATTGATCCCTTTTAGGGTTCATATTATTCCCTCTCTCTTGAAGATGATTCGCCCTCGAATCATAGCCATCTTCTAGAGTTGATAAATTTGCAAATCCTCCAGGGTCGAACACAAACTCCTTTGTTGAAAACTTCTCCTTTGAAATAATGATCCATATAAGTAGCTTCAATATAACTTGAACTTGATAGCACATTTGAAATTATTGTTTTGTTTTGTTTTTTTTTTTTTCAAATTATGAAGAATTGAGAAGAAGAAAAGAATAGATAATTCAAGAAAATAAAAGGATACGTAACCAAACCTTGAAGTTTGGCTCTGATACCAAACTGATACGAACCCTACCTATAATAGAGATAGAACGCGCATCCAACTTTGAATATTAGCCCAAGGATCATCAAGGATAGTTGTGTTGATGGAGCTAAACCCCTTGCTTATTAATTTGAAGCAAGATACTTAGCTATTATAAGATGAACAATCACACAATTCTAAGTTTAATCTAACCTAGCAATTGTAATGAAAGGTAGAAGTGAAACAATTCAAGTAAACTTGCAAAGTTTCAAAAGAACAAAGTTTAAGGAAAAACCTTACTTTTAATATTTCAATCTTCTTTTTTAAATTCGTATGTCATAGGGTTAGCCCTTATATAGGCATGTAAACAACCTAATCCTTAAAGGAAAAGGTTCTATTCCTTATTCCTAAAGATACCTATATAGGAAAATCCTTAATTAAGGAGATTTCCTTTAAAATAGGACAACTAATGACAACTAATGACAACTCATCTTTGAAAAGTCAAAATTGACAACTCATTACAATTCATGACAACTAAGCAAAATGACAACTCATGACAACTAAGTATTAAAGCATGACATGTCACATGCCATGTCATATGTTGACCATTGACCATTGACTTTGACTTGTTGACTATTTGACTATGACTTTGACTTGTTGACTTTGACTTGGAATATTCTTGAATCTTCTCACATCTTCTAGAATCTTCTTGAATCTTCCTTATTGACTCCAAAATAGGAAAATAAATCAAAATTCGTCCAATCAAGCTAATTAATTTCAGAATAGGAAATTAAGCTAATTAGCTTGAATTCTTCATATTTAGGCATTATTGATCCCTTTTAGGGTTCATATTATTTTCTGTTCATGAACATGTAAGGATTGAATTCTTGTTGCTTCTTTCTAAACTTGAAACATGAATATCTCAAGTTCTTTTTGCTACTAGTGCAGCCTCCATAGATTTTGTTGTAGGAATAAAATACTACAACTACATCATCAAATGGATCTTTATATGGCATAGAAGTCTGCAAAATAACTTTCAAAACACTAGAAAAAGAAAGATTAAAATTATTAGTATAATCATGATGAATGACCAACTCTTGATCTTTCATGATGCTCCCAATCTCTAGGTTCTCCTTTTCACTTATGCCTTGCTCATTTTCTCTCACCAGTTGATTTGTGCACATGTCTTCAATAACTGTCTTTGGTGGTGTAGTTTCAATTTGACACTCTTCCTCCCTGCTCTTCTCCTCAACTTGTTGCTCAACCAATTCGTTAACTTTAACACCTTCATATTCCTTGGAATCACACACTGTTATTGTCTCCTCATAAGAACCCACCTGCTTTTCAAACTCCAAAGCAAGTTCAATTACAACCTTCAAAGAAATAGAAGATTCTAATTGCACTTCTTTCTTCAATCTCTTACCAATCTCGCACTTAAGCCCATTGATGAATTTTGTAACTTTTCGCCTTTCAAATTCACCTACATCACTTGCAATTACAAGCAACTTAAACTTTTTAACATAATCAGCAACACATAACTCATCACCTTGTTTAAGCCTTTGTAATTTAAGACGAAATTTATCCCTAACTTCAGATGGAATAAAATGTCTAGTCATTAATCTCTTCATTATCTCCCAATTTTTAATCTCACTAGGCCCATTCATGCTCCATGATGCCATCAAATCCTTCCACCATATAGCAGCATCACCCAAAAATTTACAAGAAACAGCTTGACACTTTTGGAAATCACTTAATTCAAGAGAGTCAAATATCTCCTCTATTTGTTGCACCCATTCCAAATAAATATAAGGATCGTCCCCACCAAGAAAATAAGGCATATCCATGCTAAAAAAAAAAAAAAAAAAAAAAAAAAAAAAAAAGGTTTGAAAAGATATAGAAAAAAAAAATCCTCACAAAGCACTCCCTTACGTGTTTACACTCAAGGATGTGAATGCTCTCGTGTTTCACTCAAAAAAAAAAAAATTATTGTTTTGTTTTGTTTTTTTTTTTTTTTCAAATTATGAAGAATTGAGAAGAAGAAAAGAATAGATAATTCAAGAAAATAAAAGGATACGTAACCAAACCTTGAAGTTTGGCTCTGATACCAAACTGATACGAACCCTACCTATGATAGAGATAGAACGCGCATCCAACTTTGAATATTAGCCCAAGGATCATCAAGGATAGTTGTGTTGATGGAGCTAAACCCCTTGCTTATTAATTTGAAGCAAGATACTTAGCTATTATAAGATGAACAATCACACAATTCTAAGTTTAATCTAACCTAGCAATTGTAATGAAAGGTAGAAGTGAAACAATTCAAGTAAACTTGCAAAGTTTCAAAAGAACAAAGTTTAAGGAAAAACCTTACTTTTAATATTTCAATCTTCTTTTTTAAATTCGTATGTCATAGGGTTAGCCCTTATATAGGCATGTAAACAACCTAATCCTTAAAGGAAAAGGTTCTATTCCTTATTCCTAAAGATACCTATATAGGAAAATCCTTAATTAAGGAGATTTCCTTTAAAATAGGACAACTAATGACAACTAATGACAACTCATCTTTGAAAAGTCAAAATTGACAACTCATTACAATTCATGACAACTAAGCAAAATGACAACTCATGACAACTAAGCATTAAAGCATGCCATGTCACATGCCATGTCATATGTTGACCATTGACCATTGACTTTGACTTGTTGACTATTTGACTATGACTTTGACTTGTTGACTTTGACTTGGAATGTTCTTGAATCTTCTCACATCTTCTAGAATCTTCTTGAATCTTCCTTATTGACTCCAAAATAGGAAAATAAATCAAAATTCGTCCAATCAAGCTAATTAATTTCAGAATAGGAAATTAAGCTAATTAGCTTGAATTCTTCATATTTAGGCATTATTGATCCCTTTTAGGGTTCATATTAAACACTCTCAAAGCAGTAGTTACAGTGGGAGATATCGAATCAGAAATAGAATTTACCATCCTAGACATCCCTTGGACTTTTCCCCTACAGCTAATAAGACCTTGGTTCCACCCACTAAAGGGCATACCTTCCACTATGTATTAGAATATCAAGTTCCCTCTGAATGGAAAGGTTGTTACCATCCCTACTAAAACAAACAACATTATTGCCCGTCTAAATGTAATACCACCAGCATTCTAGGTTTCTGTGATCGGTGACGATCATATCAATCCTAAAGTTGTTGCTATAATAAAGAATATGCAATATCTACTAGGAATAGGATTATGAGGAAGAAATATTAAATTCACAGAATTCCCTGACTTCCTAAGATAGGCTAAAAAAATTGGTCTAGGGTATGATCTTAAAAAGGATACTAGGGCTAAGAAATCAACCTCTTTTATGGCTGAAAGCTCAACCAAAGTCTAGTAAGGACAAGCTAAGGAATGGGTGAGAAATGGAATTAAGAAACTGGGGTTCAAGATCTTTAATGACACCCTCAAGGAGAAGCACTTACCAGACATAATCCCCAAGACTGACATCCATGAGCTAATGAAAAACCTGGAGATAGAATTTGAGAGTGAAGCTATCAATCATTCCCAAGTTGTTACCATCCTCGAATTGAGCATCGATGACATCCTATTCAAAGACATTGCTGATGATGATCTTTATCCTTTTTCTTTGTTTAAAAATGATGATGTAATGAACTCTAAAGTTAATGCAATGAAATCTGATTTTGCTTACTTGTTTGATGTCTTTCCTAATGGTAGTGTGCATTGCATTGATCAAAACATTAGCATTTTTGACATTCATTCCATATGCATTGAATCATTTAACATTGGCATAAAATTTGAACCACGCATTCTGCATATTTTAAAAGATATTACCCCTGAAAAGAGGAGAGAAATTAATAAAACATTTAAAAGTATTTGCCTGGACATATGACGATATGCCTAGTATTGACAAAGACATCACTCAACACTTTATTCCTACCGAAGAAGGGTATAAACCAATAAAGCAGAAACTAAGAAGACTCATACCAAAATGGGCTTAACTAGTGAAAGAGGACATCAAAAAATAAATCAAAGAAAAATTCTTAGAGGTAGTAGACTATCCAAAATGGTTAGCAAATGTGGTGCCAATACCGAAGAAAGATGAAAGGGTAAGAATCTGCGTTGACTACAGAGATCTAAACAAGGCTTGTCCAAAGGATGATTTGCTACTACCCCATATTGACATACTGGTTGACAGCAGTGCCATATGTGTAATGTACTCCTTCATGGATGGATTCTCTAGGTACAATCAAATCCTAATGGCCATAATCAATATAGCAAAGACAATTTTCATAACAGAATGCAATACTTACTACTATAGAGTAATGCCTTTTAGACTAAAGAATGTAAGGGCAACCTACTAGAGAATGGCAACTGTAATGTTCCATGACATGATACACAAAGAAGTGGAGGTATATGTCAACGACATGATGGTCAAGTCAAAAACTAGGGAAGAACACCCCTTTGATCTCGAAAAGTTCCTCAAAAGGGTCAAAAAGTATAATCTCAAGCTAAATCCAAAGAAATTCATGTTCAAGGTCACTTCAAGAAAGATGTTACGGTATGTTGTCAGTCAGAATGGGATTGAAATGGATCTAGATAAAGCAAAAGTCATCAGAGAGATGCCAGTGCCAAAAATATAGAAAGAAATTAGAGGGTTTCTAGGGAAACTACAGTTCATTAGTAGATTCATTGCTAAGTTAGCAATAGTGTGTGAACCAATCTTCAAGCTACTCATAACATATCAATCAGTTGAATGGAATGAATAGTATTAGTTGGCATTTAATAAGATCAGAAGCTACCTAGCGAACCCATCGGTTCTAAAACCACCTAAACCAGTGATACCTTTAACCCTATATCTAACCATCGAAGGGAATGCAATCAGTGCAATGTTAACCCAAGAGGGAGAAATGAAAGCAGAACATGTAGTCTACTACTTGAGCAAGAAGATGCTACCATAAGAGGAGAAGTACAACCAAGTCAAACATATATGTCTGGTAATGGAATGGGCAATGAAGAAACTTAGACACTATTTTCAATCCTATAGAATTCAAACCATGTCTAAAATGGACCCAATGAAGTACCTTTATGAAGCTCCCTATCTAGTAGGGAAACTTGCCAAGTGGCTTATGCTGCTAACGGAATTTAAAGTACAATATATGACTAATAAGTCATTAGAGAGAGCAGTGACCAAATTTCTAGCTCCTAACCCCATTCCAAACTCATAAGAAATCTAATTGGACTTCCCAAACAACCTCAGCTCAGCCATTAAGATCCAAGGATGGCACATATACTTTGACTAAGCAGTCAATCAGTTCAACGCAGGAGTCAGTATAATACTATAATCTCCAAAAGGTGAAGTAGTACCAATTACTAAAAAGCTCAAATTTAGAGTCATAAACAATGAAGCAAAATATGAGGCATGCACACTCAAAATAAAAGCACTAATAGCCCTGGATGTCACAGAAGTTAAAATCTTTAGAGATTCCATGCTAGTAATCAATCATGCCACGAAAGAGTGGGAACTGAAGGACCAGCACTTAAAGCCTTATCTAGACCACTTGAGGCTACTCACCATGTCCTTTCAAAAATACAAATTCATTCATCTCCTTAGGAATCATAATCAGATGGCAGATGCACTTGCTTCACTAGCATCAGTATAGGAAGGACCATCCAAAATGCCCATCAAGCCCCTCATTCTACTCAAATCAGGATAACCTTGTCATAAAAATTATGGAATAGTAAAGATAAAAGCAGTTGAAAAGCCCTAGTTCTATAACATTCAGAGATATCTAAAGGAACGAGCCTATCCTAATCAAGCATATGAAAGAGACAAAGTAGTCATTTGATGACTAGCATCAAAATTCATATTGCACTAAAGTGTATTATACAAAAGGACCTCATATGGTTTACAACTCTGATGTCTAGATGAAACTGAAGCTACAAGAGTAATAAAAGAAGTACATGAGGGTGTTTATAGTCCATACATGAATGGAGCAATCCTAGCCAAGAAGCTAATCAGACAAAGGTTCTTTTGGATGATGATAATGGAAGATTACATCAAATTTGTAAGGCAATGCCATAAGTGTCAAATCCATGGGAATGTTAGTCACCTTCCCCCTATAGAACTACACTACATCTCTTTTCCATGGCCCTTCTCAACATGGGGACAAAACATAATTAGGGAAATCCACCCGGCAGCTTTGAATGGACACAGGTTCATCCTAATGGCAGTGGACTACTTTACAAAATGGGTTTAAGTAGAATCATTCACAAGGATAGGAGCTAAGCAAATGGCTAAGTTCATTAAAAGAAACATGTTCTATTAATATAGGATCTCCCATCACATCATCTCTGACAATGGTGTCCAATTCCAAGGGGAAGTTAGAGAGTTACTAAGGAGTTATAAGGTGGAACATTACAAATCTTCTCTTTACTGACCACAAGCAAATGGGGTCATCGCAGCTGCAAACAAGAACATTAAAAAGATCTCGTTAAAGATGACTCAGAGTTATTGAGATTAGGCAAACAGATTGCCACATGCCTTATGGGTGTACCAAACAATAGTCAGAACTTCAACAAGAGCAACTCCTTTCTCATTAGTGTATGGTTAAGAAGCAATCTTTCCAATCAAAATAGAGATCAAGTCTCTTCAGGTAGTAATCGAATCTGAATTTCCAAAAGTGTAGTGGGCTCCATAAAGGCATGATAATCTCACTCTCTGAGACAGCCAAAGGCTCAAGGCTCTATACCACACACTGTCGTATCAGGCTCGACTAGCTAAGACCTTTAACAGAAGAGTACACAAGAGTGTAAAAGTAGGAGACTAGGTGCTAAAGCAAGTAAAATAGAATGTTCTGGACCCTAGAGGGAAATTTAGACCAAACTAGGAAGGCATATACCTAGTCAAACATATCATATCAAAAGGAGCAATCAAGCTTATGGATTTTGAAGGTAATGAATTCATTGAACCTGTCAATACAGACCACCTGAAGAAATACTACATCTAAGGCACACAAAAAATCATTCCACTAAGTTACAAATAAAAATGGCAACTTAGATAAAAGTTAGGAACTTCCCACTTTATTGAAAACCTAAAAATGGCAACTCAAGCAAAAATTAGGAAAAGGGAGAAAATACTTAACTAGAAAACCTAAGAAGGCTAGTTAGGGACAAGGGTAACCTCAAATTCGAAATATGTACGAATGCACTTGTGCTTTTCTTAAATGATTACAGTGAAATGAGAATAATTACCAATTTATGCAAAATGTCTTTGAAAAGTGCAACACATTTTACCATCATAAATTGCATCAAGCATACTCTGCATGACCATGGTTCTTAACATCCTCTCTAAGCTCACTCCTTAAAATTAGCCACTATTATATAGTAAAAAAAAGCCCAGCTAGGTGTGAAAAGCTCTGAAAGGAGACATCCTAGGCAAAAAAGGGAAGAAAAAGAAAACCCAGCTAAGTATAAAAAGCTCCAAAAGGAGACGCCTTAGGCAAAAAAGGCAAATGATAGTAATAGTAAACATCATCATCAATAATACACAGTAAAAAGCATATACAATCATCATTGTACAAGCATTATACAACAAGCAAGACAAATGCCTAGATACAACACCCAGAGTCTATCCTCGAGAAAATAATACAACAAAGTAAACCATAAACCAAAATTCCTACACCTAGCTCCTAAAACAACTATGTTGTCATGGCTACCATCAGAAGTAAGCAATTATCTTGCTCAAGCATCCCCCTTATTTGATCCCGACTCATCACCATTCATCACAAAAGACGATAGTTGTGACTCTAGCTCATTGATGCAGTCACGATAAGATGCGCACTCCCATTCCCATTCAAGACTAGCGAGACGATGCTCAACCTACATTATACATTGCATATCATAGACTCATACATAAAACATGTGCATAAAATAAATAAGTAAAATAAATAAGGCATGTCCTCTTAATGGTAGCGAACTCCAAAAAGCACTACTGTGCACTCCCAACAATAGTATACTAGTAATGACTATATGAGACAAGAATCCACAAAAGCAAGTAAATAAGTCAACCACCACTCACTAAATAAATGAAACACAAGCAAGAATAAGAGAAGAACATAAACATGGATAGCATCAGTAGGAGCAACACCCAACTAAGGAAAGCCAGGTCTAGGAAAATCAAAGCTCATTGCTCTACCAAGGATATTCATCCCAAGAAAAGACAAAGATGGTTGAACCATCAAATCCCTAAGGACAGTGCTACTAGAAACCATACCACTAGCATGAGTAGTCACCTCAGTGCAGAACGTGCCCTCATCCTCCTCAAGGTAGAATCCAGATCTCCTCCGGCATCACTGCAAATAATTTTTTATAACTCATGTCAATTACAGTTTATTACTAATAAAGTTTGCTACATGCTTGCATCAAAATAGGAATAAAAGCTTATCGGATCATAAGAAGTGACTATCGACCACCCGCATGATGGCCTAACCCTCGAACTCGAGGACGAGATGCATCTGCTTAAGAAGGTGGAAGTGAAGGAAAGGTCCCAGTATCTACAACATCAATCGACTAAGGGATCAATACATCAGTATAAGGCAAACCATCACTCTCCAAGAGGCTCTCAGAGAGGAATCCTATCATAATAGTAGCAAGATCATCGTCGTAGAGCTCATAGCCCTAGAACATGTCCCTAAGGGGAGGGATGGGAACTATCCTCATATATGGGCCATCCCACCAATGATGGACTCGCTTGCCCAAATACCACACCTGTTGACGAGGCCAAAGAGCAATACTCATCTCTCTGTTAGCTGCCATGTAGCCACCATCTATGTCATCTAGTGAGATCTTGCCACCCACCAGCGAAGAAAGATCTGCTCAAAGGGCATCATCCCAAAGAAAGGAACAACCAACACAATATGAATCAGACATACCTGATCAGGGGATAGCTTCCTTATATGGTCCTGGGCTACTGTACAATCCTCGATCAAATCAGTAGTCTTCTTGATCCAGCGAGAATAATGAGGAAAGCCATCCTCTTAGAAATGCTTGATGGACAGATGAGGGAGAATCCTGAACTCATATGCCCAAATTTGTCAAAATCAAAGGGTCAAAAATAATAAACCAAAAGCAAAAGAATAGACAATAGAACTCTTACTTATGTCCAACACGAAAGCATCTGTAGATCCTCGAGCCACCTCGGCATGCTACATCAAGTCTCGAGTACATATGAGCAAAGGCCCAACAATAGCCCGACAAGCCATCCAGATCTCTCAAGATGGGCAACAATCACAGATCACCCGTACCCAAAGGGTTCGGGAAGATAACAACACTTAATAAATAAAATAAAAAACAGCGAGCCAACTGCTCTGCTGAGACAAGACCATCATCATACAAAGCCTATATAGAAGAAATAAACTTTGTGCATTGAGAGAAATATGGGCAACCAGACTTCATAGGCATGACTACCTTGAGCAAATCCCTCGTGAGACGCCTCTTCACCATAGCAATAGAACACTCCTCCTTATTGAAAGGAATGGGCTCTTCAGAAAAGCTCAAGCCTGTGATAGTGGCAAAATCCAATGAGGTAATAGTCATTTCCCCGAGAAGTAGATGGAAAGTATACATCGTTTCCATCCACCACTCTATCAATGCATATAAGGCAATCTGACTCAATGCATATGAGTCATAAGATAATATAGCAATCACCCTATCAAAGCCCTTCCTAGCAACCGTATGCTTCACACATATCAGGAGACCCTGATAATACATGTTGACCCTATTGAAGCTACCATGTAGCACAATGACATACCTACAGGGCTACAAACAATAGGTACACTATCAAACATTTGCACAACTACTAAATACTAATAGACCACTCTCTCTCATAAAAAGAAAATAAAGCAAGAGCTATCAGCCATCAGCATTTACAATAGATAGACAGTTACAGCAAGAGCTACAGATCTATAGCTACAATAACCTTATACAGGAAAATAGCTAATGAACAAGCTTCAGAAAATAAGGGCAAAAAGGGACCTACCTTGCAACGATGATGCACCCAAGCATGATTCTCCAAGCTATAAATAATAAGGATCGGATCTCCCTAAAAAAGCTTGGATGGTTAAAAACTCTAAGCACCAGATGTGCTAATTGTTAGTGATATGCACTAAGTCAATCATGTATGACCATGTTTTGACTTTATCATTTTATTTAATAAAGAGGCATTTTTCATTATCATTTTATGTTATGATAATTACTTGAATAGTCAATTCTTACTAAGGTCATCAAGTATGTGACTTGATAGTAAAACCCTTAGATTAAATATGAGTTCTATTCAAATTATCCCTGGTCATAACAATGTATTATGGCTAGTATAGAGTTAATTGATGATTATGTTTTACTAATCATGAATATGAGATATTAAGTCAACTTATAGGTACTTATTTAAGAAATAAAGTGCTGGATTGACCCATCATGAGAATACTACATAGATAATTGTCATAAGTAATTCTCATTATAATAATATTGGCTTAGTCCTTTGACCTTTAAATCACCATGGATTTCTACATAACTATTATATATTTTGACATAATCTTACATTATCTTTAACTCGATGATAAAATAGGTTGTTGTTTGGTATAAAATTAGTTATGTGAGGAATGTGAGTGATTAAGAAGAAATTTGTCCCTTATTTAATATGAGTAAGATATCTATAGGCCCCTTAATAAGATAGACTGAGGAAAATGCATGGTCATGCTAAAGTAAATTGATAAAGAGTTATCGTGCTCAGTCTACTTGGAATCAAGAAATTATATGATCGAATTCTATAAGGATGACATAATCTATGCCTTATATTCAATCAAGATTTCATGTGACAAAAGGACTAGAATATTCATTGTATATTAGGTTACGTCAGATTATTGACTTCACATGACTTGGGTAGTCATAATGTCTTGATAGAGGCCACTTATGACTTGTAGGCCTAAATAAAGATTTAAAGTCCATTGTCAACGTCATGTGAACCTACAGGGTCACACACTTTGAACAAGCCTAAAACAAATATGGGTTTAACAAGCCCAAATAAGCTCTATAGAAATAAATAAATAAAATATTTATTTATTTAAGCTAAAGGTTATCTTAAATAAATAGAATATTATTTCTGATTTAATTTTAAATAAAATTAGAATAAGAATAAGTGAGAAATTACCAAAAGTTTGTTTGGCAAGTTAAACCCTAATTTAAATATCTATAAATATGTTATATTCTCTAGGGTTTTCCATACTCTCATTTTATTCTGCCACCAAATTCATTTTCTCCTTTTTAGAAAACAAAACACATAATTCTTTTTAATTCTTGATTTATGAGAAATCAAGAGAAGGTGCTAGCACATAAATATTGATTTTCAAAATCAAGGATTGTTCGTATGGATACTTATGGAGGATGGATTCTTTTGAAGACATCTCAAATCTGAACTGCCAAATTAAAAACTCAAGGCAGGGTGTCACCAGAGTAAACCTCCTCTCTTCCTTCCAGATTTCTTGCCTCTTCTGTATTTATGGTAAGGAAATAAAAACCCTAGATTTAATTAATTAATCAAATTACTTGGATTTGGGTTTGGCTTTGTGATTCAAATTTTATTTTTCCACTACGTATGGAATCACGAATCCTAACACTAGTCCCTGCAATGGACATCCTAGCTCCAGTAGCCTCTATGAAGTCACCCTCAAGATCAACATCAACATCAATAAAAATTTCCTCCAAACCCTCAAGGAAGTTGGTGAACTCCATTTTATGAAAAAGAAAATGGAAGTACATGAGCAAAAACGAAGCAGATAGCACCCGAAACACAAAAAGGGTCAAGAAAAGTCAAAAAACACTTAAAAAAGTCTAGATGAAGCCTCCCAATAACTTTAAAAATAGCCATTTAAATAAGCTCAAAGGGGAGAAGCTCATGACCATGCGCTAGGCACGTGACCACGCGCTTGGAGCATAAGATTACGAGAGTGATCTTCCCCTTTTCAAGCACACTTTTGTAGTTTTATGTGCACTTTAAGACTTTGTACACTTACTTCTATAGTCTTAAATTTCTATTTGAGCATAAGATATGCACTAAACTCACACAAAAGTACACTAATGTGGACCTTATTTATCTAAAGACACTACGCGTGCACCGCTTTCTTCAAAAAACTCAACATCTTGGAAAAAAAAGAGCAAGAAAAATTCACTGTAAGGATATCTTACTCCAAATTATCAAAATAACATCCTCAACATGACAAATAATTGTATCACTATCGCATCATTACTGCATCATCACTACTGCATCATTATTACATCATCATTACTACCTCATTCATTGCTTAAAAGCATCTTTACATCGCTTAGAAGCACTCTCACATTGCTTAGGAGCACTCTCACATCATTTAGAAACATTCACATCACTTAGGAGCACTCTCACATTTTCTCATTGCTTATAAGCACTCTCATTGCTTATAAGCACTCTCACATTACTTAGGAGCACTTCCACTACTTAGAAGCATCTTCTCATTATTTAGAAGCATTCTCATTTACTTAGTAGCATGATCCTTTTGTGTGACACCTAAAAATGTTATAGTCATATATTCATTTGTATGACACTTAAAAAAGTTATAGTCACATGTTCATCTACATGACACCTAAGAAGGTTATAGTCGCATGTTCATTCACATGACACCTAAGAAGGTTATAGTCGCATATTCATTTGCATGACACCTAAGAAGGTTATAGTTGCATGTTCATTTCATATGACACCTAAGAAGGTTATACTTGCATGTTCATTTACGTGACACCTAAGAAGGTTATAGTCGCATCCACATTTTGCTTAATAACATCTTCATTTGCGTGACACCTAAAAAGATTATAGTTGCATATGTACTTTACACTTTACATCAATCAAAGGCTTACATATGTCCTAAAATAGCACCTTGCATGATGACCAAGTCACAAAACAACAGTGACAAACAAAACACAATAATAGTAGTCAAATTTTGAGAAGACATCTAAAGACAACCCATAGGTAAGTACCTCTATCCCTACTAAAAATTTTTTTCATCTTTGCATTTTGCTTCACATGTATTGACACTAGCACTAGGTGACTATGCAACACACGTGAAGCAAGGGGCAACTATCATACCTTGAATTTGACTATCCCCAAAAAGGTCCAATGATGAAGCAGATCCCTAACATGACTAAAGTTTGCTCGTTCATAACACCTCTTAAGTATGCAACCTTAAAAAACTTAATTGACGCCATTAGTGTGCAAAATCGATTACTAAGCCATTAAGTTATGCTCTGACCTTGTGAAATGTGAATTATCGAAACAACTAGAGGTTTATTTCAAGAAAAATCCTCTCAAAATACTCAGCTCATTGGGCCAATGCGTATTTCATTAGATAGGGACCGACTTTATAAAAAAATGGAAATCAATTTTGATAAAATGAACTTTGGAAACACGTCAGAAGACTCCAAAACCCTCAAAAGTGGTCCTGGAATAGTCCAACATAACTCGAGTATAAACGCGTATCACTTAGAAGTACGCGTAAACACCTTAGGTGTCATGTGCTAAAATCAAGGCTGAATTTGGCAAAACAGACTCTGAAAATGCATCTAGAAGGCCCAAAACAACCCTGGAACAACACCCGTAAAACTCGGGAAGAGCGCGTAAAGCATCAAAGTGCACATTAAAATGCACATATGCATGGGTGGCCACGCACAAAAATTCCCTTATACGCTCGTGGCCATGCCTACTCCACCCTATTCTACACATTTTTTCTATAAATTGACCCCTCTACACCCTATTTTGGAGGGGTAGCAAGTGAAGACACATACACACTCAAAAGTCAGTCCAATTGAAGGCACGGGAAATCCCTCTCCATATAGTTTTTGCTCTCCTACAGCCTTTCCCTTAGGTTGTTAGATCCTTTTTTCCACCAAACTCAACCTTATCTTTGTCAAAGCACGCTTTAAAGGTGTACAAGCTAGCATCATTCTGCTGTTATTTTGAACCTCTTGATAAAGAAAGCTTAATAATCTCTCAAAGTTAAAGCTTCAAAGCTCACACAAGTTTAGTCGAATCTAAGGACTACACAATTATTTTAGCATGATTTATTTTACCGCATTGCATTTTATTTTACCATCACTAGCATTTAGGAATACTGTTATGCTTATGTGATGAGACTGGCAATCTTGCATGCTTTATGAATAATAGATGCTTTATTATGCTTATTTCACATCATCATTTTGCATCCTCTATTTCCGAAATTATGAAATCACACTGTAAAAATCAATAACATGAAAAATTTCATGTCCCGGAATAGAGTTATCATGCTCTCAGTCCAGTGATGACCTTATGCATCCTTTATTTTATCATCATTCATCATCATAGCATAAATAATCACTGCAAGCATGATAACCTATCATTCATCGAGTAAGCTATGTAAATGATTGTGTTATCCTTGCAAATCAACCATATTAGATTTACTTTTCCACAATCTTTTCCTTTTCATATATACTTTATAAGAAAAGTGATGTAATAAAATTTCCAACTTTATTATCCTATACTATTTGTTGTACTGTGTGAATGCTATATAAACTTTCATTATCGAAACTAAGGTGTTGTAGTAGTTATATATCGAATATCGTATAATGAGAAATAGTCAAAAAAGTAGAAGCGATCCCCTAAACTCAAAAATTTTTGCTAGGGACAACACTCGTTGAGTGACCCAATGTTGTCCCTTTTTTTCCCAATTTTCTAAAAATCAGGTGGCAACTCCACAAAATCAAAAACTTCTCGACCCCCTACGACCAATCACTTATCCCTATTCGGTAAAGTTGTCTTATCCCTCGGAAACGAAAAGATCCGCTACACTGTGTAACGAAGTAACAAAAAGAACCACAACAAAAGTTTACGGTCGCTCACAGTTATGTTTTTATAATAAATTTGCTTTTTTTAGTGAGAGATTTCTAAATTTGAAAGAAAATTTTTATTTCTAAACCTATGAAAAAGACATAATTTTTCTTAAAATATCTTTCATTAAATTTACTTATTATTTAAGGTTTTATATTAATGTGCATCAATAGCTATGACTAAATAAGTATTAATCTGTCAGTTATATTTTTATTTGTATAGATATATACATATTTGTACTGAAAAATAACTATTTTTTATAATTTTCAAAATAAACTTTACCACATACATTATTTCGTTGAGGATATTGAAATACTTTTCTAATTTACTATCCGAAAAAGGCTCTCATTTGTAAAAATATAAATTCTCTTGGTGTAACACCCATATATTAGGGTGTTTTTAGCATTTTTTACTTTTCTTTCTAGTGTTTTTTTCTTCAACTGTTTTTGTAATGTATCTTTTAAAAGTAAAATTATTTGCTTTGATTTATACTTTTTGTGTTGCAAAAATCTTTACTTTTTTCCTTGTATCTTGCCAGGCGTTTAATTAATGATATATATTTTCTAGTTGTTCCAAAAAAATAAATCTTTACTTCAAAGAACACACAAAACGGCTAAAGTATTAAATTCCTCCTAAACTTGGATGCAATCAGAACTTAATTTAAAAGTAAAATTGTCACTTCTTTTTCCATTGTATCAAACACCTTGAAATTCTGTATATATTTTTTTTTAATTTAAAATAGGGATAACAACATTTGCAATCCTAAAATATTATATAGCTTTTATAATTAAGTCCTGAATGTTAAATTCTTAATAATCAAGTTTTATAAGTTTTAAAAAAAATTTCCTTTAATCAACCATTCAACTTTGTTTTTTTACATTTTAGTCCTAAAACCTGAAAAGTTTTTTAAATAAATAATTTTATTTTTATTTATAATTTATTATATTATTAAATTTTCATAATAACAGTATTTACTCAATAAAAATAATATCAAAAATTAAAAATATTTCTTTCTTAAATTATTAGTTTCAATAACAATCACAAATAAAATTGATGAAGTATTATTTCAATAATTTAAAATAAATAATTTTAATTCATATATCATATACGAATAAAAAATTTTATATTTACATAAATTCAATTAGTTTGTAAACTTTATAATTTGTGTTTGATTTTAAATACCTATCGAATTCAATTGTCTATTTTAAATTCAATTGAGTTTAAACATTATTTAAAATATAACACAAATTATAACATTGTCAAAATTGATTGATTTTTATCCTCATAAAAAAAAATTATTCATTTATGATACATTAATTAAAATTATATATTTAATTAATTTTATTTAACATTGCTTATTAAACTAGTAATTTAAGAAAAAATATTTTTAATTTTTGATATTATTTTAGTAATAACAACATTCTTAGTATTTAATAACTATATAAGTCACTAAAATAATATCAAAAATGAAAAATAAAAATCTTTTTTATATGGATAAAACTCAATTAATTTTGACAATGTTATAATTTGGGTTATATTTTAAATAATATTTAAATTCAATTGAATTTGAAATAGAAAATTGAATTAATAGATATTTAAAATCTAACACAAATTATAATGTTGACAAAACTAATTGAATTTATATAAATATAAAGAAATTTATTTTTATATGATATATTAATTAAAAATATATATTTTAAATTATTAAAATAATACTTTATTAATTTTATTTATCATCGTTATTGAAACTAATAATTTAAGAAAGAAAATTTTTTAATTTTTTGATATTATTTTTACTGAGTAAATATTGTTATTATGAAATTTTAATAATATAATAAATTATAAATGAAAATAAAATTATTTATTTAAAATATAAAAAAATTCAAGTTTTAAAACAAAAATAAAAAAAAAATAATTTTAATGATTGAATAATAAAAAATTAGTTTAACTCACGGAAAAGCTTTTCATTTTTGTAAAGATCCCAAAAACGCACGCATATAGGTTTATCTAGTGATCAAAGATATAAGCCTTCAAAATCCAGCGACTGTTAAAGCCTGATTCCATACAAGGCCAGGCCCAATTCTTTATCCTTGGCGCATGAAGAAGTATTATAATGGCATCAGGAGAGTGCAAGCCTCCCTTATTTGTTCAAATTCCATTGACGATAGGGCGGAACCAAGTCAAGGCAATTCACAAGTTATTCAGAATCAATTAAAAAAATTAAAAATTAATTTAAATTATTATTGAGTTGAGCTTGAGTTTGAAACATTTAAGTATGCTATCAAATTGAGGTCAAGCTACTAAATATATGACTTGACGGACCTACGAGTTTAATCAAATATGTGTATATTTACCATTTTATCTTTTTATTTTAATATAATTATAAATATATCTTATTGAACCAAGCTAAGTTCAAACTCAAGTCAAGTTTAAATATTTTAAAATATATTTTTAAAATTTAAGAATTTAATTTAATTAATATAGTCAAGTTTAAGTATGTCACGACCCAAATTAAGGAATTATTACTAGCGCTAGAGAATGAAAATTCTCATGAATTTGAAACATGTAGCAAGCCTTAAAAAAATAAAAACACATGCAAACATAATACAAAAATACCTCATCCATTAAAACTTTAATTAATATAAAAAAAAAAATTCATATCATAACATAATAAAATATATTCATACAATTATTCAAATACATAATTACTATATGATACAATAACAGGTACTACAATAAGAAGTACTACTACTGCAGCGTTTACTAAAATACAAGAAAAGAAACGGTTCAATATTTACATAAGTCGATCAGGGAGGAAAAAGTCCGACGAATAAGTTTAATAGGGAGGTCTGAAGTAGAATATCTTGAAAAAAAAATGTTGATGGAGGTAAAACCTCACTAAGTAAATTATTATTATATATATACATAAAATTTAAATATATAGATACTCAAGCATCAATATATTTATTTATTTATTTAATATATACATACATTTCATACAGATACTAAAAATTCACTTTTATTATAATAATAAATACATAAGATTTTTAAGTGAAGGATTGGATTAGAAGCCCTAAATTTTTGCAACTTCAATCATTGTATATCCTTATCAATAGGCTTTCCATAACTCCAAAATATTCTTTATCCAACTTTTGACAGTGAACTAGCCCCGAGTACACAAAAAGTCAACTGAGGATCTATAGTTCCACTACTAGTGCTAACTGGCCACAAGTACTCTACAGGTCAACCGAGGATCTACAGTCACACCCTTTACATCCACTATTCACAATAATCATAATTTCCATATCAATGTTCAAAGTCTAATTCTAGCATACTGTTGTACAATAGCTCTAGCGTGACCCGCTAGATGGCATATTCTATAACTATCCTCAAAAAATATTATTTCATAATAAAATAATGAAAAATTCATAATAAACATGAATAGCATTCATTTTCACAATTTAATAATCACATGTAAATATATATGAAAATACATATATTCGAAATAATCATATAATAACAATTTAATAAATTAAAGCATAATGAAAAATCATATTTATTCAAAATATGAATGCTCATAATATTATCTACATGCAATAGATACATATAATAATAACTCATAGTTTAAGTGTGCTCCTCGATCTTGGCTTGACTGGTCCGATCCAATAGGCCTAACACACAGAACAATTAAAGAAAATAATAAAAATAATAATATATTAGAATCAAAATCCTAATTTTATACTTCTAGAAATTCTAAAGAATGACTCAATTTAAAACATGACTCGACAAAAATTCAAAACTCAAGACCGACCCGATATCATGTTTTATGAGAATTCTATTGAAAATTTGACAGAGTCTCCTCTGTAAAACGAACGTCTCTCTACTAAAAGTAAAGTCAATTATGCAAACAAACACACTTCAAATACTCAAAAATCTCAACTTCTCGGGTTGGGCCCCCTAACTATATTAATTACCTAACTGAGAACCAATATAATCAAAATCAATAAAATAATAATAAATGCTAATAATTCATCAAAACTCATAAAAATCATAAAATATCACAACTCCATTTATTTAAATAATAAAAGCAACTAAGATATTTATTTTCAAAAATAAATAATAAAATCCCAAATATAATTAAATAATAATAAAAATAAAATTCATTTTTCAAATATTAGAAATTAAATAACATAAATTACAAATAATTATTTAAAATTGCTCAAATATATAATAAAAATAGCTAAAAATTCATTTAATCATAAAAAAATAATAGATAAAACTATTATTCGAATTTATTTTTGGAAATTATTATTAATTAGCTAAAAATAGGAAATAATTCATAAAAATTATTTTAACACTATTTATTACTCAAAAATTATCCAAAACATAATAATTAACAATAATTTCAATTGAAATATAAAATTTACTAATTTATACTAATTTTTCCAAAAATCCAATTTTTACATAAATATTCAAAAATTTATAATAAATATTTGGAACATAATTTCAATAAACTTTGTTAACAAAATATGCTTAAAATAATTAATAGAATTTATTAAAAATAAAACACATTTCTGAGCTAAGATAGTACCCATGAACAGTAATCGAACTCAGAATAGTGCTCAAATCTCAACTATCTCCAAAATCAAATTTAAATATGTTTTTGGAAAGCTTACAACTTCAATTTAACTAATCTAAAGTCAATTTAACATGAATCAAACCAATTGAACACATAATCAACAATTGAAACTTAAAACCCTAGAATGAATTATCTAAAAGAAGCTGAATTTGAGTTTAATCAAACGAACTACCTTATGGGAATCAAAGCCCACAATAAGAGCTTCAAAACGAGACCAATGCAAGCTCCAACCATTGTCGAAAATATCACCGGCGGCCTCCGGAAGCTCACAGCACCAAAAGAAACCAAGAGGGAGAGGGAAGAGAATATGATGATGGTAAGAGGAAGAGGAAGGGAAGAGAAAGTAGTAGTGGCGAGTAGAGGAGAAGCGGCAGTGATGGTGGCTTGTTGGTTCGCACGGTTCTGCATACTACGCAAAGAAGGAGAAGAAGAAGAAGGGAAAGAGGAGGAAGGAAAGAGAAAAGAGGGGGAAAAGGGAAATTTTTTTGTATATATATGTATATTTTTTTATTAAAAGTAGAAAAGGACAAAATAAAATAAAATAATGTGTTTAATTTAAATGTTCCTAATTATATTCACCATATAATATTTAAATATATTAAAACAAACAATATTACAAAATTCACAAATAATAATAATAAAATTAAATAATATATAATAATAAAATTAAGTTTTAAATTTTAAATTAGTAATAATGCCTTAATATAATAAAATAAATAATAACACTTGAATTCAATTAAATTTCATAAATTAACTATAATATAACAATTTAATAAAATATTTATTAACACTGCAAATCCCAAAAATTAATTTAATAATTTATAAAATTTTGGATTATAACAATTTTTCACCCTTTCAAAAATTCGTTTTCGAATTTCAAATAAAAAGAACATAATATAAGAATTCATCTAGGGAAAAGGTAAGGGTAAGCCACCCGCATCTCAGTCTCAATCTCCCACGTGTATTCCTCCATGTTTTTGCTCCTTCATAACACCTTAACCATCGGGATTTGCTTTGAATGTAACTGACGCACTTGATAATCCACAATCACAATTGGCTCTTCCTCCTACATCAGATTTTCATTCACTTCCACACTTTAGGGTTGCAACACATGTGAAGGGTCTGAAATGTACTTCTTTAATATCGAGATATGGAATACTAGATGCACTTGAGACAAATTCAAAGGCAAAGGCAACCAATATGCAACCATGCCTACTCTCTCTAGAATCTCAAAAGGTCCAATGTATCTCGATGCTAACCTCTGTTTCTTGTCAAATCTTATCACACCCTTCATTAGTGACACCTTCAGAAATACATAGTCCCCAACCTGAAACTTTACATCCTTACGCTTCGGATTTATATAGTTCTTTTGTCTGCTAGTTACAGTTTTTAATCTTCTTATGATCAAGGCAACCTTCTCGTATGCATCCTAGATAATCTCAAGTCCAGTTAACTCTCTTTCTCCAATCTCATCCCAACACAAAGGGGATCTACACTTCCTTCCGTATAGAGCTTCATACGGTGCTATTTCAATACTGCTATGGTAGTTATTATTGTAAACAAACTCTACTAATGGCAGATGATCATCCCAACTACCTCTAAGATCCATTACACACATTCTCAATATATGCTCAAGTGTTTAGATAGCCCTCTCATATTGACCATCTGTCTGAGGGTGAAAAGCAGTACTGAAATCAAGCTTGGTGCCCATTGCTTCTTATAACTTCTATCAAAATCAAGAGGTAAACATTGAACCTTTATCAAATACAGTGGAAATAGGCACTCCATGAAGGCACACAATATGCTTAACATATAGCTTAGCCAACTTGGCTATAGAATAAGTAGTTTTAACTAGTAGGTTGTGAGCTGATTTGGTTAACCTGTCCACAATCACCTAGATGGAATTGTATCCGTCTTTTGAATAAGGTAACCCTATCATAAAATCCATAACAATTCTCTCTCAATTTCACTCAGGAATCGAAAAAGGCTGATTCTTCCTAGAAGGCTTTTGATATTCAGCTTTCACCTACTGTCAAGTTAAGCACTTAGAGACTTAATTAGCTACATCCTCCTTCAATCCATCTCACCAATACAAATCCTTAATATTGTGGTACATCTTAGTAACACCTGGATGTACACTATAAGCTGTAGAATGCACTTTTTCTAAAATCTCCTCTCAAATTATCCACATCAGGAACACACAATCTACCACTGATCCATAAAAAACCTTCATCATCAAGTGTAAAATTAGTTAACTTTCCTTCACGAACATTCTCCTCAATCTCTATCAAAACAGGATTGCGACTCTGAGCTCCTTTAATCCTATCCCTCAACATTGATCTGACTTTGAACTGAGCTAGCAATCCTCCTGATCTGCTAATATTCATCATCAAAACTTCATCCATTAACTTGTGCAACTTTTGGATCAGAGGTCTCCTCTCTATACCAATATGAGCAAGACTACTTGAGGACTTTCTACTCAAAGCATTTGCTACTACGTTAGCCTTGCTTGAATGGTATAGGATATCATAATCATAATCCTTCAATAATTCCAACCATCTTCTTTGCCTCAAGTTTATATCTCTTTATTGGAAAATGTACTTTAAGCTCTTATGATATGTGCAAATCTCATAAGTCACTCCATATAAATAATGTCTCCAAATCTTGAGAGCAAAGATTACTACTGCCACCTCTAGGTTGTGAGTAGGATAATTTTGTTCATGCTTCTTCAACAGCCTGGAAGCATAAGCTATCACCCTACCATTCTGCATTGCAATACACAGTGAACTTGTATTCTCAATTTAGTAAAGTCAGAATTGAAGTTGTGGTCAAGTTCTACTTCAGTAATTGAAAATTATTCTTATAAGCATCTCACCATAAGAACTTCACATTCTTCTGAGTTAGGCGAGTCATAGGTGTTACAATTCTCGAGAAATTCTACACAAATCTCTTATAGTACCTAGCCAAACCTAGAAAACTTTGAATCTCAATGACTAATGTTGGTCTGGGCCATTCAGAAACTGCTTCAATCTTCTATGGATAAACCTAAATACTATCTTTAGACACCATAGGTCTAAGGAATGTAACACTCTCCATCTAGAAATCACACTTCGAGAATTTAGCATAAAGCTGATGCTTTCTCAGTGTCTGTAGTACTGTCCTCAAGTGATATACGTGCTCCTCCATACTCTTTGAATACACCAGTATATTATCAATGAAGACCTCTATAAATTGATCCATAAACGATCTGAACACCCTGTTCATTAAATATATAAAAGCAGTTGGTGCATTAGTTAACCTAAAGGATATCACTAGAAACTCATAGTGGCCATATATAGTGCAAAATATTGTTTTAGGAACATCAGGTTTATTGATTTACAACTGATGATAGCCCGACCATAAGTTAATATTAGAAAAGAACTGTGCACCTTGAAGTTGATCAAACAAATCATCTATCCTCGGAAGAGGATACTTGTTGTTCACTGTTACCTTATTCAACTCTTTATAATTAATGCACAGTCTCAGTGTACCATTATTCTTCTTCACAAATAGGACTAGTACACCTCAAGGAGAAATATTGGGTCTTATAAAACCCTTTTTCAGTAAATCTTACAACTACTCATTTAACTCCTTCAACTCTGCAAGAGCTATTTTATAAGGCGACATCAAAATAGGAGCTGTGCCTAGGACCATATCTATATAGAATTTGATCTCTCTGTGAGGTGGTAAACCTAACAACTCATAAAAAAAGATATTAAGAAACTCACAAGCTATTGGAACATCTGAGATAGGCATCTTCTCCACTGAAGTATCCTTGACTAGTGCCAAGTATCTCTTATAACATTTCCTTAGCATCTTTCTAGCCGTAATAGAGGAGATAAGATTCTGAGGTGCAAAACTTTTATCACCCACAAACTTAAACCCTTAATCATTCAAAATTATGAAAATCACATCTTTACTCTGATAATCAATAATGACATAATGCTGAGATAACCAATCCATACTAAGAATCACATCAAACTCCATCACATCTAACAATACCAATTCCACTAACAATTCTCTACCTTCCACTAACATCGGATATCTAGAAAGAACAACGTTGGTATCCAATGAATCAGTTAGAGGAGTGGTAATAGATAAAGCAAATTCCATCCATGAAACTTGCCAACATGACTTTGAAGCAAAAATAGGGAACATAAAAGAATGTGTGGCACCCAGATCAATAAAAACTCTAGCACCCAAGTAATAAACTGGAAGTATACCTATGACAATGGCATTGGATGCCTGAGCATCCTACTAAGTGAGGGTGAAAACTCTACTTTAACCTCGGCCTTCCTGCTGGCTAATGAAGGCCTAATCAAAGCCTCTAGCACTACCTTTACCTCCTCTGCCACGCCCCTGCTGGGTTACAAACTGCGATGTACTCAAATACTGAGTTGGAGGCAACTGATAGGGAGTTAGAGCTACACAAGTAATAGACTATTATGGAAAATATTGCTAATATCTAGAATAAGGACACGCTCTAGTAAAGTGCCCCATCAGTTTGCATCTGAAGCAAGTTAAAGGAGCCATGTAATAAGGTCCTTGATGGACTCTACCACACATCTGGCAAGCACTGGCTGTAAATCTTGTGTTACCATATCCAAAACTTTGTCTATTATTGCTATTGGTAACACCAGTGCCGAATCTGATAGGCTTGTGAACTTCACCATAACTATGTCTTTTACCACAGTGGTATTTGTGCTGCTGTCTCTGGTCCTACTGAACAGAGCCTCTCTACTGACTATTGGAATTTATATGAAATTTCTAGAATGGTGTACTCTGAGATCCTCCTGTCTGAATACCTCCCATCCAATAATAGTCAGGCATGACTCCTTACTTGATCAATTTGAGCTTTATCTCCTTAGCCAGTTTTATCAAGGACTCTAGAGTAAGGCCTGCAGTAGGCATCCTAGTGAATGAAGAACCCAGTCTAATGACGTAAGTAGTGACCAAAAAGTACTGGTCTCTCAGCAAATCCTCTGTATATTGGTCCAATATGAGAAACTCTCTAGTGTAGTCCTCTACTAACTTATCATCTCTACTAATGTTGGTTAGCCGGAGTCTAAAACTCATCCATATAGGCTTTGGATAAAAATGCTTAATGATCTCTCTTAAAACTAAACCTAGGTGAATGTCGTCATGTGCGACTGGATGATCTATACAAACTAATCCATGGCTGGCCTCTCAACAGACAACTCAATGATCATAATTCTCTAGTACTCAGTATGAGCAGTCTGAGTCCTCGTCTCTATAGCATGTAAGAAATCTAGAGGATATATAGTCTCATCGAATGATATCCTGCCGACTCTGGCATAAAATAAGGTTACCTTTGGATCAGACATGCCCTGCTCTTACATAGCTGTATCTGCGGTATGGCTAAAGGTACAATAGCTTTCTCAAATTTTTGCTCTATAAGTTCCTCATTCTGTAGCTCTTTCTGCCTATGATGACCTATCGCTCTTTGAGGTTTACCTCTACCTCTACCTCTACATATAACTGGCGGCTTAGGGGGTAGAACCTTATCCTAAAAAGATTCATCATCCTCAGCCTCAACGACCGGTGGAGCGATATGCACTCACCCCCTTATTCTGAAAAAATAAAAATCAACAAAATTTAGACAAAACAGACATCTTAACAATTACACATAAAACTATAACAAGGAAAACTTATTAAAGACATAATTAAACCTAATTTACTGTAGTAATTTTAAAGAAAACACAAACTCTACTAACTTAGGTTCACAACACTAAAAACCTAGGCTCTGATACTAACTTTGTCATGATCCAAACTGAGAAGTCATGACAAGCGCTAGAGAATAGGAATTCTCATGAATTCAGAACCCATAGCAAGCCTTAAAAAAAATAAAAACATATGCAAACATAACATAAAAATAACTCATCCATTAAAACTTTAATTAATATAAAAGAAATCCATATCATAACATAATAAAATATATCCATACAATTATTCAAATACAAAATCACAATCTAATACAATAATAAGTACTACAACAAGGAGTACTTTTACTGTAGTGTTTACTAAAATACAAGAAAAGAGATGGCTCAATATTTACATATATCAGCCAGGGAGAAAAGAGTCTGACAAATAGGTCTAATAGGGAAGTCTGAAGTATAAGATCTTAAAAAAAATGTTGAGGGAGAGTCAGACCTCATTGAGTTAATTATTATATATATATATATATATATATATATATATATATATATATATATATATATATATATATATACATGGATACTCAAGTATCAGTATAATAATATATATATTTCTTTAATATATACATGCATTTTATACGGATGCTAAAAATCCACTTTTATTATAATAATAAATGTAGAAGAATTTTGGGTGGAGGATCGGAGCAGAATCCCTAAAATTTTGCACCTCGATCACTGTAAATATTTAGCCAATAAGTTTTCCATAACTCCATAATATTCTTTATCTAACTTTTAGCAGTGAACTAGACCCGAGTACAAAGGGTCAACTAAGGATTCGCAATTCCACTATCAATGCTAACTGGCCTCGAGTACCCTATAGGTCAACTAATGATCCAAAGTCACATCCCTTATCATCCAAAATTCATAACAATCATAATTTCCATATCAATGTTCAAAGCCTAATTCTAGTGTACTGTTGCGCAACAGCCCTAACGTGACCCGCTAGGTGGCACGTTCTACAACTATCCTCCAAAAATGTTATTTCATAATAAAATAATGAAAAATTCATAATAAACATGAATGGCATTCATTTTCACAATTTAATAATTATATGTAAATATATTTGAAAATATATATATTCAATATAATCATATAATAACAATTTAATGAATTAAAGCATAATGAAAAATCATATTTATTCAAAATATGAATGCTCACAATATTATCTACATGCAATGGATATATATAATAATAACTCATAGTTTAAGTGTGCTCCTCGACTCTGGCTCGGCTGGCTCGGTCTGATAGGCTTAGCACATGGAGCAACTAAAGAAAATAATAAAAATAATAATATAATGGAATCAAAATTCTAATTTTATACTTCTAGAAATTCTAAAGAATGACTCAATCTAGGACACGACTCGATAAAAATTCAAATCTCAAGATCGACCCAATGTCACATTTTATGAGAATTCTATCAAAAATTCGATAACATCTCCTTTATAAAATGGACGTCTCTCTACTAAAAGTAGAGTCAATCCTACAAACAAACACATTTCAAATTCTCAAAAATCTCAACTTCTCGGGTTGAGCCCCCCAAAACTACATTTATTGCCCAACTGAGAACCAATAGAATCAAAATCAATAAAATAATAATAAATGCTAATAATTCATCAAAACTCATAAATATCATAAAATACCACAACTCAATTTATTTAAATAATAAAAGCATTGAAGATATTTATTTTCAAAAATAAATAATAAAATCTCAAATATAATTAAATAATAATAAAAATAAAAATCCAATTTTCAAATATTTAAAATTAAATAGCAAAAATTACAAATAATTATTTAAATTGCTCAAATACATAATAAAAATAACTAAAAATTCATTTAATCATAAAAAAATAATAGATAAAACTATTATTTGAATATATTTCCGGAAATTATTATTAATTAGCTAAAAATAGTAAATAATTCATAAAAATTATTTTAATACTATTGACTATTCAAAAATTATCTAAAACATAATAATTAACAATAATTTCAATTAAAATATAAAATTTACTAAATTATACTAAATTTTCCAAAAATCCAATTTTTACGTAAACATTCAAAAATTCATAATAAATATTTGGAACATAATTTCAATAAACTTTCTTAATGAAATATACTTAAAATAATTAGTAGACTATATTAAAAATTAAACATATTTCCGAGTTGGGACAGTACCCATTAATAGTAACCGAGCTCAAAATAGTGCTCAAATCTTAACTATCTCCAAAATCAAATTTAAATACATTTTTGGAAAGCTTACAACTTCAATTCAACTAATCTAAAGTCAATTTAACATGAATCAAATCAATTGAATACAAAATTAACACTTGAAACTAAGAACCCTAGAATGAATTATCTAAAATTAAAGCTGAATTTGAGTTTAATCAAAAGAATTACCTTAGGGGAATTGAAGCCCACAACGAGAGCTTTCAAACGAGACCTATGCAAGCTCCAACCACTGCCAGAAACGTCACCGGTGGCCTCTAGAAGATCACAACACTAAAAGAAACTGACAGGGAGAGGGAAGAGAAGATGACGACAGCGGGAGGTAGAGGAAGGGAAGAGAAGGTGGTGGTGGCAGTGGCGAGTAGAGGAGAAGCGGCGGCGATGGTGGCTTATTGTTTCTGGCGGTTCTGCATACTGCGCGGAGAAAGAGAAGAAGAAAAAGGGAAAGGGAGGGAAAGGGGAGGAAAGAAAGAGAAAAGAGGGGAAAAAGAAAATTTCTACTTTTTTTTTTTATCAAAAAGTAGAAAAGGACAAAATCAAATAAAATAATGTGTTTAATTTAAATGTTCTCAATTATATTCACTATATAATATTTAAATATATTAAAATACACCACATTACAAAATTGACAAATAATAATAATATTATTAAATAATATATAATAATAAAATTAATTTTTAAATTTTAAAGTAGTAATAATGCCTTAATGTAATAAAATAAATAATAACACTTGAATTCAATTAAATTTCAAAAATTAACCATAATATAACAACTTAATAAAATATTTATTAACATTGCAAATCTCAAAAATTAATTTAATAATTTCTAATATTTTGGGTTATAATAGAGTATATGAATTATTCAATCGAGTTGAGTTGGAGCTTCGAGTTTAAAAGTCGAATTGAGCCTAAATTTAGTAATGTATTGACTTAACTCAATTCAATTACACACTTAATTGAAAACCAGTACGACACCAAAGCCACCACTCAAAATCATATTACTAGGGGTGTTTGGTTTAGCTAGTGGAATGAAACTGATGATTGTTTAGTTATCATCAACTATAAAATAATATTTGGCTAATTTTTTAAAAGAATACCTAATAGCTGTTAGGTATTTATCAGCTACAATTTATATCAATTCTAATTTGAAGTTTTTTATGAACAATTCTCGTATATCAAAATAAAATTATTTAAATAAAATTATCTATTTAAATATAATTACTTAACTATCCTTATCTTTTTAAATTAAACTAATAGTTATGTTTTTATATATTAATTTATTTTCCTTTATATATATATATATATATATATATATATATATATATATATATATATATATATATATATATATATATATATATATATATATATTATTACTACTACTTCTATATTTAGGCATATTATTCTTAATATTTATAATATATTTATTAAAATTAGTATGTACAATAAAAATACAATTGATCATAAAAATAATTAAATTATAATGAATGTAAAATATGAAAATTCTAAAAAAAATGTATGATTATCTATAATAGTCATTAAACACATAAACATGATCAATTGTAAATGAATTTACTAAAAACATAACATTAATCAACTACCAGCTATTGACTATCAATTACCAGTAACAACTAACAACTATTAGCCAACCCTAGAAAACAACGAGCTTCCATGGTACAAGATATAAATTTGAAAATTTTTATTGGCTAAACTCATATTTTTCTATGCTTTGTTTCTCAATTTATTCATTTCATTTTATTTATATACTTTAAATATTTACACTTTTATTTTTATAGAACTTTAGATCTCCGTAACGATATATGTGAGAACATATATAACACATGAAATGAAACTAATATTTATTTTGTGATTATAAATATAGTTTAAAATTTTGATAGGATAACAACATTACTAATCCTATAAATTATATTATTTTTTCAATTAAATCCTATAAAAAATTTGTTTTGCAGTTAAGTTACATAAATTTAAAAAAGGCTATTAGTCGTATACATCAATTAAAGTAGTTCTCTACTAGTCAACCTTAAAATCAATTTTTTTTTTCAGTCCTAAAACTATGAAAATTGCTATTCTTAATATTTTAGATATATAATGTAATATTTTTATTTATAACTTCTTCTATTACTTAACTTTCATAATAACTATATAGCTCACTAAAATAATTTTAAAAAATAAAAATAAAAATACATTTTTCTTAAATAATTAGTTATATTGGCAATAATAAATAAAATGAAGTAAGTATTCTTAATTATTTAAAATATATAACGTCAATCAATATATTATAAATGAATAAATATTTTTTATAAAGATAAAACTCAATTAGTTTTGTCAATGTGTTAGATTTCAAAATTTTTTTAAATCAGTCAAATTGGAATTAGACAATTTTTTTTAAAAAAATGTTTCTTTAAGTTAGATTGTTTTATAATAAACATTTAAACAATAAAATAAGTTAATGCATTTTTAATTTACTTGTTATAATAAGATATAATTAACTTAAGATAAAATATAACATTTTTTTATTTTATCTTAAATTAATTATAGTTTATAATAACAAATAAAATTATTGATTAAAATATGTAATTCTTCAAATATTTTTTGTAAAATAGCCATATTTAAAGAAATATCTTTTTTAAATTGTCTAACTGAGATACAATTGAATTTAAAATATTACAAAATCATAACATTGACAAAACCAATTGAGTTTATCTAAGTATAAAAATATTTATTCATTTAAAATATTAATTAACATTTATATTTAAAAATAATTAAAAATAATTAATTAATGTTATTTATCATTATTAATACCAAATAATTTAGGAAAAATATATTTTTTAATTTAAATTTTTTTAGAATTATTTTAGTGAGTTATATAGTTATTATAAAAGTTAAATGATAGAATAAGTCATAAATAAATAAATAAAAATATTATTTATTTAAAATATAAAAAATGATATATTTTTTAATAGTTTTAGAACTAAACTATAAAAAATAGTTTGATTTTGAGGATTGATTAATGAAAAATTGCTTCTACTAACGAATATAACTAATAGAAAACTTTTTGAAAACTTATAAGACTTGATTGTTAAAACAATTCTTACAAGATTAATTGAAAAAAATGACATAATTTATAGGACTAATAGTGTTGTTATACCATTTTTATATTAACCAATTTTACTTTTATTTTTTTTATAAACATCAAATTCTTAAATGGTTATTTTAGCAAGATTAACCCCTTAATTAATATGATTTTGAAAATTATGTTTACAATCTAATTATTTATATGTTTTTTTAATATAAAATTTTGAAAAATATATTATTAAATGCTAATCACTCTTATGAACATCAAATCTAAATAATACAATTACAATTTTATTGGTTAACAAATTTCATTAATATAATCTTTTATGAAAATAAATTTTAACCAAAACTTTTACAAAAATTTATTTTAATTAAGTTTAGCTAAAACTAAATGAATTTGCAATAAAAATTTGATAAAAAATGAATTACGAATCTATTAATGAATTTTCTAAATTATTATACTTAATTAATAAATTAACGACAGATAATTAAAAGGCCAAATATTTATCTAACTCCCTGAATTTGTAGTAAAAATTTCATTGGCTCCCTATACTTAAAATTTGACCTTATAAACACCTCAATTTGTGAAATATAAACACCTCAACTTATAAATTTTGTATTCTTTAAAGACCTATGTGTTTTTGCTTCACTCTTTTTAACTAAAAAAATTTTCTTTTGATCCTCATAATTCTTATAAATTATCATTTTGATCATCTCATTTTTTAATATTCTTTTATTATTTTAAGGCACAATTATTATTAATATTATTAATTTATTTACACTTATATATTATGATTATATTAACATTAAAATGAAAAATATATTTTTAATTTTTTTAATATTCAATTATTTAATTTTTAAATTAAAAAAATATTTTATTTACATACACAAACTTGAATAATGTATATTTAAAAGTAAAATAAAAACTTATATCCTTATAAATAATTTTATGTATTATTTAGTTCATTCTTAAAATTTTTTAATTTAAAGTATAAGTTTATAATATTTATAAATATAAGGTAGTCTTCAAATATTGTTAATTTTTTTTATTTATAGTTATACTTTAAAAAATTATTAGATTATAAATAGTTTAATATGAGATATATCAGTTCTACACAAATAAATAACAAAATTAATAATTATTGGTTCAAATGATAGATGAAAATATGATTTATATGATTTACATGATATATAACTTTATGAATATTAAAGTAATTTAAAATTTTTTGGAGTTATTAATCGTTACTTAGAATAAAATATTCTTACAATAAAATATTAATGAATAAAAATTATAAATTAATAATTATCAATTTTTTGAAGTTATTAACTTAATTAAGAGAAATTAACAATTTATAAGTATTTTTATTTATAGTAATTAAATAAATTTGAATTATAAATTTTCAATATAACTTTATAATTTTCAATTAATTTAATTAAAATTTAAAATATTTTATTTATGCATATAATTTTAAACAATGTTGATTTAATATTAAAATATAATTTACATAATCAACTTTTGTTAGTTATTTTATTATTAATTTTAAATTTTTACAATTTACAATGTAGAATTCATAATATTTTATAAATTTATTGTTGTTGTAATATGAATTTTTTTATGATTTTATAAATATTAAGGTATTTTTAAATTTTTGTTTAAGTTATTTTAATTTTATTTTAAAATAATTTATTTATTTGTAAAAAAGTTGTAAATAATATTTTTATTATTTTCTTAAATTATAAAGTTAATTCTACAAGAAAGTATATATTTAAATAATTTTGTTGGGCACAATAATCAATTTGACCCTATTTGAACTTTAAATATAAATTGAAGGATTAAAAAGAAATTTATCAACAAAAGGTATAAAAAGAAATTTTTCAATAAAAGTTAAATTGAGCTAATTTCTTATTTGAGGTACATGACATCATTCTATGTATGTAGGTGTTTATAATGTCAAATTTTACAATTTAAAATGTCTATAAGGTCAAATTTTAAGTATAAAGAGCTAATGTAATTTTTACTACAAATTTAAGAGTTAAGTATGTGTTTGACCTAATTGAAATAAAAAAATTACTAATCTCTTAATAAACTTAGTAAATTACAAAGGGTAGAGATTTTTGTACTTCTTCTCTTGATAATTGCACTCCATTTTAACTTTATTAATAATATAAATGATTTAATTACTCTTAATTTCTAATGATTATATACCTTTCACAACAATTAATACTAACTTAAAAACTATTTAATTATTCATACATAATAAAACTCCAATAATTTTAATACAAATAATTTACTTTGATTTAATAATTTTAATATTATAATCACTCATGAATATTTATTAATTTATTATGTTATTTTATTGTGCGTTCAATTTATATTGTTAAAATTTTATTTATGTTCTTATTTAATTATGCAATATATATCTTTAATGTTTAATTGTTTACTGCTTTTAAGTGTTTATACAAATAATATTTACATTTGTTTAAAAAAATCAACAGTAAATTTAATTTTAATTTTCTTCATTCAATTTTTGTAAAATAAAAATGATAGAATATAGTACAAAAACTATTATATCTATTGACAAAATTCATATAAAATATTATAACTAAAAAGAATACTTTATGAATTCATATCAACTTAATTGGTTCTATTTTTTTTTTAAAATTAATACATATAAAGTATTTTTAATTATTTTATTTTATATTAATTTTTTCAATACATATAATATTTTTAGTATTATATCCTATCAATTTTATTAAAAAAAGAATTGATTGAAAAAAATTAAAATTAAAATTACTATCAATTTTTTTAAAAAAATGTAGATATCATTTGAATAAACACTTAAAAGTATTAAAAACTAAAAATGTATATTCCATAATTAAATTAGCAAACAAATATAATTATTTTTTTAAATTGTAACAATATAAGTTGAACATAAAATAAAATAACGTAATAAATTAATAAAGTGATAAATAATTTTTAATAATTATAATATAAAAATTATTAAATTAAGATACATTATTTGTATTGAAGTTAGTAAATTTTTATCCATATGAATTAAATAATTATTTGAGTTAATTAATAATGAAAGGTACATAATTATTTTAAATTGAGTCCTTACCCAATTACAAATTATATGCGTTTTACAATAATCTCTTCCCGACTTCCCGTTTTCCCTCTTCAAAACTCCCTCCAAAAAAACACGCCTCCGACAGTTCCCGCTCCAACCCCACCATCACTGAATCGACGAACGACGAACCGCTTCGATTGAACCAAATCATCCTCCATGGCATCTACCTCGGGTTCCCGTCACGGTGGCGCAGCCAGTAGAATCAGAAACTTATCCTCAACACTCGCCGCGGAAAATCAGACTCTCCGCGGTGTAAGTTGCAACAAAATTCCATTTTCATTTCATTGAAGGCTGTTAACTACACTTCTCTTTATAGCCATAAACGAGGAACCCAGATTTGTCATTATTTGTTAAATTTATGTAGTCGTATGTACAAATTAGGATCTTTTTATGTTAGTTTTCTAATTTAAATGCAAATGAAATCAGTGTCTTAAATCAAATCTAGGTTAGGGTTTTTATTTTGAATTTTTTTGATAGGCAAACCAAGCAAGGAATTTATTTTGAATTTTGTCTGTAAGTTGTATCTTAAAAAATTATAATTCATCAATTATTTTGTTCAGAACAGGAATTTTGCATCAGAAAGGTGATTAAAATATATGCCTCAAGTTCACGGATTTCATTTCCTCAGCTTTCTTGGATTCTTTATTGATTTCAAGAGCTGAAGATATTAATTTTTTGCCTCTGAAATGTTAACTAAATAATAGGAGTCTCTGATTCATTCCATAACTTGTACTTTACGGATTGTGAAATTTAATTGCTTGTTTCAGGAAATTCTGAAGGCTTTGATTATGATGAAGAAAATCGCAGTTGATTTGGAGAGTGATCATGATTCTGCAAAGGTGTTTCAAAGTTTTTATTTGGAGATGGTTGCATGCTGATGTTCTACTAGTTAGATTCATTTGATAAACAAATTCTACTTTCTGGCTATTCCGTAGTCAGCATGTTAAGAAATAAAAAATCATTTTGCTTTAAGTCATGCCTTTTGTTTAAACCAACTGAGGGTAGTGGTTTACTGTTTTTTTTTTTCTTGTCCTCAAGTTTGGGTTGCTTGTAGATTTTTCACAGGCTTGGAGTATGTGTTTCTGGGTCTAGTATTTAGCCAGTTATTTTCCACTAGTTTGTTTCATTTGTTACTTTTTTCTTTTGGCCCCTTGCTGGTTGGAGTGAATATTTTCTTTCATTGATTATTTGCTTGTTTATCTAGGGTTGGCTGTTCTCTCTTGTCTACAAACATACTATCTGGTTTTCTTTCTAACCCCTTTTATGGTTATTTTAGACATGACTCTGCTTAACTAAGAAATGACAAATTTGAAGATGATGAGATTCTTAACTTTTACATATTAAACTTATTGTAGCTTGACTATTCTAGGTAAAGGAACTTGAAAATGCTTTTGCTCAGTTGGTGGAGTCTTACGAAGACTGTGGGCATCATGAATCAGCAATTGAATCAGTTGGAAATACATACCAGCCTGGGGCAGAGGTGTGTGAATTCTTGCTAGCATACTCATTTTCAATTTTTGTTCATACATCTTTTACACTTCAATCATGCTATCTGACTTACTGGTATGATGTTTAAATCACAGTTAACAGATTTTAAGGAGCTGCTTAATGCTGAGTTTGAGAAGCTTAAATCTGGTTCATCATCTGCTTCCCAGAAAAATATGCTTTTACGTCAATTTAGAGAAGCTGTTTGGGTATGTTTTCCAGATAGTTTAAGGCAATTCTCAGATAGCAATTATTGGTGAAATGATCCACATTTTTTGTTATTTATTATTGCTGTCCTTAGCTGTGGAAGCATAATTACTTTCTGTGTTGCATAATTGAAGACTAATATCAAAGTCCACGTCTCTTATCAGTAGCACAGTTGTTCTGCAAGTATAGATATTATTCGTGTGATATTGTATTATTTAGAAGTAAAGGTGAAACTTGCGTGCTAAGTCATAGAACTCAAACATGTAGTTCCAAGAAGGGGGAAAAAGCACAAGAAAGAAAATAAATATTCTGTAAATATCGTTACATTGATCAAGTTGAAGGCATCTGTTGGTTTTCTTGATTCCATTGGTTTCCTTAACGTTTATAAAGCACGACAAGTTTGTTAGAATTACTTCATTTGAGAGACCTTGGATGTTTATTGGTCTATTATCGATTTTGGAAATATATTAAGCAATTGTGCATCCCAGCTCATGAAAGGATGAAAATTAATGGGTTGCTTAAGCATCATTCTTAGCTCGGATGACAATATGTTGTTTCTTATATGTTTTTGGTGCATGGGACATAATTTACAGTGTATATTAAGGAATTAATAATTAAATATGCTGAAATTTCAAAATGGATTTCTTGATGTTCTGATCTTCAAATGTATTTGTTCATTGAAGTTGATCTTGCAGCTTGGTAGGCATTACCTTTATGGGAAAACCTAAATTCACTAGCCAAGACGCTCAGTTGTATTTATTGACTTGGGAATGTAACATGTATCACAATAATGATTTCAAGATAAAAAAAAAAAAGAAATCTTTTGGGACTGCATTTGATTTAGGATTTTTTCAATTTCCATACCTAATTTTTCTTTTTGAATTTCACTTCGCTAAAACTTTCTTTGCTGCTTGAATACACATTTAGCATCCAATTACATCAAATTCTTTTTCTTAATTTTTTCCACTTCAGCATTTGGTTTAATTTGCATGTTTTGACAGAGAAAAGATTCTCCAATGATGTCATTTTGTATACAACCCTGATTTGCATATTGTATAAAAGGATATTGGTTTTACATTGTTGGCCTTGCATAAACTATCAGTTTGTTTTCTGTGGTTGTTGTAACTGCCTTTGAGACAATTAATCTGTTAGAGTGTTATGATTGAAAACATGCTTGAATTGGGATGGGGACAATATAGATAATGAAGCCAAGTTACAGCATATATGCATTTCTGTAGATACACACAAAAGAAACCATTCAAGATTTCTGAACATGTAGTGTGAACTTTACGGATTTGGATATTATATTTACTACTAGAATTATATCTTGCGGTATTTTCACTTGTTAGGAATATTTTCATAATTTTGCTAAGTTAAACTCTTTAAAAAATTTAATTTACAGTACTTTATTTATATTTTATTGCATGAAAACCTTAGCCAAAATTATTTTTGACTAAATCATCGAAGCTATTATTTTTTTACTTTTCTTGCTGAATATTCTAAATTTCATTATTTTTTTTATTACTTCTTGCAATAATTTATGGGGAAAGTGTGCCCATAAAATATAGCTCTAACTAATTCATCGCAAGAAAGGCTGAAGAGAGAGGTATGGATATGTTTGAATTTTGGTCTCAAAGTATAAATTTTTAATCCAATAGAGTTCCAGTCTAAGTTGGCTATAGAACTATTATTAATAGTTCCCACTTTATCCTGCTTGTAAAATTTTCATAGTAGAGCTAAACAAACAAATCAACCCATTTCACAATGGGTGTCAGATTCAGGTCATGGCAAGAACTGTACAAGATATGCCTGGCAAGTAGGGTTTTTGAGGTATTCTTGCTTTGGCATAATGCAATTGGTGGTTCAATCATGTAGCATGGTTTTGATAGGGAATGTATGGAAAAAGGCAGCAAATGGATGGGTATCATGGCTCTATATTCAAGATGCATGGTTGCTAATGCACTAATGTGATGCTGGTTACTTGATTTAGATTTTATCATCTTGTTGGTTTCTTGATTTTCAATATGTCCACCTACAGACAGACATGCAAGGAAACACCCTTCTGCATATAAGCACGCATCTTGTTCTGTAATGTACTTGTGCTATTTGTGGAAGTCATACAGTGTTCTGTGCTATACTTCTCAGGATGTTCATCATAAAGGGCAACCAATGCCAGGTGAAGAGCAGGAGGACATTGTAATGACAAGTACCCAGTCCAACCTTTTGAATTTCGTTTGCCCACTGAGTGGAAAGCCTGTTACAGAATTAACACAGCCAGTTCGCAGGTACTGGATTCTTGCTTGAAATTTAAGTTGTTTCTCTAATATTGCTTATATTTTCCTGGGTCAATTGCTAAAGTTATTGGCTGTCAGTTGTGACTTACCATCTGAACCAATTTGAGCCAGACGAAAAAGTGTTAGGTGGGGATGCTGTACCTGGAAGACCTATTTGCATCCTAAATAGATTCATGCTTTTTCCATGCATGGGTTGTTGAAGTTGTTAATGGTTTTATTTTTTTGAGATTTGGCTGCTAAAATTTCTTGTTTGTTCTTTGCTTGTTAGGAACTAACATACTGTAGTTTATGGAAGATGAATGAGGGATTAATAATAAAGAAGCACTACTCTTCCTCCCATCCAGCCAGCTTTTCCTCTTTTCTTTTGGCATTAACCAAACTATTCATATTTCTGCTAGACAGCTATTCTATTAGTCCTAGTGCTAATATTTATTTCCACTAACAATTTAGGTCTTTTTGGTTCACCAAAAATAAGGGTGGGAACCTGATTTCAATTCCTAGTGTTTGGCTTGCTAAAATTTACATGGGAATGGGAATGAGATTCCCCATCAATGAGAATCACTCATTCCCTCTACAGCTCTAAAGAATGAATTTTCATTCCCACGGGTATCAAGTCAAACAAATCATAAATTAGTCAAACATTTGAATATTGACATATGACCTTTTTTTTTTTTTTTTTATAATACCTCTAAACTTCTAGTTTGAACCTATTTTACCACTAATATCGACACACCAAAGGTTAAACAGATTGAAAATAAAAATTAAAAGATGTATTATATTAAATTGATAGTTGAGGGGTGCTAGTGAATAAGTGGATAATGTATAGGGGTGAATAAACAATTAGATGTTTAATTGTGCAATTTTCCTTGTTTTTATGGGAGTTATGTTTTTAAGTGTAAACAATGCATTTTAAATTAATTCTTAACTTCTGTGTTAAATATTGAAATTTATTTCTCATTTACTACTAGTTTGTCTCATTTTGTTGATTATTATTCAAAATTCAAGGTAGACACAAATGATAATGTCTAATACTGTTACATAGATTTTGATAGAAATGCTTCATGATACCATTAATTTAAACCCTGTTGTTTTCACATGTCTGAAATTAGGATGTGATAAATTAATTGAACACTTCTGTTTATGACTAATTTGGAAATATACTATCTGATTTTTATGGTTATGACAGTATATTATTAAAATTAGTGCTTGTAGCATAGTGTCAAAATTATTATATCTTTAAAAATACAGCTTTTTTTTTTTTTTTTTTGAGTCATCTCCCCATCCACATACTATTGTACCATGCTGTGTGTGATTTTTCCATTTTTCAAAGCCCTAAACATCATTGACGCATAATCCGTTCATTGTAATTTGGTACAAATATTATATCATCTTTTGATGGCTGTACGGCAGTAAAAATAGGCTGCCAACAGATGAGTTACCAGAAAATAGACAAATGTTACCTTGAATAACTTTTTTGTGCTTGTCAGCGTGTGTTAATGTGGATTTTTTAACTTCAGCCACAAATATTATGGATTTGCTTTGGGTCAACCCATCATGGGTGGCTTGAATCCTAAATCCAACAGCTTGTTCATTGCTCATTGCTCAGAAGCAGAACTTAATTCTGTTTGAGTTTTTTTATGGGTCTGCCATTCAGAATGTCTTACTGGAGGGTGCTGTATCAGCTGTCACCTAGCAATCCGATAATGTGGCCAGTGATATGGACATTAAGCATTTCTGAATTGTTTATACCGAATCTGTTGTACTGACAAGGAATATACCTTTTTCTTCAATATTAATGCATTTTCTATTAGTGTGGAGTGCAAGCATATCTATGAGAAGAAGACAGTCATGCAGCACATAGCAAATGGGAGAGGACAAGCCCAATGCGCCATTGCAGGTATTTAATTTTGTCTGAATTTTAATTCTGTGTGCCTGTCTACCTAATACTTTTTTTCTTTTCCTATCAGGTTGCCCTAAGATTTTGCGGGCAGAAAAATTAGTGTGTGATCCATTATTACTTGTTGAAATTGAGGAAATGCGATCTTCAAGACAAACTGCTAAGACTAATGTAGTAGAAGATTTCACTGACCTCGACGAAGAGGAGGATGATTAATAAAGATTACTTTGTAGACGATGCTAATCATAGTCAACATCACTAATTAGTGTAATCTGCTGTGCATGTTAGGAAGAAATGAAAATTTTACCTTCTCTTTCATCTTACTCGTTTTTTATTTATATGCTCTATTGGATTCAAAGCTTTGGCTTTAATGTTGGTGAAAGCAGTAGAAGTTTGCTATGTTTTCTGGTTAACCTCGTACAAATCTGTGGACGCAATATAGGCAACAGCTGTACCCTGAGAATCATTATTTTCATGAAAGCTTTTATGTTGATGCCTCTTTGCTTGGGATTAGGGAGAAAGTGAAAATGTGATACTGTCAATTATGTGTCACAAATTCTAATGATTGAATATAATACACTTGATTAGGCAAGAATTTCTCATCTAATAATATTGTCCATTTATATATTTCTTTATTTGTTGGTACGTCTGATAACGTGGCACTGATTGAACAAAAAGCAGTATGGGGTTTGATAGAATTTATTCTCCTAGAAATTCACGTAGAATAGTGTAATTTAACCTTATTCAACTGGTTCAAATATGTATATCTGATGATATATCCAGAGATGAATTAAACTAATGCTTAAAGATTGATAATCAAGTAAATAAAAAAAATAGCAGTAAAATATTAAAAAGCATGTCTTGGATTAAACTTTGACATATTTAGGAAGACGCATCCATCTGGTGGAGATGAGATGTCGAGAATATCCAATCTGAAACCATTCTGAGTTGAGTCAATTTGATTTTAATTTTTGTAAATTTTTTATGTTTTTCGATTAGAACTAACGTGACTGAAAAACTGAACATGAATATATATATATATATATATATATATATATATATATATATATAATCAAAATATTTTAATAGGACATTTACAATAAAGTGGTAAGACATTTGTATAAAGGTTATGAGTTTAAATCTTGTAATTTACACTTTTTTTTTAATTTGGAAAAAAGACTAATTAAAAAGGATGCTTACAGTAAAGTGGTGAGCCATTTGTATAACGGCTGTGTTTTCGATTAGCTACACCTTTTTTTTTTTCATATTTTTTTAAAAAAAAAGACTAATTAAGAAAACTCCTAAATATAATTTATGGGACCTGAACCTAGGATTCCAAGCATAAAGACGTGCAATAATTCCATTAGACTACTAGAGAATTAATTACCTGAAAACTGTTTGCAATTCACATAAAATTTTAGTTTTCGGTTTGGTTTTAAATTTTTGAAAAAAATGAAAACTTGACCCATCCGAACCTGATTGATGGACACCCTATCCATGTGTAATGGATGCTATACTCCCAACTCAATACCGGAAAGGACAATTTTTTCCTCATCGCCCTGTAGGAGAATCCTGCTGCCCAATGTTGCTATATGCAATAAATAAATAATAAAATAAAAATCATAAAAGGCATTTAAATCAGAAAATTGTATTTGTTAAATTTGCATATAATCCAAAAAACACAATCCTCTCTTTTTAATTTTTAATTTTCTGTATTAAAAATTTCATTACATATCATTTTAATCAATTTTCAGCATATAAATTACTACATTTTAAGTTATTTTTAAAATTTTTGTAATTGGCTTTTTTTTGAGAAACTTTCTATGTTAGTATATTTTTATAAAGTAAACTTTACTTTATTAATAATTACCAATGACATAATATACTCTCATTTAATGGTGATAAAAGTAAAATGAAATCAAAGTAGAGTAACCCTACAATTTTTCCCATACCTTAAATTTTATATGAAAAAATTTAAAATAAATAAATAAATAAATGATAATTTTATTAATTTAAATATTTGAATTCAATCACATATTCAAAAACTATTATAAATCAATAAAACATAAAAAATGATATACCAAATCAAAGTAAACAAAAAATTGTTTTAATGTCGTAGATATTGTTCTTACAACTAAAATATCATGAAAAGCCATTTACAATATAAAGTTATATGTTTTTTTTTTTTTAATCTTGTAACAAATAAAGTACTATGTTTCATACATAAGTCTTATAACTAACTTTTTTTTAATTGATTTTGTATCCAATAATTACACAAGTAAATATTAATTTCCGAATACCTTTTTTCACTACTAAACTTTACTTTTCTCGCCCATTTTACACATCAATTTTTTTTAACCAATAGCATATATGAATTTTTATTTTGAACCGATTTCACCCATTGATGATATTTTTTTATTCTATTTCACATATCATTTGACAGCGTGAACAAGCAAGAGTCCAATGAATGTGACACGTGCAGTTGGTGAAAGAAGAGCTGACATATTAATGTGAGCTGACGTGTCCATGAGTGGAATTGGTCTAAAACAAAAGTTCATATGTTCAATTGATTAATTTTTGAAGTTGATGCGTGAAATAGACTAAAGGGGTAAAAAAAGGTATTTGACATTTTTTAATAGTAACATTATATAATTGGACATTAAAAATTAAAATAAATTATTTACTAAATAAATTATAATATATTTAATAAAAAATATAATTCTATTCTAATAATATATATTTTTAAAATCTTTTTACAATAAGAATTTATATATTATATATCTAAAATTAAATTATTAAACATAAAAATTACAAGTTAACTCATAAGTTTATATTCGAACTTGTTTGCGAGCTTCGTGACTCATTTAAATTTTTTTAGTTTAGTTAATATTCAATAATTTTATCCATTCTTAATATAAAAATTCTAATAAATTATTTTAATTTAGCCAAGTTAATCAATTTTAATAAAAATATTTATCTAATTAAAATTAAATGAAAATTATTAGCATAACAATAAAAAAGTTAAATTCAACATTGATATTTTATTAAATTTATAATAGAAGTTCATATATACAATTGGTTAATTTTGAAAGTTCATGGGTGAAATAGACCCAATGTGTAAAGTTCAGGGGTGAAATGTTTGACATGGAATCCACTTGTGCCATGTCATCGTGCGTTCTTCACATATGTTTGGTTATGTCAGACTATGGGTGAAATTGGTCCAAAATAAAAATTCATATGTGCTATTGGTTAAAAAAAAGTTGATGTGTGAAATGGACGAAAAAGGTAAAGTACAGGGGTGAAAAAGGGTATCGGCCAAATATTAATTGTAAACTAAGCAAAGATTTATTATTAGTTATTTCTAATCGACCATTAAAAATGTGAATTGTGAGTGTGCCAGGTGCATGAGGTACTCCAACCAACTAAGATTATTAAATTTTGACTTCTTACATATGACTTGTACAAACTAATGGACCTTAATTTGTTGGGTTCCTAAAATAACTGTTCAATAGCTAAATTAAACTAATAATCCTTTGTGAATAAATTTAGATAATTATGGAAAAGAAAGTAGAGAATTCTTGAAGACAGTTAGAGAATCATAAAAAGTCACTGTAGAAAGCTAAAAAATCCTTGATTGCATTTACATTAAAGAAAAAAACAAAGTCTGCATGGAAAAAAATTTGTAGAAAACTAAATTAAACTAAAGCAAATAGTTTTTGAACTATATTGGTTTGGTTGGAAATTAGATTCTGTTGTTGATAGGAGTTGTTGTCATTCTTGATTTCTACTTTTGAAGTGCCTTTTAAATCTTTAACACTATAATGACTTTAGCGTGCAATTGTGTACCTCTTGTAGTGTGCGTTGAATAAGATAATATTAGGTTTAGTGCAAAATAATTCTAAAAATCCTAAAGAATGAAAAAGGAAGGATTATAATGTCCAAATAGGCGTCTCGAGTCTTCAATCTAGTAGAATAACATTGTATTTTCTAAATAGGATATATTTATAGAATTCAAAAATAAGATATATTTATAGAATTCGGGGCTTGTGTCATTACATGCGGATGTGGGTGAACTATTTACATTTATAGATAGCTTACTTGCACACGTGGGTAGTAATTGCTACATGTGTTTATGGGTAGGCTACTTACATGTGTGGGTAAGCTGCTTGCCTACGTGGATAGATTGCTTATGCGTAGGTAGTCCATCTTGGGGTCTTTTTAGGTGTTTTCAAAGTCCATTTTCCCATTTACTAGGGTTTTAGGCTAAAGGTTTAAACCTTATCAATTCTAGGCTCTCAAATTGTGATTTTTAAGGGTTTATGGGGATATAGTATCACACATAGGGGATAAAGACACATGTTTCTCATCCTTTTGCATCAATAAGGATTCATCATTGGATATCAAGGGATTGCCAAAATTTAATTTATAACACTAATGCTTACAAGTTGTTAGCTAAAGTGGGATTAGGCCAATGAAGCACTATATTATTAATAAAAGAATAAAAAAAACTTTAATAAGATAAAAGTCTTTCCAATGAAATTCATAATATTTGTAAGAAAAAAGAAGTAAATCCTCAAATCTCCAAAAAGGGTCTTAGATACCATTCTTTAACTTTTTTATATTTAAAGATTGATAAAAGTATTTCTAATTACATCATTGTTGAAGATGAAGAAAACAAGTCCTTTAAAGTCAAGCCTTGAGTTTTTCTTATTGATTAAGAGTTTATAAAAATCACATTTTAGTGTTTAATCACATTGGAACATAATACAATGACATTTTAAAAGCTAAATAAGTTTTTGCTAAATGTAGATTTGGAGTCTTAAGAAGTAAAAATTTAAGAAGGCTTAGCAGAAATTTCTAAAGTAAAGTGCCCTCATGTATTATCTGTTAAAGCAAATGCATTATTGTAACTTGTAAAGTATGGAAAGCAAAATAACAAATGGTGGTAATCACTGGTTCAATACCCTATTAAGAGAAAGAGTAAGAAATTAATGTAATATCATCATATAATATCATTATGAATGATGATGATTAAAAAGAGTCAACAATTAAGAGAGATGTAGAGGAAGCTCCACCAAGTTTTAAAGAAAGAAATAAAAATACAATCGATGAGCCAAAAGAAATTAACATGAGGACTATTAAAAATCCTCAACCAATTTTCTTGAATATAATTTTATCTTAAGAAAAAAAAGATGCTTGCAAGAAACTCATGATTGAATACAAGGATATTTTTGCATGGTCATATTAAGTGATGCTTGGCTTAGATCCAATGGTGGAAATTCATCACTGGCAATTAAAAAGGGGGCAAATGTAGTTAAGCAGCCTCAAAGGCACTTCTAACAGGAGTTAATTCTTTAAATTAGAACTAAAGTTAATAAACTTATTGACAATGGTTTTATTGAAGAAGTTAAGTATTTAAATGGATTTCAAATATTGTGCTAATAAGAAAGACAAATGATTAAATTTGAGTCTATATTGACTTTTAGGATCTTAACAATGATTTTCCATTACCTATCATTGAGATCATGATTGATGCTATTAACCCACTAGTAACTTTGATTAAAGTCATTGGTGGGCTATGTTTATCAACAAATTGCCAAATTAGGATAACTATGTCAAAATTAAAAGAGTGGGCTAACTTTGTAACAAGTTCAAAAGATTTTGTTTTAATTTATAGATCATTAGGCCTTTGTACAAGGTTTAAAACATATTTCTAAAGTCTATTATGTTTAAAGCCAATGGAGGATAAAAAAGGATAGTAAAGTCAAGAAATATCATGGAAGATAATAAGGTTAATAAGGATTTCTAAAAATGATGAATTTAATGAGGTTCATTTGAATGAATGATGAAGTTATGTTTATCAATGAACTTATTGATATCAATTAAATGGAGAAAATAAGTTGGAAAAGGATACTACTTATATTTTATCTATATCTTATTTTTACATTTTTATAAGCAAGAATAGTTAGAAAATGTTTTCTTATTGTATAAGGAATAATCAAAGTAATAGAAAGGATAATTTATACATTGGAAATATACTATTTTCAGTAATCAAAGCTTTGTTTCATTTTTTATTCTTACTTTTGTTTCCCTAATAACATTTGATCCTTGTGATCATACTCCTAATGGACTAAACTCTTGTTAAATTCACTTCTAGCAAAATTGGAAGGGTTAGAAATGTCTTTTAACCTCTATCACTATCCTAAACTAGTGTAATATTCTTTTATTCAATTAACCTTGTGTCAACATTATTTTATTTAGCTTGCAAGAATTATTTCTCAAACAATCTAAAAAATATTTGACTAAAATTATTTAGACAAACAAGCATCCTTTTATCTTTTCTCAAATAAAAATTAACTATTTAATAAAATACTTGTAGAGTTATCCAATTAGTAAAATGCATTTGACTTTTTTTTATCAATAGAAAATCTAAATAATCTAAATATTAATAAACTATATAATAAAACATTGATTTTTTTTAATTAGATAATAATTGATTTTACAAATCACTCCCTTAATGGCCCCATGTGAATTTTTTCTTTTTGTATTCTATGGAGGCAAAAAACTTAGAGAGACATCACAGAGTTACATATCAAGGACAAATAACTCCTATTATATCTTTATATAGGGTAAGGGCTTAAGATTACCAAGTGGTTCATCTAAGACTTAACAACCAAACAAAGTCATAAAAACAAACGTTACAAGAAAATCACACAATCATTTACCTCATGATAGATATTCTGGATATGCACATGCTGTTGAAATACAAGGATTTTATGATATACACATAGGAAAATTTATATAAATAATATTTTAATTTCTCCATTTTTTCTAGTTGTGTTTGGAATTTTTTGTTTACCTAATTGTCTAAACTGACTAAAAATTATTAAAATGGTATTTTTAGTAGATTTTACAAGTTAAGATACTTAAATAATTAATTTTGAATAGCAAATTAACTTGATAAGTGTTTATAGTTGATCAAAATTGCCGATAGAGGTTTGTTGTTAAAAATTGGAAAAACTTGTTTAGTAAATTTTGATAATTAGCAGCTGATAGTTGATTTAATGAGTTCTTTTTTCTAGCTTTTATAAAATCTCTCACTATAATTTTTTTTTGTTTTTACAAAATTAACCTTTTAAGAAATAAGTGTACATATATTACTTTCTATCAACCCTTTTTCATTCTTATTTTGTTCAACTTTATTTTATATCTTCCTCAAACTTCACGTCAAATTCTTTTTCTTTACAAGAAAAGCATGTTCCCAACACTTTTTACTAACTTGCAGATACTCATATTGCTTTTTTTTTTTTTACTTTCTTTCATGGTAATATACATAAATCTTATGAATTTGTGAATTAATTTTATTCTTATTATGAGTATAATCATGTGATTTGAGTTTTTAATTTATGAGAATTCATTCTCAAACTTCAATGAGTTGCATTTGTTTTCTTATGTTGTTCATCTCCTTATTATTTGGGTTTTCTTTCTTTTAGTGTTTTATTTTTTAATTATTGTATTTTGGTTTATGTATACTATATTTATAGTTATATTGTGTAATATAATGCATTATGATTTGCTAAAAAAAAGAATCTCCAACCAAATAATAAAAATATCATAAAATAAAAACATAGGAATGATGCACATAGCAATGAAATTTTGGTGTAATTAAGTTGAGTTTTAATTTTTGTGGGTGATGCCAACATGCCTAGTTACCTTTACGGAGAAGATGAGGAATAAAATATGAAAAGGACATTAGAAAATGATGAGATTACAATATGGTTATTTTTTTTAAATTGATGAAATAATAAGATAATTAGTGCATTTTAAAAAGAAAAAAGAAAAAAAATGCAAATTTGGTATTTTAACTATTAATTTGTTTCTATTTGAGTGTCTTGACTATTCCTTTTTTTTTTTTTGCAATCAAGTATCTAAATTTTAAAAAACTATCAATTAACTGTACGTAACCAATTTGATGCTGAGCGTGTGCCTAGTTGGAGCAAATGGACTCTACCTTCATCCCTATCATTTACCACATTAAGGACCACATCAAGGACCACATGTGTTAACTTAATTTAAATACATAAATAACCTTAGTTTAGGTTGTGGTGAGATAAAAATAACCATACAAGATTCAAAGTCTCTAATTGATCCTCATCTCCAATCATGGCCACCTTTACCATCAACCCTATCATTTTTACTTATCATCTTATTCCTTAACATCTATCTTTAAGGAATCTTCATCAATTCAATATATGTACTCACTTCCTACTTTAATTTTCTCTAAGGAGATGTTTGGTTCACACATCGGAATTGGAATTGAAATGAGAAGGAATGAAAATTTGAAGAAGGTTCTTTAGGGAGTAAAGAAATTTGAAGAAGGTATTTTTCCATTTTTAATTTAAAAAAAGCCTGAAGAATTTGTGCACCTTTACTTTCATAAAAGAACTTATTTAAAGACTTAATCATTTCTCATGAATCCTATTAATGGGCCTAATTTATGGGTTGCCACTCCATTTGATCCACCATTGCCTCTAAAGGAGAGAAGACAACCTGACAGGCAAAAAATGAAGAGGATAAGAGCACCAGATGAGTCAATCAACCTATACAAGCTTCCAAGGACAGGATTGGTGAGATGCAAAAATTATTGTCAGGCTGGACACAATACCAAGACATGTAAACTAGCTGTGAGATCCAATAAAAGCAACCAAGTAAGAGTAAGTTGAAGTCTATTTTTGCAATTTCAATTTTATTTTATTAATTAACCTGAATCAATGTTTTATTATATGTTTTAGAGAACTGAGAGGAACAACTCACAAGAGGTCAGCACTCAGAATATTCTTATTAGTTCTTAGGCTAGCACACAGGATTTGAATTGCAATATAGACATGCCATACATCCTAAGCCAAGACAGATACCAGTTCATATGACCAATTTTCTTGCACAGCAAAGTAATTAACCTTTTATTCAGTAGTTTGCTAATCTAACTTAGCATCAACAATCTACTTCTGCCAGTCAATCTCAGTTTGAGACTTCCACTTAGGCTCAAACTACTTCAACCATGTCTAAGTTGTCCGTTATAGCTCTATCAAGAAAGTAAAAAAATAGTGTGGTATGATATTTAATCCAACAACTGACTTATTTTTGCACTTTTATTTTCATTATGTAATAGTCAATTTATCAACTTATACAGCCTACTAATCTAAAGGAAACACTTAGTTAGAGAGAGGAGAGAATATCATGCTAAGTCTTTCACTTCGATCTTCAAGTAGATCAACAAGGTATACCCAAGTGCTACAAGATTTAGAGAAGTCATTTACACTCACTTCTACCTCTAGCAAGAAAGTAAATGGTGCAAGTAAGGCATCAACAAATCGTTAACACAGATGAAGATAAAGAATTTTTTTATTATTATTTATGGATATACTTTAGTCATGTAACTATTTTGCTAATGTAATTTTGCTAACCATTGAGCTTTTTGGGTTGAATAAGATGGTTTTGGAGGTGTAAAGTTGGTCAAAATGTTATGCCTAAACTCTCATTAAAAGAATAAATGTTAACTATGCTATTTTGTTCATGTAAGGCAAGGATTATACACTCAATAAAGAAGTATGCTCAGATTATGAGTTTTTTGTGAATTAATTAATTTTAAATATGCTATTTTACTTGAAGCTTCATGTGGCTCTTGCCTGCATCTTTTTAACACTTCCTGCTTTAACAACTCATAATATCAGGAGAAAACTAACAAATTGTGCACAAAGTTAAGTTTTCGTTAATATAAGTCACTTTACATTGTCATTGACAAGCTGCCAATTGACATAAAATTTTACAAATTAGCAACGTATAACACAACTAGTGCTAATTGACTATATAATTACACTTATCAGTTAAACTAACCCATACACCCATAAGTTAAAATAACCCATACAACATTTTCCTAAAAAAATTAACCATGACACAACCAAAATGCACCTAAGCCACTTCACTTTCATATCACATTTTCCAATTTCATATTTTAGCTTTTCTTCCATTAACTGCATTACTTTAACTTTTTCATCTTCAGTTTGCTGTAGATTTTAAGCAAGTGTGCTTATGCCATTCAAGAGTCTGGCCACAACTTGCCTTCCATAGACATACGTTGGTGGGACATACCACATGAAGAAGCTATAATCTTTAGGTTCCTACAACCAAACCCAATGAAAATATATTCTCTTGTAACAAAGCTTTTGCTAAAAAAAAAAATACATACCCTATGCAATGAACAAGCATAAAACCTTCGACCTGGGTTATGCTCAGCCCAAGAATATCATAGCCACATAGGTCTTCCATGTCCATAAGCTTACTGCATTCCTTTGAGTTCCATTTTTTAGGGAACGAAAATAATGGGAAGGAAACAGTGATTTAGTGTTTCAGGTTTGGGAATTAATGGGAATGGGTATATTGGTTTTAGCAATTGGATGTTAAATGAGAATGTGTGGGTTGAGTCCGCATTGACACGTCATGCTTGTGGGACCCACTTAGAACATATAACTTAATACATAACAAATGTTAATAGCCACATCAACCCTCTGTTATGGTTTTTGTAACAGAGTGTTACTGTTGTTAATGATTAATATGTTGGGGTTTTAAATGATAGAAAAAAATGAATAGGGTTTTATTTGAAAGAACCCCAAAAGGTTAGGGTTTTTTTTCATGTAATTGTCCCTTAACATTGTAATTATGTATTAAAAAATATTTGTAAAATATTTATTTATATTATAATTTTTTTAAAATTATAAAAATTATTTACTACTGATAAATTTTTTTATTCAAACATTAATGCATATTATTAATTTATATGTTTTATTTATAAATTTTTAAAATAAAATAGATGTTAACATTTAAATGTTTGACTAATTTACTGTCACACCCCATCTCACATAGCCTAAGGTGGATGGTTAGTATCTCTTCTTGTCTCATGTAGCCCGAGATGAACACTAGAGCTTACTCTTTTACACTATTCAAATCATCTTTAATAAAATTAAATAAACTTGATACTTAGCATTTTGTTTAAATAAAAATATTTATATAGACATAAGTTGAGTTCATATTGAAATAGTAGTAAAGATTAAGTTGACAACAATTTAGCATATAATTTATAGAATGTGTCCGTAAGAGTTTTAAACTTAAAATATACAATATTATAACCACCAAAATGAGAGCAGCACCAAGGCAAGATCGTTAGGCTAACCTTAAATAGTTTATCTACAAAATTCATTAAGATCAAGGGTCCACTATCAAGCCCTGCTATCTGAAAAGATTTTGAAAAAAAGAGAAAAATGAGTAAAAAAAAGCTTAATGAATAGATATTTCAAGAATAAAATAATTTAATTAAGCAAAAACATTAAACTTGTCAAATCAGAAAACTATAGCATTTGCAATCAAAATATTTCAAATGAAACATCAAGCTCATTATTACTTTCAAATCATAATGAAAGTAATTTTAAAACATCAACACAACTTTCCTTTCTTATTAACTAACCCTACAATGAGCATCACAAATTGGTCATAATGTACAGGCCATACAAATTCACTCTCTAGGCGCACTTGAAAGGCTAACCCTTCAACTACATTAGCACAGAACGACCCTTCTCCCTTCTCTTAGGAATCAGTTATTCTACTTAGGTATTATGAACATGTGTGTTTAACACAAACTTAAGTAGACCAAATTTTAAAAATTTTACTTAATATAACTCTTCATCACATGAAGAATTCCAATTCCAAAGATCCAATTTCCATTTAAACACAAAGCTAAATATCAAAATAACATGTAAACAACAACCTAGAAATTCTAAGTTTGAGAATACGTACAAACTCTTTAGCTTTAGATGTCTTTAGTTCAACTCTTATGCTTAGCCTCCCAAGTGTTAGACCTCTAGCTTGAAACACCAAAGCTTTGCTAACCACCTTATTACCTTGATTAAGCTTAGTAGCAAGTACCCTCTCCAAGTGACCCTTGTAAACTTGCATTAACTTAGTTCACTTGCAAGAACTTAAAGTTTATTTTGTGTATATGTTGCTTTTCCTTTTGGTATATTTTCTTACCAAAATCTCTACAAACTTTCTCAAAGCAACAACTTACATTAATTTTTTAATGCAATTGCTGATTCACATGTATCTTTCTATCGTAGAACTCCTCTAAGGATATGTATATAAAAAAGTGAGTTGATATAAACATGCACAAATTAAACATCACTTATACCACATCATTAGTATAACACTTTGCATGCCACCTTGCATACACCTTTGACATGGTTAGCAAACAAATTGTGCAGGTAACTTACTACATCTTTAGCTTGCCACTTTGACATAGTAATGTATAAAGAAATGTGTAGAAAATACATCTCATGTATTATATCTACATCCATTCTTATACTTATTCAAAGTCAATAATTTACACATAATTATTAATTAAGTTATCGATAATTTAGTATCTCATATTAAATCTAATAATTTTATTAATAACATATATTATTATTAATTTAATTATTAATAATTTAATACCTTATATTAAATTTAATAATGTAATTAATAAATATATATTATTATTAATTTGCTATTTTAATTAATATCTCGTATTAATTCAATATAAATTAATAATAAAACTCTTATTGGAATTAGATTTCATGATATACTAGAATCATTGCTTAAAGCATAAATTCAATTCCATTAATCTTAATTAATTGATTAAACTCTTTAGTCAATTAATTAGATTAATAGAAATGGTGATTTGGCAAAACTCTTTAGATGTGACTTACTAGGTTCATGTTTAATTGACAATGAGAATATAATATTAACACTTGATATTATTTGAAACTCTTTTAAGTATAAATGTGAAAATCCCAATTATGCACATTTAGTTTTCACAAGTTGTGAGTGACCCCTAACATTAATACCACAACTACTCAATTAGGTATAAATGTACATTTTGATTCACACAAACCTTATGGTCATAATTACCATGCCCTAAAATCCCTTCATTAGAAGATCTCGATATAGGTTATAGTCAAGGTTTAATCAAACTCTAATAGCTTCATCATATGACCTTATGTCAAGTATTGATTCTTGATAAAACATAAATAATAATATAAACACTTACTAGCATTGAAAATCTTTTAGAATGTGTTATGTTTGTCCTGGCCAGGAACTTATTCATCAACAATAAACTTAGATAGTATAGGATCTATCCCAATTCACTTCAAGTAATGAATCCCATCTTGGTTGAACACTCATCCCTACATTCAACTGATTAGAGCCACCACATGCCATATACCCATATGTGAATAACACAAGAATGTAAGCGGTAACAAACTCTAACCACTCAAATATGGATGACCGTGTCACCTCAGGTCAAAGGACTATATGCACCATTATGACATGGATTGTGATTATTGATTATAAGTGAGTGTCCTTACAAATAATAAATATAACATCACTGTTAGATCCACCTATCACATGAGTATCCATATGCTTATTCAAATATCTTATATCAAGTAGCATGAGACTCACTACCTCCCACGATTAGCATCACATTTATAGCATATATGCTAAATAAATTTGTAACTCATATTATCAACTCTTGATAATAAATTTATTTAACATATTGCTAAAGGGTAAATATTTAAATAAATAAACTCTTTATTAAAATGAATATTTTATTGTTATAGGATAATTTACAATGTTATTATTTATTGCAAGAATGACACTAGGGCATAACTACATTGACAATCTCCCACTTGCACTAGCACCATTCATTATAATACCTAAGACACATCTTCTCAAGATGATAGTCTAACTATAGTTGGGTAAGTGCCTTAGTCAGTGGATTAGCCACATTATCGGCTGAAGCTACCTTTTCCATAAGCACATCACCTTTCCCAACAAGTTATCTAATAATATTAAAATGGCTTTCTATATGTTTGGATTTTTTATGAGACCTTGGTTCCTTTGCCAAAATAATAGCTCCATTACTGTCATAATAGAGAGGAATTAGGGACTCAATGGAAGGAATAACTCCTAGTTTGGTAATGAACTTCTTAATCCAAATAGCTTCTTTAGAAGCATCTGATGCAGCTATATACTTAGCTTCTGTAGTGGAAATAGCGGTGATACTTTGCTTAGAACTCTTTTAGCTCACTGCACCTTTATTATAGATGAAAACAAACCCTAAAATAAGCTTTTTATTATCCACATATGATTAAAAATCAGAATATGTAAAACCATCTATTTGTAAATCACGTCCTCTATAAGTTAAGAATAAATCTTTAGTCCTTCTTAAGTATTTAAAGATTGCCTTAACAGGTGTGTAGTATTCAAAACCGGGATTGGATTAAAACCTACTAGACACACTAATAGCATAGGCAATATTAGGCCTAGTATAAAATATAGTGTACATCAAGATTTTTATAGCAGAAACATAAGGAACTTTAGCCATTTGCTCTATTTCCTTGGGTGTTTTAGGTGACATACCCTTGGATAAATGGACACCATGCCTAAATGGTAATAATCCTCTCTTAGAATCAAGCATGTTAAACCTCTTCAACACATTTTCCAAGAACAGACTTTAGGATAAACTTATCATTCTTTTCAATCTATCTTTATAGACTTGAATCTAAATAATATAGGTTGCCTCCCCTAAGTCCTTCATTAAGAAGGTTTTATATAGCCATACTTTTACAGAAGTCATCATTTCCAATTAATACAATGTCATTTACATATAATACCAGGAAAGTGAGTTGGCCCCCACTAACCTTCTTTTAAACACATAACTCATCATCATTCTTAATCAAACCATAAGAATGGAAAGCCTCATCTAAATGATGATTCCAACTCCTTGAAGCTTGCTTCAGACCATAGATAGATCTATTAAGCTTGCACATTTTTAAGTTATCCTCAAATTCATGACCCTTGGGTTGCTCCATAAAAAATGTCTTCCTCAATATAACTATTAAGGAAGGTAGTTTTGACATCCATCTGCCAAACCTCATAATCATAGTGTGTAGCTATAACTAGAAAAATTCAAATGGATTTAAGCATGGCTACTGGCGAGAAGGTCTCCTCAAAGTTGACCCCGTACCTTTGGCAAAACCCATTCGCTATAAGCCTAGCTTTATAGGTCTCTACCTTTCCATTTGCACTAATCTTTCTTTTGAAGATCCATTTATACCCAATAGGTATAATACCCTTAAGAGGATCAACAAGTGTCCAAAGTTCATTTGCATACATGGAGTCCATTTCAGTTCCTATAGCATCAATCCATCTCAAAGAATCCTTATCATATAAAGCTTTTTCATATATAGTACGATCACTAACATGAATGTTCCTTTCATGAACATGCAACTCTTGCATATCATAAAGAAGACTATATCTCTCTGGAGGATGAGATGCCTTACTCGACCTTTTAGGAATTAGTGTGATGACATTCTCAATTAGAATAGGCTCTTCAAGTTGATTAATATTTTTTTGATCAATTTGTTAGGCTTCCTTAGATGATTCCTTATCTAGCATTATCTTCCTTCCTTTACCACCTTCCTTAAGAAACTCTTTCTCAAGGAAAATAACATCTCTGCTTATAACAATAAATTATTCAGCAGGAAGATAAAAACAGTACCCTAAACTATCTTTAGGATATCCAATAAAACTTCCTTTACTCAATTTTACATCCAACTTGTCTGATTTTAGCCTTTTGATAAAAGTTGGACATCCTTAAATCTTAACATATTTAAGACTTGGTGCTTTACTATGCCATATCTCATATGGTGTAGTAGAAGCGGATTTGGACAAAACACAATTAAGGATGTAAGAGGCAATTTGGTGTGCATAACCCTAATGTGAAATGGGAAGATCAGTGTAGGTCATCATGGAACATCATACTATATCTAATAAAGTATGTTTCTGCCTCTTGAAAACACCATTTAATTGAGGTTTTCCATATGGTGTGAATTGTGATGCAATGCCATGTTCCTAAAGGAACTCAATAAACTCGATACTTAAATATTCGCCTCTTTGATATGATCTTAGAGTTTTAATACTTTTCCCAGTTTGGTTCTTTTCTTGGGCTTTGAATTCCTTGAAATTTTAAAAGGATTCACTTTTGTTCTTTATAAGAAATAATGATAGATCATCTATAAAGGTTATAAAGTAGTAAAAACCACTTGTAGCCATTTCAGCAAATGGTCCACATACATCGCTATGTATGATGTCCAATACATCTTTAACTTTTGCCATTTGTCTAACAAATAGTGATATAGTCATCTTGCCTTAAAGACAAGTCTCACAAGTTGGATGGGTTACAGATTTAAGATTGCTTAAGATTCCTATCTTTTCTAACTTTATGATCCTATCCTCCGCAATATGACATAATCTCAAGTGCCATAGATATTTTGAGTTAGAGGTATTTTCAATTAGCATTACATTTGCATTAATCATATTAACTTGATGCTCATTATCATTAGAAATATTATTAAGATAATATGAACCATGTATTAAATAACCCATGCCTATTATTTCACTTCCAAAGTAAATATTACATACGTCTCTTTTAAAATGAAACTCATAACCTTTTTTAGTCAAACTAAAAATAGATACTATGTTCTTGTAGGCATTAGGTACATATAATACATTACTAACAATAAAATATGATCATAAAGATCAATAGAAGTAGATCCTGTAGCCTTGGCTACAACACTTGCTTTATTTCCAAGCTTTAAGGTTACTTCATTAGGTCTCAACATTCTCACATTTACTAGATCCTGCAAGGATAAACAAATATAAAAACTAGAATCGGTATACAATACCTATGCATTAGATGAGCTCTTAGAATATTTAGAAGTACATAAATTAGAGAAAGTCTTACCTTCTCCTTGTTTGCTCTTTCCTTTTGTCTTGAGGGACTCAAGGAACTTAGGAAAATTCCTCTTCCAATGTCTTTCACCTTGGTAATAGAAACACCTTCCTTTACCTAGGTCTTCCCTTATAGGTGCCTTGCTCTTATTCTTGGCTATGCCACCCATGGGCTTAACAACACTTGTTTTGCCTTTCTTTTTCTTATTGCCATTCTTCTTAGTCTTACAAGAAGAGGCAATAAGTGCGACCTCCTTTCCTTTGCTTCCTTGGATAGCCTTTTGGGCTGTCACTAGCAGGTTCAAAAGCTCCATAAGAGTGCAAACTACTTTGTTTATATGGAAGTTTACAATGGTTTGTTTAAAAGATTTAGGAAGGAATTGAAGGATCAAATCCACTTAGAGATGGAAGTCCCTAATAAAGTCTAGAATCTCTAGCTCCTCTATAGATCTAATCCTATAGTTCATATAGATTCCCATATCCTAACCCTCCTTTATTTTAGCATGAAAAAGCCACTTTGATATCTCATATCTAATGGTCCTACTATCTTTACCAAATAATTCTTGTAGGTGATGAAGGATTTCCTTCGCACTTGCTTCTGATGTTGCTAGTGAATTTCAGTATTCATAAAAGCTAACATCATACAATGTGCTTGTATATCATCATCTTTCCATTTATCTAGAGTGTCACGCTCCTCTTAGGAAGGGGACTAGGTGGATTTTGATTCAATACATATAATATTTTTTCCAAAGCTAAAACAACTTTTACGTTCCTTCTCCAATCAATGAAATTAGGGCCTATGAGCCTATGTGGTCGAGTATGATTGATAGTGAATTTGATGGTCTTATATTATTAATTTTTTATTTTAAGGTAATAAGATTATTATTATATTACTATTAGATTCGGTCTTTAATCTTAATGGTCTCCCACTAATTTGACGAATTCTATGCTTCCAAAGTAGAAAACAAAAATCCCTTACTGGTCGGATTTCTAGTGGGTAATGGGTCATTGATATTCCTCAGGTACATATTTCCATTATTGGAATATTAATTCTCATTAAGAGGACAACTCTTGTCCATGAGTTTCCATCAATCCGACTCCTAATGTTACGAGCCTCAAGTGCATATTGCTGTTCTTAGCCTTTGGCATTAGTTAGGTCCACACCATTGGATTAGTAAAATGTATAAACTTGAACACTACATACCTCAGGTATGCCTATTTTTCATTCTTGGCATATAGTGTGTTTATACACCCATAACATTTCATGTTTAATAATAACACTATATGAATCTCATGGACCATATGTACATCCCTATATATCTATAGTCAATGCACATAATCCCAAAACCATGCAAGTTATTGCTTTAATGGAGAGCCTAGACCTAAATTTATTTTTGGAAGATTTTTGGGTTTTTATTTTAAGGTTTCATTTTGCACATTAACCAATATATATATCACATACATTGCATGGCATATATATATATATATATATATATATATATAACATGTTATAACATACATATTATATATGTACATAAAGCATGCACTAATAAGAAGTGATCATGGACTTTTCTTAAACCTATTTTAACTCTTAAGATAAGTTACAAAATGAAACTCCTTATCACCATCTCCATATATTTGCATCTTGAGCACTTCAAGCTTCTAGCCATAACTTTGTGACTTACATTTACTCCTAATATATATATATATATATATATATATATATATATATATATATATAACATGTTATAACATACATATTACATATGTACATAAAGTATGCACTAATAAGGAGTGATCATAGACTTTTCTTAAACCTATTTTAACTCTTAAGATAAGTTACAAAATGAAACTCCTTATCACCGTCTCCATAGATTTGCATCTTGAGCACTTCAAGCTTCTAGCCACAACTCTGTGACTTACATTTACTCCTTGGCATAGCAAGGTTAATATTACATCCTAATAATTTTATGTAATTAACATTTAATTACACATCAAATAATAAAATTAATTATTATTACAAATATAAGGATGTAATCTAAGTCCATGATCAACTCTTATAAATAATGATCAATATGTAAAATTAAACATAATAAATTTTTTATTATGCTATAGTACCAAGCAATAGCTTAGCAACTAAAGTGCTATGGTTGCAATAGTACCACTATTGCTACAGTACTATATTATTCAAATTAAATTTTAAGCATATTTAGTCACAACTCTTGTAACTAATAGTTAATTATAATCACAACACTTGTAATTATTAATTAATTATAAATTAATAATAACATATATCATTATTAATATAATTATTAATTATTTAATATCTCATATTAAATCTAATAATTTAATTAATGACATATATTATTATTAATTTAGTATGTGTTAAGTGTGAAAAGGCGCTCTAATACTACTCGTAGAATTAGTTACGCTACTTAGGTATTAGGCACATGTGTGTTTAGCATAAACCTAAGTAGATTAAATTTTAAAAATTTTACTCAATATAACTCTTCATCACATGAAGAATTCCAATCCTAAGGATCCACTTTGCATTTAAACACATAGATAAATATAGATATAACATGTAAATAATAACCTAGGAATTTTACGTTTGAGAATACTTACAAACTCCTTAACTTTAGATGTCTTTGGTTTAACTCTTGAATCAAATGCTTAGCCTCCCAAGTGTTAGACCTCTAGCTTGAAACACCAAAGCTTTGCCAACCACCTTCTTACCTTGATTAAGCTTAGTAGCAAGTACCCTCTCCAAGTGACCCTTGTAAACTTGCACTAACTTAGTTCACTTGCAAGAACTTAGAGTTTATTTTGTGTATATGTTGCTTTTCCTTTTGGTATATTTTCTTACCAAAATCTCTACACACTTTCTCAATGTAACAACTTACATTAATTTTATAATGCAATTGCTCATTAATATGTATCTCTCTATCTTAGAACTCCTCTAAGGATATGTATATAAAAAAGTGAGTTGATATAAACATGCACAAATTAAACATCACTTATACCACATCATTTGTATAACACTTTGCATGCCACCTTGCATTCACTTTTGACATGGTTAGTGAACAAATTGTGCAGGTAACTTACTACATCATTAGCTTGCCACCTTGACATAGTAATGTATAAAGAAATGTGTAGAAAATATATCTCATGTATTATATCTACATCCATTCTTATACTTATTCAAAGTCAAGAATTTACACATAATTATTAATTAAGTTATTAATAATTTAATATCCCATATTAAATCTAAATTTAATAAATACATATATTATTATTAATTTAATATCTCATATTAAATTTAATAATTTCATAAATAACATATATTATTATTATTAATTTACTATTTTAATTAATATCTCATATTAATTGAATATAAATTAATAATAAAACTCTTATTAGAATTAGATTTCATGATATACTAGAGTCATTGCTTAAAGCATAAATAGAATTCCATTAATTTTAATTAATTGATTAAACTCTTTAGTCAATTAATTAGATTAATACAAGTGGTGATTTAACAAAACTCTTTTAGGTGTAACTTACTAGGTTCATGTCTGGCAATGAAAATATAGTATCAACACTTGATTTTATTTGAAACTCTTTCAAGTATAAATGTGAAAATCCCAATTATGTACATTTAGTTCTTATAAGTTGTGAGTGACCATTAGCATCAATACCATAACTACCTAATTAGATATAAATGCATATATTGATTCATATGAACCTTATGGTCATAATTACCGTGCATTAAAATCCCTTCATTAGAAGAGCTCGATATAGCCTATAGTCAAATTTTAATTAAACTCTAATAGTTTCATCATATGACCTCATCTTAAGTATTGATTCTTAATAAAATATAACTAATACTAGAAACACTTTCTAGTACTGAAAATCTTTCAGGGTATGTTATGTTTGTCCTGGCTAGGAACTTATTCATCAAGAATAAACTTAGATAGTATATGATCTATCCTGATTCACTTCAGGCAATGAATCCCATCTTAGTTGAACACTCATCCCTACATTCAATTGACTAGAGCCACCACATGCTATATACCCACAAGTGAATAACACAAGTATGTAAAGGGTAACAAACTCTAACCACTTAAATGTGGATGATCGTGTCACCTCAGTGCAAAGGACTATATGGACCATTATGACTTGGATTGTGATTATTGATTGCAATCATAAATCTAACATCATTGTTCAATCCACCCATCACATGAGTGCCTATATGTCTATTCTAATATCTCATATCAAGTAGCATGAGACTCACTACCTCCCACTATTAGTGTCACATACTAATTGAGGGGAATAGACAGAGGTGATAGTCTAATTAATATTACCCAAATATCAATTATTCGATTATGAATAATTTATAACATATGTACTAAATAAATTTGTAACTCATATTATCAACTCTTGATAATAAATTTATTTAACATATTGCTAAAGGGTAAATATTAAAATTAAAAAAATCTTTATTTAAATGAATATTTTATTGTCATAGGATGATTTACAATATTATTTTTTATTACAAGAATGACACTAGGGCATATATGCACTAATACCTTCATCATCCTACAATAAAGTGCCCTGTTGTCTATTGCATAATAACAATCATTATAATCTCAAATGTGCATATAACACCTCAAAAAATTGCATCACAGTCTTAGATGTGCATATAACACTACAACACTTCCACACATTTCATACAGGGTGGTAGCACACAATACAAAATATCATTTACATCAAATAATTAGTTAAATGGTTGCTAACACATTTACAGTTGAACAAAGCATTCAAAATAAAAAAATCTTTCATCATAATTCAAATAAATAAAATCAAGCTATTTATAAACTCAACTAAATTATCAAGTAATTTAAATAATCTCAAATCAGATTTTAAATCAAGTTGCAAAATAAAAAAAGAGTAGTAACATATTTAGCTTGTGAACTTCAAACCATTATTGCTTTGAATTAAGCTCGAATCATAAACTAGTAATTCAAGTGATAAATAAACTAAATTGAAAAAATTCAAATATGTCAATTTCAAGTTCAAAAACAACATTAAAAGCTCATTTCATTGCTAGTATAAAGAGATTTTAAGGGCTTAAACATCAGTCTTAGTTGCTCATAAGTAACTCTGCAAGGTATTTACTTTGTACTTACAAGTCCTTTGCCTTTATCAGCACTTAATTCATGTAATTCCATTTATAATTTATCAAATATTGAACATACATAGTTTCCTAATGATGTAGCCCCTAAGTGATACACAACATATGCACTTAAACTAAACTCTACAAATTCAGTTCATTAATTCTAAAAGGGCTATTTTTCGGCCTAACTTTGAAAAATTACTGCCACTTATAGAGAATGAATTTTGGCCTCAAAATTTCAAAAAAAAAAAACTTAGATTTATGTGTCTAACACATGCTATAAAAATTTCAATTCAATTCGATAACCATAATGAAATTTGTAGAGGTTGAATTATAATCAACACAATTACTTTGACAGATTAAGTACAACTTTGTTAGATCATCATACATGCCAAATCAACTTTAATTCAAAACTAACAAGTTATCAAAATCAAAAAAATCTTAATTTTGTGTTTCCTAGCTTAAGTTATAATCAAAATACAGAGAGTAAAAACTAGGAATTCAAAATCTGAAGAGTATAACTTATGAACCCTAACTCAAATCTAGAAAAACACTAAAATTACTTACCAAATCAATCACTACAATCTTCAAACCCCTCTTTTAGAAATCATATCAACTTATAGAATTAAGTAGTTTTCTAGTATTATTCATCTTTTCTTAAGTAGATCTCTTCTTTTTCCTCTCATTTCTTTAACCTACAAAATAAGTATTCATACTTAAGACCACAAATTAGGCTAGCCCTCTTTGGATCCTACATCATTGGATTGTGGTTAGGTGTGTACATTTAAAAAGCATGTTGATGGGCCTCATCCAATCAATAATTGCCTAGATATAGGTGCATCACAGTAAGACTTTATTCTAAAAAAAAGACCACAAATTAGGAGAAGGTTCTAGTCTTAATTAAAGGAGGTTTAATTATAAAATATCCATTTTGGCCCTTAATGAAATGGTTAAAGTACCTATAAACCATCAAATTATCAATTGTTCATTCTAGGACATACATTTGTTTTAGTTAAGTCCACGTCATACCTTAACTTTTTAATCCTTGCTTTTTACTTCTTTTTTACTTTTAATTCATTTTTTTTCATAATTTCACTAGTTTTAAGTGCTATTAAAATTTGATTCTTGCTTTTTAATCGAGTGTGAGTCATGGCTCAATTTGATACACTAGCCTAGTTATATGCAACACTTTACTTATAGTTGAGGGTATGAGTGTTATATATACAATTGATTTGACTTGATTTTCAAGGGAAACCAAAAGTTATTCCTTAAGAATAAGAGGGAAATGATGACTCCCATTGATAGAGGAATCCCATTCTCATTCTTATTTTAATTTTAGCCAACCAAACACTAGGAATTGGAATCGTCCATTTTGATTTTGATTCCCACCCTTATTTTTTACCAAACAAATGGACCCTATGTTCATTCTTGTAATTAACAATTATGGTTCTAACTTACATGTTTCTCTTATATATATATATATATATATATATATATATATATATATATATATTCATCATCATCATACGTTATGGATATAAAGCTTGTGGAAACCGAGGAACTAATTTTTCCTATTAGAATTTAAATTGAAATAGATAGTAGCTTGATTTTCTTTAAAGGGTCTAGAATTAAGTATTCATTAATTTAGCTTCATATTGTTTTTACTATTTTTTGTATTTTCTTGCAAATTGTAATTGACTTGTTGAAAATTTATTTAATATTTTTAATTTTTAATTTACATGAATTGATATTTAAATTACATTACACTCTTGTTAATATTTTTGTCAACATGTTTAATTTTTTATATTACTAATTAAATTGCATTGAATATTTAATCTTTGAAAATTTTTTTGTTAGATATGAACAATATGCAATAAATAATTTTTGATGATAATGATCAATTATGGTAAACAACAATGCAAACTATCGAAATTATGTTTGAATATTATTTGAGATAAAATTGCAAATAGCCGTATATGGATTCACAACAAATAGGGATTATATGATTATTAGAATTAATAAGAGGAAGTGATAAAAGATGTATTAATATGTTTAGGGATAAATACATATTAATTAACCTTTGTCAAGATCTTGAAGAGGATTATGAATTAATTCCTTCACATAGAATGATGATTTTAGAGAAAGTTGGTATATTTTTTTTCTATTTTTTCATTGAAAGCATCAAATCGATAAGTTCAAAAATACTTTTAGTACTGAAGTGAGGTAGTTATTAAAAACTTTCATGAAGTATTGAAGAAAATGATGTGATTTTCAATTGATTTAATAAAGCTTATGGATTCGAATTTTTCTACCATTCCTTTTGAAATACATAACAATAAAAGATATATGCCTTATTTTAAGGTACTATAATTCACATTATATTGTTGAATATCTAGATATAATTTAAATTTCATGACTATTTTTAAAAAATAGGATTGCATTGGAGCAATTGATGGAACTCATGTGTTTGCTTGCGTTGAAGAAGAAAATATAATTTGGTTTATTGGTAAAAAATGAGTGCTTACACAAAATATTATGGCTACTTGCAGTTTTGATATTCAATTCATTTTTGTAATGGTAAGATGGAAAATTATAGCACATAATGGATGATTTTTTCAATATGCCACTCATAACAAAATCAATAATTTATGCTACACATAATGGATGCTACTCATAATGAATGACTCATAAATTATTAATGAATTGTAAGGTATAATTATATAGTATCATACTATATGAATTTTTATGTTTTATATGATGGATATAAACAAACAAAAGGATATCTTGGACCATATAAAGGAATAAGACATTATAAATTGGATTTTTACATGGTGATTGACCAAAATAATAAAAAAGACTTTCAATAGGTGGCACTCATATTTTAAAAGTTGCATTGAATGGGTTTTTGGAGTTGCTTCATATGAAAAGTAATACCTTTATATCCATTTCACATACAAAAAGATATTGTAGTTGCAATGATAATCCATAAAATGAAAATCCTTAGAAAGTTGAGACAGTTCAAATAAATGTATAAGATGATCAAATTAACTATAGTCTAATGAAAGTAAGGGATGATATAAATTAAGATAAATAATGTGTGATTAATTTTGAAAATAATGACTTTTATTATATACTATTTCTAGTCTCATTATTAATATTGTTTAAGATATTCAATTTAAAACTATTTTCTTTTTTATACATAACTTTTACTGTTGTTATTGTTATTGTTGTTGTTTTGTTGTTTTTATTATAGTGAAATCTAATATTATCTTGGGCAAATTAAAAAAAAATCACAACCTATGGAAATTTTTGTAAATTTGACATATCTTTTTAATTTTAGCAATGTCATTTACCAACTTTTATTTCTCTTTAGCAGCATATATTCTACTATATAATGCATTTTTTTTAATTTCAATTGTTCTTTAAAGTTGTTTCTTTCAACTTTTATTTTCACCAATAATCCTTTTTGGTGTTGTGGAGCATCAATATCAATCCATTTAAAATATTCACAATCATCAAACTAATCAAAGATTAAAAATAATGAATTAATTTTTTTTGTAATTCTCACAAACCTTAGTGAGATGTTAAACTAATGATAAGACAATTTTACCTTTCTAATAGGACAATGAAAAGACATCCTTCTTGGATTCTCTTCTGTCCATAAAGTGTACATATGAGCTTTTCAATAGTGATGACATTTTCTTTTAGGAATTGAGCTTGAATAATAACATTTAGAAGGTGATTGACTTCTTAACCTTCAATTTCAAACATAATTTTTCTTTGTAATTTTCAAGAAACCCTAATTTTTTTTTCTCTTTAACTAAGGTTGAAGATGCTGAATGGAAGACATATAAAGGGCATTAGACAATTATTTTCTATTTTAGGGTTTTTTCTACAAAATACACCGTTTTGGATATGATGTTTTTGATCTTATGTAGATCCCACCTAGTAAACCAATAGTAATTCCAGCTACCACATCAAATGAATTTCAGCTGAGAGTTGCTAAATGATTTGAATTGTGAAAATTGAAAAGTTGGTGAATGATATTGCTAAAATTAAAAAGATATGTTTAATTTGCAAAAAGTGTCAAAGGTCGTAAAATTTTTTGTAATTTACCCTATTACTTTTTTCTATTTGTTGTACAAAATAAATAAATTATAATTAAAATAGTTGTTTTACATACAAACTGAAACATCTCAAAAGAATTTTACCAAACAATACTACAAAATAGCCATTAACCATTAATTATTAGCTGATAGAAATACCTGAACCAAATAGAGCCTAGTACCATTCTTTTACATTATACTTTATTTCACTTGTTTTCCTCATTTTAATTATAATTTTAAGATTTTATTTAAAAATTAACTTTTTTTCATTCATTAAATTAAAACTTCTAAGAAACAAAACATTATTTTTTTATTTTTTTGGTTTTAATATAATCAAATTTCTATTTTTTAGAATTTATTTAAGTTAACTTAAAATTTTCTTTCACCAGTTGTACAAATTTTGAAAATAAAATTTTCTTTATTATTTTGTTAATTTATGTTGACTGAATTTATTTTTATATCATTTAGTTAAAATTTTCACTTATTCAACTAATTTTTTTAAAAATAATAATAATAATAATAATAATAATAATAATAATAATTAAATACATCATATTTTTTTATTTTATTTTAACAAACATTTAACATATATTTTTTTTTAAAAATTAACATAATGAATGAACAAAAAAATTATTTTTCTAATAAAAATAATATATAATGTAAAAAAGGTATTTAAGTGGGCTCTAGCTATTTACACTCCCTTGGAAGCTTTTAGAACTCCCCTTGACCCTACAATATATTTATTTACCTTATTTTGTGCTGATTCATTCATGAATTTAATTAAATACCACTTTTGCCTTCATATTAAAAGACAAAGTATTTAAATAGATTTTTTAAAAGAAGAGAGTTTCTTCTAATAACAAAATAAAGCTTGCATTTAATTTATTAAATATTAATATACATATTTAGAGAACCAGATGACATAAATTATTAATGTTACATTGGTAAAAAAAAAATATTAATGGTACACTACATTTAATTGAAAAAAATTATATTTAATATTCAATTATATATTAATTTTATAGTATTAATATATATTTATTATATATATTTATATATATTATATTTATATATTTATATAATAATATTATAATTGTATTATATATATTTATTATATATATATTATATTATGCTAAAAAATTATATTATATTATGCAAAACAACCATGCATAAGTAGTTCTTTAGTAGCATGCAATTATATATTAAGTCCAAGCTAGCATCCAAAATATTGATGACCCAAATCAAAGTCAGGCATATCTTTAAGATATGCTGAAGTGCATTAAATGAGCAATCTTGGTAGTGTGCCAATTCCAAATCAAGCCTATAGTGGGATTGATAGTGGAAATGCCTGGAGAGGCACTATGATGATGCCTCATTTAATATATATGAGTTCTAGATTGAGAACTATTGATAAATTTCATATATGGTTTCATTAAACCTTTAGCGATGGCAATTTTAACTGCTATGGCACCTATCAACTCTCAGATGAAATTGGATGGGCTTCCTCTAGTACTTCAATTTTAAACAGAGATGCACTTATAAAAGATAGTCGTGTTATATATCATCTATATTGCTGGAGGTTAATCTCTTTTTGTAGGAGAAGCAATATGTGCCACATGCATAGGGCATATTCCACTTGACCATAACATATAGTTTTCTTACAACTTTAGGCTTTCAATTGGTTGATGAAAATAACTTAGTGATGTATAGGCATTATGATTTGAAGTGCAAAGTGATACAAAAAATCAGAGTAAAGGCATGACTACTTAATTAAAAATTTTACCCAATAACGATGTAATGTTTTGACACATAATAAGTCCTATGTTCATTAGCTAAAATAAAAAATAAAGTCTATTTAGTGCCAAAAATAACAACTTTGCATAAATTGCTTGTTCCTCATGCAATTACTCCCAGCTCAATATATCACACACGTAAAAGTAATGAGCTTTAACAAAACCAATAGCAATAACAAGTACAATTAGTCCTATATATATGAATATTCAATTGCATAATATATAAAACTAAATTTAGAATGTCAAGCAATAATTTTATTTAATAATAAATAAAAGGCAAGTCTATTGCTACAAATAGAACACTTAAATAACTCATCACCATAAGTTTAATATAGTGATACGTACTAAATTTTAAAAAGTCACAAATTTAATTGGCATTGAATTTAAGTCTATGTTCTCCATTGTTCTTGTATCATCAACCTTTGTAGATGATGTATCAAAGCTTGCAAAATTGTCTTTCTTTGAACATATTCTTTTATCATGACCAACAACTTTGCATATACCACATTTCTTACTTTTTCTACAATTTCAAATTCTGAAGGATCTCATTTTGTCAAGCTACTATTCTTTCTTATCTTCGACTTCAATAAACAAGTTTTATGAGATTGAACTATAGGTTCAAGAAGTAAAGGAAATGAAGATTCAGCACTTATAAAATTCGATTTTAAACTTTTTCTCGTTCAATTAATGGCAACTTTTGATACTTCTCTTGTAATCCTTGTAATAGGCTATCCAATTGGCTCTTTTTTTTTATCATCAACTACACCTTCAATATTACTAAAACTTTGGTTATTAATTCTCCATTGCATGTGTATATCCTTAAGTTGCAGTATTTCTTTGCTTATCATTCTTAAAATAATTTTATGCACACAAGGAAGTCCTATTGTCTTGGAAAATTGACCTGTACATATGGATATAGAATTTGATAAAGCTAATTCATATTATTGGTAAAGAATTTCTAATGCAAAATTAGATACATGTGTCACTATTTTTTAGAAAAAATGAATAAGGTACTAATAAGGAACTCTAATCTTCTCACTTTCAATTTGCACTTTAATCTCGTGGAATTATTTCTCAATAGCATAAAAAATTTCATTTTTTTACCTCACGAAAATATCTCGTTGACACTTGAAGATACTTTTTTAATAATGAATGTGCACCTTCAGCTCTTGAAGTAAGCCAATTCCTAAAATGTGTATACTTCTCTGTCCATGCATTAATAAAGTGTTTTTTATATGGAAGCCAAGTTTTCTTATAGTAATGAACAACTTCTTTCTTTGACTCATATTGAATTTCAAATTAGATCCAACCTTGATTAAAGGATATTTCATCTAGGGCTTTTACCAATTTATTCTAAATAGATAAAAAATTTAACCAATCCTTCTTTTTCTCCAAAAAACCCTTATGATTTCTATGATCATTCTTCTCAATGTGCCATATGCTTAAGAGATTCATTGTTCTTGGAAAGAAAATGATAATAACATTCATTAAAGCTACTAATCAATCGAATACAATGACAACACTCAAAATATCATGAAACATTGTTAATGCCTACACTTAATCCTTCTCTCCCTTTTTTTTTTCATAAACATAAAAGTAAGAATAAAATGAAATATTAAAACTTGAAACTCCTATAACATCAAGTAATTGCATTTTGTACTTATTGGTTTTATAGGTGCAATCCATAACAAAGACATTCATGTTGCTTTTACTTAGCTTAATTGAAGCAGGATGTGCAAAAAATAGTTGTGTCAAATGCCTATTTTCATTATACTTCACATTATAAGTAAAATTACCTTGGATAAATTCTTCAATTAATGCTTGAATCATTATTCTTCCCACTAAATTTTCCTTTATAATTTTGGCTTTCGCATTGTAAATTGTGTTTTTAATTGCTTGGAGATTGGGATTATGATTTTGTATTGATGTGAGTATTTATCGTGAAGATGCACTAGCCATGGTCTTTTTTTTAATGTAAGACATTTTTTCTTGAGAGAAATGATGACAAGATGGAAGTCCCTCCATGTTACTTAAAGGTTTATAATTATATGAGATATCCTTGATCTCAACTCTCTAAATTCCTTTAGGTTTTCTTTTTCCCTAAACTTTAAATTGATAATTTATAAGTTGAGATAATTCCTTTGGGTTTTATTTTTCCCTAAACTTTAAATTGATAATTTATAAGTTGAGATGCTATTTTTTACTTTCTTTCTTTTTTATGAATAATGTTGCTCCGATAAGTTCCTCCTTTATCATAACTAATAGTGATATAATTATCATTTTTTATCTTTGCATACCCTTTTACCTAATAAATTTTTTGAATATTGTCAATTAAATCATCTTTATTTTGATAGCTTTCACATATAAGAGATGTTCATTCCATGTGTTCTTTAGTATGAACTTTAGAAGAGGCCTTAAAAGGGGGCTAAATAGGGAAATTACAAAATTTAAAGATGATTAGCAAATAATTAAGAAATAAGTAGAAGATGAAGAGAAATAAGGACATAAGAATTTAAAGAGTTATGATTAAAGCAATCCTATATCTCCACTTAACTTCTCAAGTTAGAATTGTCAACTACCCACTAATCTATTTATGAGATTGATTACCAGGTGTTTTACTTTGGCTAACACCTAACCTTAAAAGTAAGAGTTTTTCTTGGTTCAACTCAAACTAATCTCAAGTCATGTTTTCAATTGGCAAACACTTAAACCAGCCAACCAATAGAATCAACCTCACTTCCCTTCTATTTTAACCCACGAAATAGATGAAGAAGAGGCCTACTTCTATAACATAGCCAACAATCATAATAATTATAATGAATAATAAATGGAGAGTTTTGAGTAGTTAAAAATTGAATTGAATGCTTTTGTCAAAGTGTTTAACTTCTACAATGAATTTTTCAAATTCAATTTTGTATTTACTGTTTGAATTCTATTTATTCAAGGTCATTAAATTTGTTCCTAAACTTTACTAGCTTCAGTTAATGTTCAAGCAGCTTTTTGTAGGAAATTTGCATGTCATGGTCATGATGAGGCATGCCAGAATTATGACCCTTAATTGAACTAGCTGTTGAGGCAACCAACTGACCGTTAGGTATCTGCCAACTAGACCATGAGTACTTAGTCATAGTCATAACTGACACCATGAGCATCTTTGTCTCCTTTGGTATGTGATCTTTATTAAATTTGTGCTTATGACTTAGAGCTAGTATGTCAGTCATGAGTGTGATCATGCTCGTGAGGGCCACTAGACTTTTTTCTCTTGAAAGGTGCTTTGCTTGTGGTCATGCCTGGCTCTCGTGATGGTCGTCACAATTTGGTCATGGCCATGACTTGGATCATGAGCACCATTGGATAATTTTTTATTTGATGAGCTCTTAGTTATGGCTGTGATGCTAGATTATGAGCTTGGTCACGGGTGTGATCACAGTCACGATCGGGACCATGAGCACCATTGGATGAAGGTTTGTTAAAGGGACTTTGAAGGTCTTTGAGATCATGATTGGGTCCTAGTCATGACATGGATCGTGACCTAGTTGCTCTTCACATTTACTTGTCTTTTAGAGTCTTTTTTATTTGTCTAATGCACACTTAAGTAATCATTATTAGCACTTTTAAATTGTATTATTAAAATAAAAATAAGGTTAGATTAAGCCTTAATCATGTAAATCGCTAATGATCTTCCCTTTTTGATTTTAAAAAATAATTTTGAGTAATTTAAATAATCAATTGTGAAAGTGTGTGTTAGTATAGCTCCCCTTCAACATATGCATTGATTTTGAACAATTACGTAGAGAATAATAAGATAAATATATAAATAATGAAAATTTCATTGATAAAAGATGTGGTCTAAGACACGTTGCATCAGAAATTAAAAATGTGAAAGCACTAAGACATAAAAAGAATGAAAACCCAAACTAAAAACTTTAAAACAAAAAACAAAGAACCTAAGACATAAAAATTAAGAGTCATCTTCCATTTGAGGAGGATTAGGAGGATGAGCAAATGGGGCACATTAGCATTCATAGCGTTGCCTTTCATAGAGATATTGCGCATTATGTTGAAGATGTACAATGTGCTCATCTAGCTTATCAAAATGAATGTTAAAGTTGGACTCCATCAATGAAATTCTATAAAAAAAATGTCCAACCCATTGAGGTTCATCATCAACCACTTAAGCACCCTTGATATGTCTTCACTTTTATCCTTCTTCCTTTGAGTGGAAGGGTCTCCTTATTGAGGCTCTTATGTAGGAGCATCCTCATCACCTTCTTGGCCTTTAAACTCTTTAATTTTCCTTAGGAGTTCATCCATTTCATCTCCCCTTCCACCACCCTCTTAGGGAGCATCACCTTTCCACACCTATTTATGTCAGACACTTAAAAATTATTTGGAATTTTTAATAAAGGTGTCATTAAGCAAAATAGGGGCTATGGAATCAAGGGTAGAGAGTTGGATATTGTAGAAAGTGGTAAGCTTTATGTTAATGCCTCTAATACAAATTAAACCAAAGACACTATTACTAACAAGCCATAATCACCATTTAATAATCTACCCAAGGCAATAGTGATGTGAATCTAAACTGAAGTTTATGGCCCAATAAATTCTAATGAGCAATGATGCATTTAGAGTCCAAGAAGGCCCAATGACAAGGTCAAAATCAAAGAAATTATAAGAGGCTTTAATTGGACTCATTCAAGAAATTTGGAAGGCCTAACACTAAAATATAATTCCAATCAATAAGGGACAAGTGGAAGTCCAAAGAATCATGTTTACATCATTAAATCAAGTAGAAAATGCACCAACACCTTATTCAGCACCTGATGTATTTTTTTTTTTTGACATTTTGGGAAGTCACAAAAGTGTTAATATAAGCAATAACACCCTTGTACAACCTAAAACATTTTTTTAACTATTTAAATAGCCTAATAACTTAGTAAGAAGCATCTTTGAATATATTAATATTTGGGAGTTATATATATATGTCAAATATGGATGTTGATAGGTATTTATTATAATTAGAGGGAATAATTCAAGTTAAAAACTATAATTGTATGATGTAATCCTATGTTTTAGTATCTAAAATAGGTGTGTGTGTGCTTAGCTTTGTCATCTATATAAACAAAGCCATTTCTTCTTTATAAGGCAGAATGCATTTGAATGAAATTGAGTTTCTTTGATAAGAAATTTGCTTTTAAGTTCTTGCATGAACTTTATGACTTATCAAGCATTGTTTGGCTTATGGCATCAATATCCAAATCTTTGCCTTCTTCTCTACTTATCAAACTCTTTTGTTTATGGCATAGGAAGATTAAAAAGTCTAATTTGATTTTTTATCCTTACTGGTAAATAGGTGAATTAGTTTATCTCCATTCTTATCTTAATTCTTGAATGGTCCTAAATATATAAATTGTTAGAAGGTGTTAGATTCTTCATCAAAACTTTTTATAGTTCTTAAAATATTGGAAAGTTTATATGTTGTAACTAATGATTTCCATCAAATAGGGTCATATTCCTCCATGCAACGAAGGATGAAAAGATCATCTAAAGAGGTTACTTCATTATTTGGCATTTAGCATTAAAAGTGTAGGTTAAAAACCTATGAGCATTTTACATTGGAAGGAGGAGGCTTTAGTATGACTAGTTAGGAAGGTGGAGGTTTAGGATTTGCAATGTTTAACCTAACGAGTAAGGGAGCCAAGTGGAAAGAGTTTCGACATGCCCTTCCCTTATGAAACCAAAGATGGTATCAAATTTAAGGGTTGTCATGAATCTATCCCTTCCCCTAAGTTTGAATCTCATATTATAATAGGGATTTTGGTCATCAAATAAAGTGGTTCTAAGGGCGAAAGAAGAAAGAAATTCAATGACCAAAGAGGGATAGGTAATAAGAGGAGTAAAAGCAAAATCTTTAGCTCTTACCTTAAGAAGAAGTTGTTTAACTTCTTATAGGCATCGCATCTTCTCCAAAGTGCAAGAGGACATGTATATTATAGAGATGATGTTCCTCTTTTAGAATGAAGTTAATTTTTTTAATTTCATTTGGATTGTAGGAGAATAAGAGATAAAATTTGTTGGATTTTTCTTTGGTTTGTCTTTTTGGTGTTTCATCATTAGAGGAGGATGAAGGTTTATAGACCTTTTTTGGTGCTATGGTGAAAAGGAGATGTAGAGAATAAAGAGAAAAGGTTTAAGGTTTTGAGTGAGAAAGGAGCAGGAGTGATGGAAATTGTAGAGAATATAGAAAAATAAAGGAAAAATGAGGCGTATGTGCTTGAGTAGTCTTTAAATAGAATTAAAGAGGAGTAAATACAGGTCAAGTGAGGTTTTAGGAGTCATAAAATGCTTAAAAAACCATTCCTGATTTGAAAAGACATACCAATTTAAGATAAAATTTTAATTTCCTAAGTGTGCCAAGACTGCGCTCACAGTTGTGACATGCTAGTCACGATTGTGATATGCATAGTCATGATCATGACCACGATTGTGATATGTATAGTCACGATCTTAAACACCACCGTGTCAAACTTGAATAGGTGTCACGATTTTAACCATTGTAATAGTCATAACCAAATTTCATTTTGGTCCTTGAACTTTTAAAAAACTTTCAATTATGTCAAGAAAACTTTCAAAAAATGTGTAATTATACCCTTCTAGAGGAAAAATTCAAAGAACCAAAATAATTTGTAAAAATTAGCAAATTGAACTAAAAATTGAAATTCATTTAATCATGCAAATGCTATTAAAGGTATTGGACACATTTTTATTGAAATTTCATTAATAAATCAAATAAATTAATTTTATTGATTCACCAATGATTATGCTTGAATAATTAATCAACTATGTAAACATAGAAGCTCATTTAAACAATTAATTATTCAAGCATGATAATAATTTCAAACTAAACCCATCAAGCATATTGAGCTCATTTATAATAAAATTGCATCCATCCTCATTAAGAGGTTTAGTATAGATATTCACTAATTGGTGATAAGTGTTAATAAACTCAAGTGAGATGTGACATAATTAAGCATTATAAATGATGTCTAATGTTTATATGCTTTGTTATAGAGTGTTGAATATGATTCTTGCTAAGGTTAATAAGACTTTTGTTGTTACACTTAATTGTAATGAGACCAACTTCAATACTAAAGTCCTTAAGTTATTATTTTTTCCAAAATTCTTATGAGCAACAACAACTAGTCTCCATATATTAGCTTTAGTTGTGGATAAGGCAACCGAAACTTGTTTCTTACTAAACTAAGAAACTAAGTATTGTCTTAAAAATTAATAAGTTTAGGAAATGTTTTTTCTATCTATCAAGCTAACGACAAAGTTTGCATCGGAATAGCTAACTCTTAGGGTACCAAAGTCATAAATTTATGGTTTCTATAAAGTATTTAAAGATTCTCTTAACAACAACATTTAAATGTGACTCCTTAGGATAATATTGAAATCTAGCACATAAATAAGTAGCAAACATAATGTCAGGTCTACTAGTGGTAAGGTAAAGAAGAGATCCAATCATACCTCTAAATCGCTTTTTATCAACTGGCTTTCCACTCTCATTCTTACCAAGCTTGGTGGTTGTGCTCATTGGAGTCTTGCTTGCTTTAGCTTTGTAGACGATGGGGTTTTGTCCATGCCCAAGATCTTAGCAATCATGATACTATTTGAGCTTAGGGCTCTAGAGAACACACTAATCATTATCACAATGACATGGCATGGAGATGAGGAGTCACCACCCAGGGTAATAACTGGGTAAATTCGAAAAAAATGGTGGTACTCGATTCCCTAAAAGAAAGCTAGCGCCATAACCAAAAGATTCTAGGTATGAAATACTAACTTCTTTTAGTCTCGTGTTCTTTTAGAATTACTTTATGAATTACTATTTTATCCTCTATTTACATGCAATTTTATATAAACCCTTAAAAAATTCAACTCCAGGCAAACTAGTTATGAAACATACAAGTAAACAATGCATTCATTATAATCCCTAGGTTAGTCTAATCTACATTGATTTTAATTAAATGAACTAAGTCTACATATTTTAATTTTTAAGTGAACCAAAAGAATAATGGGTCTAATTCCTATTTAATTTTAATTTAAGTGAACCTAAGTCTATTTATTCTAAACATGGGCTTGGATATACAAATTATGAAGTATTTAATTTAGTGGGCTTAATTCTAGATGTTTTAATTCTAAAGTGATCTTAAATCTAGAAATTATGAAAAAGCCTAAATTGAATGGGCTAAGTCTAAATTAATTAAATTAAATTACGTGGGCCTAGGTCTAATTAAATAAATGGCCCTAAGTTATATCTACCCTAAATCTAATTAATTATGAGCCTAAAGATGTATTTTATTAATTAAACGTTAAAAAAACCTAAATTTAAATGGGTTAAAGCCTAATGTGGGCATAAGGCCCAAAGCATATAAACATAAGCAAAAAAACCCAAAAACAATGAAAAAACATAAAAAAACTTAGATAAAAGATCAAACAATTAATCAAACTTATTTTTCTAAAAACCCTAATTTAATTAAAGTGAAAATAAACAAACAAAATAAAATAATCAATCAAGGAAACTAATTTCACCAACTTAAATCTAATCCAATTTTAATTAAGCAACCTAAGGATTTATAAAACCATAAATTTGAATTAATTACCCAATTAAAAAATCTAATTTTACCAACTAATTTATCAAAATTAAACACGCAAGCACACACACCAAATTTATTTTTCCCACTATTGGGGCTATTATAACGTGCTAATAAAAAAAGAAAAAAAATTAATACAACAAAAAATAAATAAAAGAATGATAAACAAACAAAATAAAAACCCTAAAAATTAGGTTTAGCTACACGTTTCCATCCATGGCATTCCATGGATCTTCATAGATTTAATTCTCCAAATATGACCATTATGTGATCTCCTCCATCATCACCGTCATAAAAGGGTAAAACAATGATTAGTGAATATAATTATAATAAAATATTAAATAAAATTGAAATTCAATAAAAATCAAAATCATAACAAAAGAAGAAAAAGAAAAGAAAATAGGGAGAGGATAATGCTTATGGATGCTTTTGGTTGGCTCCTCAGACTAGTAAAATCACCGTTTATTGGTTGAATAGATCTTCAAAAACTGGTTATTTTCTCCTAAAAAAAACCTCATGCTCCTTGCCAGTAGTATTTTTATCTTAAGCATTATTTTTCATCCTCCTCTCTTTTTTTCTTCCTTTTATAGGGAGAAAAGAAATAAAAACCCTAATTGATGTACCAAGAGTTCTAATTTTAAAAGGACTTATTTCATAAAGAGTTTCAATTTTAAAAGGAATTTATTTCCTGTAGATATAGATAAATCATATAATAAATTTTTTAAAAAAATTTTAAACCAATCAAAACTTAGGAAAATATTTTTAATTTTCTATAAAAAGTACAAAAACAAACAAAAAACATGTAATTCAGACCAGAATTGCGTAATTCCAACCGAAATTGTGTAATTCCACTGGAATTATGTTTTTCCAATTGGAACTACATTATTTCGATTAGAATTCTCTAATTTCAATTTTTTATCTTTTAATTACAAAAAGACACCTGAAAGAAATTAGATTCTTCAATTAGGTCTTAGAAAGGTATTATAATTAAGTCCTTAAAAAATAATGGAAATCTTTTTAGAAACGTATTCAAAATTTTAAGGTTTTGAACTTCAAGTGTTGAAGATCTACTCATAACATTTTCATCATTGGAGTCCTTTGTTGCATCTATAATTTATTATCCTAAAATTGGGTGTTTATAGTTACCCCCTCTTGTCGTTGTTTGCTTGAAAAATTACGGCAAAGCAAATAAACAAACAATTTCTTTTGAATAGAGTTTGGGTACTTACCTATGCTCCTAAAAGCTTTAATCATTGGTTCATAATAAATACATGTGTTGCTATACAACACTAGGCATAAAATTGAAACACCTGAGGAAACACTATAGTCGGACGTATAGTGTTGGTTTGGATAGATACATCACACTCGGTCGTATGATGTTGACTATACTCAGTCGTATAGTCTTAATTAAAAGGATGCATTACACTCGGTTGTACATTGTTAACTACACTTAGTTGTATAGTTTGGTTTGAAATGATACATTACACTTGATCGTATAATGATGACTACACTTAGTCGTAGAGTTTGATTTGAAAAGATACATTGCACTCGGTCATACAATGTCGACTACACTCGATTGTATAGTCTGATTTGAAATAATACATTGCACTTGATCGTACAATGCTGATTACACTTGGTTGTATAATTTAATTTGAAATGATACATTGCACTCGATTGTACAATGCCGACTACACTCAGTTGTATAGTCTTATTTGAAATGATACATTGCACTCGGTCGTACAATGCCAACTACACTCTTTCATATAGTCTAGTTTAAAATGATACATTACACTCGGTCATACAATGCCGACTACACTCGGTCGTATAGTGTGGTTTGAAATGATACATTGCACTCGATCATATAATGTTGACTGCACTCGATCGTATAGTATGATTTAAAATGATACATTGCCCTCGGTCGTACAATGCCGACTACACTTGGTCATATTTAAAATGATACATTGCACTCAGTCGCACAATGTCGACTACACTCAATCGTATAGTTTGATTTGAAATTATACATTGCACTTGATCGTACAATGTCGACTATTCTTGATCGTATAGTCTGATTTAAAATGATGCATTGCACTTGGTTGTACAATGCCGACTACACTCGATCGTATAGTCTAGTTTGAAATGATATATTACACTCGGTTGTACAATACTGACTACACTCGGTCATATAGTCTGGTTTGAAATGATATATTGCACTCGGTCATACAATGTTGACTACATTCGATTGTATAGTCTGATTTCTTTTATTTTGACAATTTAGTAATTCAAGGAATTATCAAATCAATGTAGCTTCACAATTTAGGACCATATTGCAAGAAAAGCTTTCCCACCTTAATATATACCTTGCTTTTGTTAAGTCATTTCCTATCTCTTTCATTCCTTTTTCTTTTCTTTTCTTTTCTTTCTCTTGATTTTGAAATCTTGCTACTTCAATTATTCTTTCATCTAATCTCTAATCTGGAATTCGTCTGATCTTATGGCTCACCCAAGACGTAGGCTACGTGGGAGCAATTCCAAATAGTCAAATCCAGTCATATCTCAAGTACATTTCCCTTAAAATAGTTTGGGGCTCAATGAAGGGAAAGAAGTGCTCTCTTTGACTCTCTTGCACCTTCACAGATGTTCATAGGCTGGTGATGAGGTTATTTTCTCTTCTGTCATTTACTCTGTAAAAATATATTTCTATTAATACATTAATATATTTATGCATGCAATTATAGAATATCTCTTATACAATTTAGATAAAATTACATAAAATTGTCAATTTTGAAGCAACATTTTGCAAATGTCAGAGGACTAGCAAAATTTAGTCTAATTTTTGAATTTTCAGTCAAAAATCTAAATTTTGAATTGAAATTTTTGGATTTTCGATTGGAAATCTGGAAATACCGATTGAAAATTTGGATTTCTGATAAAAAATCTGGTTTTTCAATCCTTTTTTTAAAGAATGAAAATAAACAAATTAAAAGTTAGTAAGGAAAGTAATCCTGTCATTTTCTGAATTTTATTCAGAAACCATTGAAATTCTCAGGTTCCTTTCACTTGGCTCGAGAACTCTTTCATGATTTATAAGGAGAGGTAGAATAACACATCTGGTTATCTGGCTTTCAACACTTCATTGCTAACTTGCCAACTGCTCGAGGTAGGTCAGATCACTATTCTCTTTTTTCTCTTATCGAGAGTTGAATGGATACTACTCACACATTCCACACGCGAGTGGACGAGCTGACTATTTCTTTTATGAACTTTTCTGCTATCACTGGGATCACCTTCGGAGGTACCTCAATTCCTTTTAATATCCATTAGTGCACTCTTCTTGAGGATGCCAGGAGTCATTATGTTCGTGACTTTCTCTAGTTTGTTCTGACATGGAAGAATCAAAAGAACATACTTCTTTCTTCTCTTGTTCAGGATTTTAGGAGATTACCCACTACCATACCTTGTCAGATCCTTCAGAAGGTGAGATGCTTCTTATTAATACTGTTAAGCACTACCCTCTTCTGTGAGATTGGTCATGAGGTTAACATTATACTTCTTAGTCCCCTTCAGGATCTTGCTGGAGTAGCTACCTTCGATTGGGGATCTGCAACTCTTGCCCTTCTCTACTATAGACTAGATACTATCTGTAGAGGTGCTATGACGATGTGTGACTTCTGGCATGTTTTGCATGTACGCCTCTTTTGTGTCTTATACTCCTTTTTAATTTTTGCTCTTTTATAACTCTCTTTCACTTAACTGTCTTTTTCTTTTCAGATATGGGGCATTGAGATTGGGCTGATTCGAGGCTTTAACACTATTAGCTTTGATAAGAGTCTTCCATTGATGCAAAGATAGGGTTCTTCTCATCTTGCTAGTGTCAAGTATGATTTACAAACTTATCGGGGCTAGCTGAACTCTTTTTAGTGGGACATGGTAAAAGAAATTTAGTATTTGATCAGTTGTAAAAGTTAAATAAAATTTATTTAAATGACTTTACAGGTCAGATCAGATTGGTTGGTTGGTGTTAAAGACATCCCATGATACAATTTCATGACTACTGCTGTGAGGCTTGAGACTTTGAGGATTTTGCATCCGGTTATGGTTGCCAGATGTGGTATCTAGGTAAGCATGTTTTTCATTGGCATATGGGGCCTTCCAGGAGGCATGTTCCTTCTTCTATTCCCTCTTCTATGCTGAGGAGTTGTAGCTTGACTGGTCTTGAGCTTAGAGCAGCTCTTGAAGGATACGATGCTTTGACACTGCTTGAGTGTTCTTACCACTTTTAGGAGTATATTCGAGAGAATCTCCTAGAGCAGGTTCCTCTAAATCCAGCAGAGGTATGCTTTCTATCACTATTCCTTTTTGTCACTATCTCATTTTATTCTCATTCGTTGCTGTGGATGACATTTATTTTCTATATAGGTTAAACATGTTGCTGATGTTGCTATGGAGGAGGAGATTGAGGGTGACACTAAGAGGACTAAGCAAGAGGTTGAGCCTACTCAACATAGTGGAGCTACTCGAGGTAATACTTCCTCGAGTACCATTCTGGGCGATATTCCCCTGCTTGATAGGTTTATGTACTATTAGGTTCCTGTGGTACAGACTCCTGTTGAGCAGCATATATGCCTTGATACGATTTAGATTCCTAGCTTTTCTCCTCCTGATGATTCATATGTAAGTGTATTTTTTTTGCTTTCTTGATCTTGCATAAACTGACACTTGACACTGAATTAGTATATGTCATTTTACAAATCCCTCGGACACAGGCAGAGTATTTGTATGGACTTGCCTTATCCTAGAGATTATTTACTATATAGATCACAGATAGTTGGCGGGTTAGTATTTACAACAAGTATGCAAATGTATGCATGATTTTAGCTACCCTTATTATGATAGAGTTATGTTGGAGATCTAGAGCGTGAGAATGAGAATCTTCACAGACAGCTTATTGGTCTTGGCTATGATGGTCATGATGCTGAGATTTTTATGTCCTAAGATTAGAGTAATGATCCTACTAGAGGATGGAGTCCTTGGCCAGACACTGGAGCTTAAGATGACTAATCTTTCATCTTTAGGACTTATGCTTTCATGATTGTATTTTCCCTTTTTCTGTGAATTATTCTCACTTTTTTGAATGGATTACGGACTTTTATTTTGGATCGACCCTTAAGATTTAATGAACTTTTTTTTTTGGTTAAAAATCTTAGAAATCCAATCGGGATTACTAATTTTCGATTGGATTTCTAGAATTTTGATCGAAGTTTTGGAATTCCAATCGAAATTCTGGATTTTTGATAAAAAATTTGGCTTATGCTCTTTGCCCTTTTCCATTCTAATTTCTTATTTGAGTTCAATTCACGCATGTAAAATCCTAATCCTGTCCAAATTAAATCTTTATGCCTGTATAAATAGCATTGTCAAAGGGTAGTCACCCACTCATATCTGTTGTTTGCCTAATCATGACCCAAGTCACCCTCTATTTAATGAAGAAGTTTCTTAAGAACATTAATAGAGATGACTGAAACAAACTGCTACCCTATCATGTCAAATCTTTGAAATCCCTTCAGCATCTAATAATAGACCATCATTTTCTTCATGTTGCCATCTCTTTTTGGTACATCAAAGACCATGTATTTAGGTTCAATGGACAAGAGTTATGTCCACTAGTTGAGGAGTTTACCATTATCCTTGGCTGTTCTTTGGACTCGACTACTGTGATTACTCTTCCTGATCTTGAGATGTAATTTTCTAATAGATTAGTGATGTTCTTTGATATGCCCCCAAGTGACATCTACATGTATGCACATAACTCTAGGATTGTTAATCTTTCTTCTTTGATAACTTCTTATGACTAAGGATAATAATGATGCGGCCTAGGTTAGGATTGTCTTTTTCTGCTTATATGCTTAGTTTTTGCTAGTGGCTTCTCATGGAGATGCTGACACAAGAATTTTCAATATTCTGGAACAAGTAGAAGTTAAGGCTAACCCTATGCCTGTCATACTCGCTGAAACTATTATTGGGTTAGATAATTTTAGGGTTAAAAATCGATTCTCAGGCAGTTTACTTCTCCTTCAGGTATGCAACCTTTTTTTTACCTAAGTTGCCCTTTCAGGTTTTTAACTTAGTTTTTATTTTTATTTTTTTTATTTTTTTAAAGATTTAGCTACAGGAGAAATTGACTCTACTTAGTCCCCCCTCCAATGCTTTGATTTTTCAACCTCATTATCTACGGTCTCGTCTGTTGAAGGTGAAGGACAAGCATACTATAGGTCAATCAATTGATTGGATGGGAGGCATTGTTAACAATAATGTTACATGGATCTATCCTTGGTGGAAATTGAAGTTTGTAACCATCAACTTATACGACCACTGTGTTCTTGTTCCTGGGTTACACTTTTTGACCTTCTTTTCCCTGTCACTCCTTTGCCACCAACACAGTCGTCCATAATTTATTGTGACTATTATGCCTAGCTTTGAAGGCTTCCCTCTGAGGCAAGATTTCTTGGACAAAATGAGGAACCTATGACCTCACAGAGCATTGGAGTAAAGTATGCATTGGGATGTTGATATGACTACTGATGACACTTACAAGGCTTGGGTTATTATGTAAGCTACAGAACCACTGGGATTTATTAAGTACAAGAGGACTCAAGTATTGCTAGATGAGTTATAAAAGAAGAAATAAAAAAAGTAGTTTAGTGATCTCATAAGCCTGGTCTTTTAGGCTCTCATGTTTTGTTTTGCCTTTAAGTCTTTATGCTTTGTAATAAAGATAAAATATGCAATATTCAAACAAAAATTTCATTTTAATTTTATTCATTAATTAGGGCCAAAATGAGTACATTTATTACATCACATGACATAACTCCTATTATCAACTAGTCCTTTCGGATTTTCTAACTGAACATTTTTCTCTCACTCTTATTACCCTAATTTCTGCTTGACCAGCTCTTTGGGAGTTTTCTGATCAACAGGATCACTTCTTTTACCTTATTCCCTAATTTTTGCTTGTTAGCCCTTTGTGGATTTTCTGAATAGCGGGAATGTCCTAATTTTTGTTTGACTAGTCTTTTCAGATTTTCTAGCTAGTTGATTCTTTTTTTTTCAAAGGTAGTATTTCTTGAGGCAATCCAGGTTGATTAGCTCCATGAACTCATTCCCTTCTAAATCTAATATCCTTACATCTCCTTAAGGCAAGATTGTTTTGACTAAATATGACCTTTCCTAATTTGGTATGAATTTTCCTCTCAGATTAAATGCCATTGATGTTGACTATTTTAGGACCATATCTTTAGCCTTTATCTTTTCGAGTTTGAAATTCTTGTTGAAAGCTGTCATTATCCTTCTTTGATAAATCTGAGGGTGAAACAAAGCCTCCATCCTTTTCTTATCTAAAGACACGAGGTGGTTGTATCTCTTTTGCATCCATTCACTCTTAAGGACTTTTGTTTCCATAACAACCCTCAAAGATTTAATTTCTATCACTATGGGCAAAACTGCTTCACAACTGTATACTAATAAAAATGGTGTTTGTCCTATAGAAGTATGTGTTGTAGTTCTATATCGCCACAAGGCAAAAGGAAGGTACTCGGACTAATCTTTATGCATTTTCACTATCTTGGAGAGGATTCTCTTTAAATTCTTATTAGCCACTTTAACTGCACCATTCGCCTGAGGTCGATAAGGTGAGGATTTATGATTCTCAATTATGTATCTCTATAACAATTTAGTTGTCTCTACCTAAAACTGAACACCATTGTTCATCATAACATGATGTGGGATTCCGTACCTACAAATGAGATTCTTCTCGATGAATCTTGCCATCTATCTAGGTTTTAAAGTGTTGAAAGATTCTACTTCTATCCATCTAGAGAAATAGTTGATCGCCACCACTATATATTTATGCCTATTTGAGGCAGTTGGTATTATCTCCCATATTATTTTATCCCCATTCTGTAAAGGGCCATAGAGATGTTAAACTATTTAGCATAGTAGGGGGAAGATGGTTGAGGTTTCCATGTATATGGAATTGATGACATTGTCTCACTATCTGGATACATGCTTTTTCATGCTCATCAAATAGTGCCCTTGTCAGATTGTTTTCTTCATCAGAATCATCCTATTCATATGAGATCCACAAACCCTTGCATGAATTTCTCTCATCGCCTATTCTGCTTCATCCTTCTTGAGACATCTCAATTGTATTCCATCTGACATTCTTCTCTATAATACCCCATCATGACTTGCATAGTGACATGCAAGAACACAAAGGGCATATCTTTCTTTAGAAGTTGACTCATTTGGGTATTTCCTTTCCTCGATGAACCTCTAGATGTCATAAAACCATGGCTTTTCTTCTAGGCCTATTTGAATACTCATAACTGATTCTTCACTATAATATGGAGCTTTCTTCATCATTATCACTAAAGGCTTCATCATCAATCCCGTCGATTTATCCCACATTGAAGAGAGAGTTACCAAAGCATCCACCATTTTATTCTCATCTCTTGGTAAATGTATGAAGAGACATTTAGTGAAATTCCTTATTAGCTTCTTCAAATAACAGATGTGCGGTTTCAACCTCTCTTTTTTTACTTCCCATTCCTCATTAGCTTGGCTAATGACTAACATAGAATCTCCGTAAACCAGTAGGTCTTTGGCTCCCACTGCTAGTGCTAATTTTAGCCCATAAATGCATGCCTAGTACTCAGCCATGTTGTTTGTGACCTTAAAGTCCAATTTTTTAGCCATTGGGATGGTTTCTCCTCTGAGTGTGACAAGAATCACTCCTAGCCCTGCTCCTCTATTATTCACAGCTCTATCAAAATAAAGCTTCATTCAAGTTGCTTTATTACTGCTAAGTTCTCATTTGGAAACTTTAAATTCTAATGCTCTTCTTTTGATTACCTTGGTATTGACGTACTCAATATCAAACTTAGTAAGAAGTACCAACTATAGAGATATCTTTCCAGTTAAGGCTGGTGCCTGAAACAAGTACTTTAAAGGATGAATCTTTGAAATGGCTTGTAACTTGTAAGACTGGAAATAATGCTTTAGCTTCTTTATGGCTTATATTATAATCAAACATGTATTCTCCACAAGATCATACTTCTAATTGTATGGCAAGAACTTCTTACTGAGGTAATACACTATGTACACTACCCAATCTGGTCATTTTTATGCTAGCATTGCCCCTATTACATTTTCCTCTAAAGCCAAATATAAGATTAAGAGTTTACATTGTCTTAGTGGCCTTGACACAAGTGGATTAGTAAGGTATTCTGTAATTTTATCAAAGGCTTTTTGGCATTCTTCATTTCATTCCACGGGCCAATTCTTCCTTAAGAGCTTGGGAATTGAATCACAAATCATGGTGAGCTTCGCAATAAACCTGTTAATTTACTGTAACTTTCTAATAAATTATCGTACTTCCTTTTATGTTCTTGGCACTGGCATCTCCTGAATGGATTTAATCTTGTCTGGATCGACTTATATTCCTCGATTGCTGACTATGTGCCCTAACAACTTTTCGCAGTGACCCCAAAGATACATTTCTTCAAATTAAGCCTCAGATTGTATCTTTCTATTTTTGCTAGAAACTTAGCTAAAGCATCAAAATGTCCTTCCCTGGTTCCTGACATGACCATTATATCATTGACGTACACTTCCAATTCTTTGTGCATCATATCATGGAATAGAGCTATTGTTGCCCTTTGATAAGTTGCTCCTGCATTCTTCAACCTCATCACTTTGTAGTAGTATGTCCCCCATTTGATGATAAAAGTGGTCTTGATCTTATCTATTACTGCCATCATTATCTACTTATAACTTGAGAACCCATCCATGAAAGAGTACATTGTATTGGATGATGCATTGTCGACAATCACATCAATATGGGGTAAAGGAAAATCATCCTTCAGACATGCTTTATTCAAATCCCTAAAATCTACGTACATTCGAACTTTCCCATCTTTTTTAGGAATAGGTACTATGTTTGCCAACCATTAAGGATATTTTACCACTTCTAGGAAATTGGCCTAGATTTGCTTAGCGATTTCTTCTCTCATCTTTTTTGCCCACTCTAGCCTTAACCTACAAAGTTTTTACTTAATAGGTTTAGCTTCTGGATATATCCAAATGCAATGCTCTGTAATTTCTCTATCTAGACCTAGCTTGTCTTCATAGGACCAAGCGAATACTACCTTTCTTTTTATTATTATTCTCTCTAATTTTTCTGTCTTCAAGAGTTAAATCATGTGATATAGAAATGTGCTTTGGTTGTTCATTTATGACCATGTTTAATGAATCTAATTGAATAAAATTAATTTCAAACATGCATGAACGATCATTGTTAAAGTGCACAAGACCATCAAAATCAATATCACACAAGTAAATAAAACTAGAGTTTATATCATTGATCACAGAAAAAATAGCATTTTCATCCTCAAACAGACTGGACGTTATTACATTAATTTTTTCATTAAAAAACATCATTAAAACTATTATTAATGATGCTAGCTAAATCCTATGGTGGTTCTTCATCAGGTGGCAGACAGAGCAGCTCTTCAATGACCTTAATCCCTATCTTCTCAATAACTATCTTCATTACCTTGTCTTTGTTGCCTTGTACTAGACCCTTAACTATCTACTTCTTAAAGATCTCAAACCCAGGAACATTCACTCTAGATATTTGGACAGGCTCCTTTTCACCCAGGTGGAACTTCTCTTTCCTTTTTTTGACAAAGTTATCTTGTAGCAGTCCCACATTCCTTTAGAAGTTGTTCTCGTTAAGAGTCCTTCTTCTAGCTCCTTTAGTGCCAAGTCCAGCCTTTGTATAGCCCAATCCCTTGGTATCATTTTGTTCTTTGAAATCCTAGAATTTTGGACTTCCTTGCTCATTCTTTCCCAATCCTTATCTGGGTCGATAGTTCATCTTCTTGATCATGCTTATAACCCTTGGATCCATCCTAATTCCATCAAATCATGGCTATTTAGAAATCAAAAGGGGTGACTACTTATTTTTGACCATCCATAACTGTAGACACAGTCTTGCCCACACTAGCATCTAAAGTCACAACTTCTCCATCGAATAGGAATTTCACATTTGATGCACAGTTGAAGGCACTCCTCCCAAATTATAATACCAGGGCCTACCTAAAAGCAAAGTTTATAAGATAGGGATATCCAACATAGTGAACTCTACCATCGTCTCTATAGGTCCAGTCTTTACAAAAGCCATGAATGTTCCTTTTACATTCCTTGTGCTGTCATCATAAGCTCTGATTATAAGGTCAGATTTTGTTAAATCCTTCACCTTCACCTTCACCCCTAGATTAGGTAGAATCTGTAGTGGGCAAACATTAATTACATATCCATCATCCACTATTACATAATTAGTCTTCTTCCCTCTGACTTCAGTTGGGATGAGTAAAGCTTATTATGATTTCTCCCTTCCGTAGGTAAATCCTCATCAGAAAAGGCGATAACCCTATGCTTCTTTTTAGTAACCTTGGCCACCATTGCTTCACGGGTTGCAATAGTTTCAATGTTCATCTTGGCTAAAGCCTTTACTAGACCTTTCTTATGGCTACTTGAGTGCATTAAGAGCTCTCAAATACTCACATTTGCTTTTGCCTTCTTAAGCTATTCAAGGATCAAGTCATCCTCATGTTTATCTGAGCCTTCTCTTTCAACAACCTCTTCCCTCTCTATGGTATTCTTCATTGGTTTATAACCCTTACTACTTGTAGTGACATGACTGACTTCTAGATTATCCACCATACATTGTAGCCTTCAGTGCCTTTTTCATTAGAGTTGTACAAGATGTTTATAACCCTAATGGTTCGCTCCTTTTTTCCATCTCTTCACACTTCAACCATGCATTTTTCCTTATTATCTGACATCTTCTTATCATTAAATTCATCACCCCATCCTATATGCATGATCAACTCAATCGGTATATTGAAAGAAGGTGGTTTGGAATAATATACCTTGTAGTCGAATTTGCCTCAAGGCTATCCTAACAGGTCTTCTATTCTCTCCTTATCTTTAAGGGCATTAGGGGGTTTTTCAGTAGTTTTAAGGTTTAGATCCTCAAAGGAGTTGAGCACTTCTTCTTTACTAACTTCTGAGTTAATTATCATGGTGGTTAGGGGTGGTATGTTTCAGTAGTTAGGGAAAGGGTTATTTTTTTTGTTTGGGTTTGGATTGGATATCTAAGGGTCTGTGATTTTTTTGGAGTCTATAAGGTTTTGAATTTCATGTTTAAGGCGAATGTAAGAGTCAGTAAGATGGCTAGCAACTTGGTGAAATTTACAGTAACTGTTTGGGTTAAAGCTAAGGAGATTTTGGTTTGGTGGTTTAAAAGGGGTTAAAGGTTTAAGGAGGCCTTTTTGGATTAATCTATTTAGGACTTTAGATAGGGGCTAGTTAAAGTTTAAAAATTTCTTGGGTCATTAAATAGCTTGGAGTCCTACAACTCAACTAGTATTTCCTTATTGTGTGCCCCTTGTTGGGTAATTTCTCACTCTAGTGCTTCTAGTGATCCTCCTCCTCTTGCTTTCAATCTCTTCAGCTTGTAATCTATTATCGTAAAGGTCTACAAATGTCTTAGGGTTTATCATTTGTAAACTTTCAACTAGATTGGGTAACACATTTCAAACTATCATCCTAACTTGATCCTTTTCAACCAGTTTGTTCTTCATTAATCCCGCCTTATTCATGAACCTGGTCAGAAAATATGAGAATGGTTCATTAGGCTTCTGCTTGGACAATTCTAGATCTTTAATGGACACTTCGAGCCTAGTGTTGTAGTTATATTGCTTAAGAAAGGTGGTACATAGCTCCCTCCAGTCCACACGGATAGACTTCTCTAACCCATGATACCAATTGATAGCATTGTCCAATGATAGTACAAACAACTTGGTAACCACAGACAAAGGAGCCTTAATGGTGCTTATAGTAGTTATGTATTAACTAAGGTGGATCCTCGGGTCTTCAGTACCGTCAAATTTCTATAGCTGTGGTATCTTAAATTTATTAGGTAACTTATCCTCCTCGAATTGCATCACATCATCAAAGTCAAATGTATATCCAATGCCCTTTCATCTTATCAACTCCTCCATCTAGGACATCTTTTGAGTTAGTGCTTTCATTTGTTTAGATTCCAGCTCTTGCATTTGCTTAAGAGATTCTCTTTTCGCCTTTTCAACCATATAACTCTTAACATCTTCCAACTTCATTTCCATAGCAGGCATGTTCTTAGTAGCATTGTCATTATTAGCAGGTGGTGTACCCACAACATATGGATTGGCCGCAATGGGGGGTGTAGCAATAGTAGGTGGTGGCATCAACCCAACCAGAGCTTGTCTTAACTCATTTTGCATCATTGCTCTTATGTCATCCATCAATGTTCCTTTGACATCTTCTAGGGTCTAGTTTCCTCCCTCGTGTTATTCCATTTCTTTGACTTGTTCAGGCTATGCAGCTTTTAGGTAGACTGTATTGATGGGACTCTTTTCTAGTCTGCTAAGGTTCTCTTTCACAATTGCTTGCAGACTCGAATTAGTTCTCACTAGTTTCCCACCTTTCTGAATCCAAACATAGGATAACCTAGATGAATCTATGATGGCTACAAGACAAGTTATTAGTATGGTGCATGTAATGCATGTATGCATGATGCATGTGCTATGCGAAAAGTATTAATCAGGTAAAGTATATACATCCTTCCAACCTTATTCGTCCCATACACGTATTCAATGGTGAGTCTCTTTTCCTAGGATATTTGGTCTTGGCCTTAATATCAATAGGGAATATTAAGAACTAATGCGCATGCCAAATCTTTCAAAGCAGTAAAGCATAGAAATAGTATTTCTAGGTTTAAAAGCATAGCCTAATCTTTATTAGTCTTGATGGGCTTCTAAAGTATGAGCTTAGGCCTTTATAGATAGAAATACCTCATAGTAACATTCACAAGCAATTTGGATAATCCTAGGGGAAGTTACTAAGCCACTACATGACCTAAGTCTGGTAAAAAGGTCAAGGTTCTCTTAGCAAGATGCCCTCCTTTAAGACTTGAGTTACATGCCAAGGTTAGAGGGGCCTGACATCCTTTGCAAACTTGAGAGAAGACTACCCCCCTTTAGGACTTAGGTTACAGACTTTGGTTAGATGAGCTTAGTAATCTCTCTTGAATCGAGTTAAGGCTAAGAGTGATGGTTAGCCAATTTACAATCCTGTGAAGCTAGTGGAATCATGGAACCACAAACTGACGCTATCAGTTAATAGGGACATGTAGAATGAATGCAAGAATAATAAAATAATTCTAAAGAACACAAGTAGAATTAGTATCTCTTATCCTCAATGGAGTCACCACTAAAGACAGCGGGGTTTAGTGCCTGCCTAAGATCTTAGCAATCGTGATACTGTTTGAGCTAAGGGCTTTAGAGAACACACTAACCATTGTCATAAAGACATGGCGTGGAGATAAGGAGTCACCACCCAGGGTAATAATAGGGACAAATCGAAAAAATGGTAGTACTCAATTCCTTAAAAGAAAGCCAACACCACAACTAGGAGATCCTAGGTATGGAATACTAACTTCTTTCAGTATCATGTTCTTTTAGAATTAGTTTATGAATTACTATTTTATTCTTTATTTACATGCAATTTCATATAAACCCTTAAAAAATAATTAACTCTAGGCAAACTAGTCATGAAATATACAAGTAAACAATGCATTCATCATAATCCCTAAATTAGTCTAATCTGCATTGATTTTAATTAAATTAACTAAGTCTGTATATTTTAATTTATAAGTGAACCAAAAGAATAATGGGCCTAATTCCTATTTAATTTTAATTTAAGTGAACCAAGTTTATTTATTCTAAACATGGGCTTGGATATACAAATGATGAAATATTTAATTTAGTGGGCCTAATTCTACATGTTTTAATTTTAAAGTGATCTTAAATCTAGAAATTATGAAAAAGCTTAAATTGAATGGGTCAAGTCTAAATTAATTAAATTAAATTAGGTGGACCTATGTCTAATTAACTAAATGGGCCTACATTATCTTTACCCTAAATCTAATTAATTATGAGCCTAAAGATGTATTTTATTAATTAAACATAAAAAAAACCTAAATTTAAATGGGTTAAAGCCTAATGTGGGCGTAGGGCTCAAAGCACATAAACATAAGTAAATAAGCCCAAAAACAATGAAAAAAAAAATAAAAAAATCAAATAAAATATCAAACAATTAATCAAACTTATTTTTCTAAAAACCTTAATTTAATTAAAGTTACCATAAACAAACAAAATAAAATAATCAATCAAGGAAACTAATTTCACCAACTTAAATCTAATCCAATTTTAATTAATCAACCTAACGATTTCTATAATAATAAATTTTAATTAATTACCCAATTAAAAACCCTACTTTTACTAACCAAGTAATCAAAATTAAACACGCAAGCACACACACCAAATTTCATTATTCACACTATTGGGGCTATTACAACATGCTAATAAAAAAAAGAAAAAAAAAATTAATACAACCCAAAATAAATAAAAGAATGATAAATAAACTAAATAAAAACCCTAGGAATTAAGTTTAGCTACACTTTTCCATCCATGGCATTCCATGAATTTTCATAAATTTAATTTTCCAAATATGACCATTATGTGATCTCCTTTATCATCGCCATCATAAAAGGGTAAAACAATGATTAGTGAATATAATTATAATAAAAAATTAAGTAAAATTGAAATTTAATAAAAATCAAAATCAAACAAATGAAGAAAAATAAAAAAATAGAGAGAGGATAATGCTTATGGATGCTTGTGGTTGGCTCCTCAGACTAGTAAAATCACAGTTTATTAGTTGAATAGATCTTCAAAAATTGGTTATTTTCTCCTAAAAAAAACCTCTTACTCCTTGCTAGCAGTATTTTTATTTCAAGTATTATTTTTCATCCTTCTCTCTTTTTTTCTTCCTCCCCCTTGCCAGGAGCCTAAGCTCTCATTTTACAGGGAGAAAAGAAACAAAAATCCTAATTGACATACTAAGAGTTCTAATTTTAAAAGGACTTATTCCGTGAAGAGTTCTAATTTTAAAAGGAATTTATTTCCTACAGATGCAGATAAATCCTAAAATAAATTAAAAAAATTAAACTAATCAAAACTATGGAAAATATTTTTTATTTTCTGTAAAAAATACAAAAATAGATGGAAAACATGTAATTCCGACCAGAATTGCGTAATTCCGATCAGAATTACAAAATTTCGATCAGAATTCTATAATTCTGATTTTTTACGTTTTAATTATGAAAAGACCTCTGAAAGAAATTATATTTTTCAATTAGGTCTTAGAAAGGTATTACAATTAAGTCCTTAAAAAACATTAAAACTCTTTTTGGAAACGTATTCAAACTTTTGAGATTTTAAACTTCAAGTGTTGAAGACCTAATCATAACATTTTCATCATTGAAGTCCTTTGTCGTATCCATATTTTATTATCTTGAAATTGGGTGTTTACAAGCTCCATCCACTACAAATTTCTTAAGGATGTCTCTAGTATACTTAGCTTGGTTGATAAAGATCCCTTCCTTTTTTTGCTTGATTTGGAGACCAAGAAAGTACTTAAGTTCTCCCATCAAGCTCATCTCAAATTCCACTTACATGAGCTTGGAAAAGTCCTCATATAAAGAATGGTTAATATCACCAAATATTATATCATTAACATATATTTGCACAATCAATAAATCACTTTTAGATTTCTTTGTGAATAAAGTTATGTCAACTTTGCCCTTAGAGAATCCTTTCTTTGAAAGAAAGTTACTCAACCTTTCATACTAAGTTTTAGGAGATTGTTTCAATCCATATAAAGCTTTCAAAAGTTTAAAAACATGATTAGGAAATTCAAAACTTTTAAAATTTGAAGGTTTTTCAATATAAACCTTCTCTTGAATAAAACCATTCAAACAAGCACTTTTCACATCCATGTGATAAAGCTTAAAATTCATAAAAGATGCTAATGCATGTAACATCCTAAGAGCTTCCAACCTTGCAATGGGGCCAAAGGTTTCGTTATAATTAATATTTTTCTCTTGATTATAACCTTTAGCTCCTAATCCAGCTTAATTCCTAGATATGATGCCTTGTCCATTCATTTTATTTCTAAACACCCACTTGGTGCCTATAATAGAATAATGTTTAGGCTTAGGAACAAAATTACATATTTTATTGTTCTCAAATTGATTAAGCTCTTCTTGCATAGTAAATACTCAAAATTCATCATGTAATGCATCATCAACATGTTTGGGTTCAATTTAAGGGATAAAGGCTAAGTTAACAATAAATTTAAAATGAGATCTAATAGTTACCCCCTTTGAAATGTCACTAATAATAAGGTTTCTGGCATGATCCTTCTTGAATTGCCAATGTTTAGGAAGCACCTTTTTTAAAGTGAGTTGAGGAACATCTCCTTGCTCTTTCTTATTTGGAACTTCTAATTCCAGGGGCTTACTAGCATCATGTTTTTGAAATTTCATTTCCAAAAACTCATTTGCAACATCATCAATACAAGAAAGATCTTTTCTCAAATCAAGTGGGTTAGATTCATTAAACACTACCTGCATGAACTCCTTTAATACTAAGGTTCTTTTATTGAAGACTCTATAGACCTTACTTGAGGTGGAATAGCCTAGGAAAATTCTTTCATCAACTTTAGGATCAAATTTCCAAGATTATCCTTAGTGTTTAATATAAAGCATTTGCACCTAAATACCCTTAGATATAAGATCTTGTGTTTTCTATTGTTCCAAAGCTCATAAAAGGTTTTGTCTAAAATGGATCTTTTAAAAACCCTATTAGCTATATAACAAGCAGATTTTGACAGAATCCACCTAAAAATATAGTGGCAAGCTATATTTATAGAGCATTATTCTAGCTATCTCCACCAAAGTTCTATTCTTTTTCTTTACAAACTCATTTTGTTAAGGAGTTCTAGGAGAGGAATATTTAAGAAAAATTTTATTTTCATCATAATATTTTTTAAAAAATTCATTTTCAAATTCAGTTCCATGATGACTTCTCATAGAAGAAATACAAATCCTTTTCCTTTTAAATTCTTTTAGCAAAACTTTGAAAAGCTTTAAAGGCATAATTCTTATGAGCTAGGAAGCACACCCAAGTAAATATAGAGTAATAATCAATAAGTACAAGTGCATAATTTATTCCTTCTAAGCTAGCTACTTTAGTAGGATAAAACAAATCCATATGAATTAACTCTAATAGTCTAAAAGTAAACACATTACTTTTGAGCTTAAAGGAAGACTTAGTTTGCTTCCCTTTTTAACAAGTATCACAAGTCTTATCCTTGATGAGCTTAAGTTTGGGTAATCCATTCACAAGTTCACTTTACCAATATCATCTAAAAGCTCAAAATTAGCATTTTCTAATCTTCTATGCTAAGTCCATGCATCATGTGAAATAGCCATAAAACATTTAAATTTTTTATTTCCTACTTCATTTAAATTAATAACATATACATTGTCAACTCTTTCACCATTAAAAAATGCTTTGTCATTAACAAGATTTCTAATAAAGTAATTCTTAGGATAGAAGGTGACCTTATTCCCCATATCATATAATTGACTAATACTAAGCAAATCATGTTTTAAGCCATCTACTAAGAGAATATGATGAATAGATGAGGATTGAGGGTTACTAATTTCTTAAATGCCAACTATCTTCCCTTTAGCATTGTCTCTAAAGGTAACACATCCTCCATCCTTAGCTTTAAGCTTGGTAAATTGCTCTTTATCACCCATTTTGTGCCTTGAGCATCCACTATCAAGATACCCCTTACTTTTCTTCTTTGTGGATTTTAGGCACAAACCTATGCAAGGAAAGTTTAAACATTTAAACCTTAGTTGGTCTAGGTTGGTTAGCATCAACATTATCTAAGGGTAATAAATTCAAATGCAACCTTCTATAATAGCATACATTGCTAGTGTGTCTAAGTGTCATACAATAAAAACATATCTCATTAGTAAATATTTTAGATTTTGATGTATATGAATATTTCACATTTGAATATTGTACATTCTTCTAGTGAGGGACATATTTCCTAAATTATGCATAGAAATATAGAGTTTGATTCCCAGAGTATACTTGTGATCTAGGATGCTTATGAGTTATACAAGCACGTGAGTTATATAAGCATATGAGTGAGTGTGGTGTTATAGTGTTGCATGTTTAAGAATATTTCTTCTAATATACATGTAAGCATGCTTAGTTTGAAGTCTTTTGCCTTATGCCTTAGACCTTTGAGTGGAGAGTTGTTAAGTCTTATTAGACTTAGCATTTACTTTAGTTGCTTGAGACTTTTTAACTTTGAGAGCTTAAGTCTCAATAGGTTTAGAAGTAAAGGGCGAGGAATCATTAGTAGCCTTAATAAATTTAATATGTGATGATGATGAGGATGAGGTTCTCTTTGTATATCCAAGTCTATGGGTGTTTCTTTAGAGTTTTTGGGATTTAAAGAGATTATCTAAAGTCTTTTTTCCCTTTTTGAACTTAGAAATGGAATTTTTAACTCCAATACTTCTCTTGAAAGCTTTTGATTTTCATCATTAGCATTCTTGAGTTCCTCATTCAAAGAATTAGAATTCTTTAAATCATTCATAAGCTTTTCATATGATTAAATAAGTTTTGAAAAATCATTTTTTAAGTTCTCAAATTCCTTAGATAAATATGAGAGCTCATACTTGTAGAGATTTTTATTGAAAAGTAAGTTTTTGCACTTAAACATGGGTTTGCTCATAATTGAGCTCTCATCATCATCATTACTATCATTATCATCATAATTATCATAAGAGGAATGAGAAGTAGATGGTACCTCATTGCATCTTCAAGAGCCATGAAGTAAATATTGGCTACTTCCTATTGCTCCTCTTCTTTTTTTGATTCAGAGGAGTTGTCTCATGAAGCTTTGAATGCCTTTTTCTTATCCTTTGCTCCTTTATTCTTGAATTTCAACCTTATGCACTCATTTTTTATATGCCGAAGTTTCTTGCATTCATAGCAAGTTACCTCTTTGCTCTTTTTCCTATCTCCTTTATTGTATTCTATTGTCCTTGAGGAGTTCTTTCTTCTTAAGTATTTCTTAAAGTTCTTAGTGAGCATATTTATGTCTCTATCTTTATCACTAAAGTCCTTAAGGTTTTCCTCTTCACTATCTTCTTATAAAGCCTTCAAAGTAATACTTTTCTTCTTTTTCTTCTTTCTTATCGTCTCTTTATTTTAGTATGAGCTCATGGGTCAACAACTTGTTAATAAGGATGTAAGTTGAAAGCTTTGACAAATCATGAGCTTTAATGGAAGTAACTTTAGATTTTTAATCCTTTTTAGGGAGGATACTTGTTATCTTTATGTTGATTTTTTCCTTAGAATAATGCTTTTCAAGCTTTTTCAAGGTGCTAAGTAGTGCATTAAGCCTATTGGCAATCTCGGTGATGGATTCTTAAGGTTTCATACTTATATACATTAAGTTGAACTTTCATGCTTCTAATTTGAATGTTGCCTTCATAATGGTTCTCAAGTGTTTCCCAAATATCATTGGTAAATTGGTAATATTGAACCTTGCCTCCTTCCTTTTTAAACATGAAAGCAAACAAGATAGTCATTGCCGTCTTGTTTTTATAATTTGCCTCTTTTTGATCTTGAGTCCATTAGGTTCTTTTATTTATGAGGATTTCTATATTGTCAAGTATGTCTTTAGGATGATCCCAATAAGCAAGAACTACTTCCCATAACCGAATTGGATCACTATCCAAGTGTAGTTCCATTTTGAACTTTCAATGAGGATAATCACTTTCATTAAAGAAAGGTCTTAAAGAAGAGAAACTCACACCCTCACTACCTATTATCTAACCTTCTTGCAATTAAGTACATAGAAGTTTACCTTTGATACCAATTGAAGCAGCCTTAAAGAGGGGGGGGGGTGAATAGGGCAATTAAAAAAATTTAAAGATGATTAGCAAATAATTAAGAAATAAGTTAAAGAAGGAGAGAAGTAAGGATATAATAATTTAAGGAGTTTAAATTAAAGCAATCCTACATCTCCACCTAACTTCCTAAGTTAGGATTTTTAACTACACACCAATCTATTTATGAGATTGATTACAAGATATTTACTTTGGCTAACACCTAACCTTATAAGTAAGAGTTTTTCTTAGTTCAACTCAAACTAATCTTAAGTGTTTTTAATTTTCAAACACTAAACCAATCAATTAATAGAATCAAGCTCACTTCCCTTTTATTCTAACCTAAGAAATAGATGAAGAAAAGGCCTAATTCTATCACACAACCAATACTCACAATAATTATAATGAATAATTAATTGAGAGCTTTTGAGTAGCTATGAATTGAATTAAATGCTCTTATAAAAGTGTCTAACTTCTTAAATGAAGTTTTTAGACTTAATTTATAGTTGCTGCTTGAATTCTAACAGTTGGAGGTCATTAAATTTGTTCCTATGCTTCCTTAGCTTCATTTAATGTTTAAGTAACTTTTTGTAGTAAATTTTCCAATCATGGTCATGATGTGGCATATCACATTCGTGACCCTTGATTGAACTAGCCGTTGAGGTAAACAAGTGACCATTGTGCATTTGCCAGCTAGACTGTAAGTGCTTGGTAATCATGGTTGTGACTAAGACCACCTCTATCTCCTTTGGTACATGATATTCATTGAAGCTCGTGCTCGTAACTCAGAGCCATGATGTTAGTCACGAGTGTGATCACGGTCGTGAGGGCCATTGGACTTTTATCTCTTGAAAGGTGTTTAGCTCGTGGTCATGACCGGCTCTCATGATGGTGGCCACAGTTTGGTAATGATCGTGACTTAAATCGTGAGCACCTTTGGATTAATTTTCAATTGACAAGCTCTTAGTCATCGCATTGATGCTAAATTATGAGCCTAGTCATGGCTATGATCACTGTCGTGACGGGGATTGTGAGCACAACTAGATGAAGGTTTGTTAAAGGGACTTGGAGGCTCCTTGAGATCATGATTGGTCCCCGTCATGACATGGATTGTGACCCAGTTGCTCTTCACATTTAACTTGTCCTTTTTAGTCCAATTTAATGTCTAACTAATACACACTTAAATAATCATTATCAGCACTTCAAAATTGTATTGTTAAAATCAAAATAAGGTTAGTCATCGCATTGATGCTAAATTATGAGCTTGGTCACGACTATGATCACTGTCATGACCGGGATCATGAGCACAACTAGATGAAGGTTTGTTAAAGGGACTTGGAGGCTCCTTAAGATCATGATTGGTCCCCGTTATGACATGGATTGTGACCCAGTTGCTCTTCACATTTAACTTGTCCTTTTTAGTCCTATTTAATGTCTAACTAATACACACTTAAATAATCATTATCAGCACTTCAAAATTGTATTATTAAAATCAAAATAAGGTTAGTCATCGCATTGATGCTAAATTATGAGCTTGGTCATGGCTATGATCACTATCGTGACCGGGATCGTGAGCACAACTAGATGAAGGTTTGTTAAAGGGACTTGGAGGCTCCTTGAGATCATGATTGGTCCCCGTCATGACATGGATTGTGACCCAGTTGCTCTTCACATTTAACTTGTCCTTTTTAGTCCTATTTAATGTCTAACTAATACACACTTAAATAATCATTATTAGCGCTTCAAAATTGTATTGTTAAAATCAAAATAAGGTTAGTCATCGCATTGATGCTAAATTATGAGCTTGGTCACAGCTATGATCACTGTCGTGACCGGGATCGTGAGCACAACTAGATGAAGGTTTGTTAAAGGGACTTGGAGGCTCCTTGAGATTATGATTGGTCCCCGTCATGACATGGATTGTGACCCAGTTGCTCTTCATATTTAACTTGTCCTTTTTAGTCCTATTTAATGTCTAACTAATACACACTTAAATAATCATTATCAGCACTTCAAAATTGTATTGTTAAAATCAAAATAAGGTTAGTCATCGCATTGATGCTAAATTATGAGCTTGGTCACGGCTATGATCACTGTCGTGACCGGGATCGTGAGCACAACTAGATGAAGGTTTATTAAAGGGACTTGGAGGCTCCTTGAGATCATGATTGGTCCTCGTCATGACATGGATTGTGACCCAGTTGCTCTTCACATTTAACTTGTCCTTTTTAGTCCTATTTAATGTCTAACTAATACACACATAAATAATCATTATTAGCACTTCAAAATTGTATTGTTAAAATCAAAATAAGGTTAGTCATCGCATTGATGCTAAATTATGAGCTTTGTCACGGCTATGATCACTGTCGTGACCGGGATCGTGAGCACAACTAGATGAAGGTTTGTTAAAGGGACTTGGAGGCTCCTTGAGATTATGATTGGTCCCCGTCATGACATGGATTGTGACCCAGTTGCTCTTCACATTTAACTTGTCCTTTTTAGTCCTATTTAATGTCTAACTAATACACACTTAAATAATCATTATCAGCACTTCAAAATTGTATTGTTAAAATCAAAATAAGGTTAGATTAAGCCTTAATCATGAAAATGGCTAACAAACTTCATATAATCCTTTACCCATAGAATTCCATGAAATTAACAATTCCAACAAAGAACATCATTTTTTTTTCTATAAGTAATTTCTTTTATTAAGAATATATTAAAAAGAAAATTTTGGCAACCCACATAGAATGATTAAAATACAAGACTAGAGTAGGAACAATCCACATGCTTGTAGCAAATAAAAACTAAAAAGAAGAAGTGCAGCTTACGCTTGGAAAATTCTATAATATCGTCATATATTAAAGAAGCCAAATTCACCAAATTACTATTATAAAGACTCATCTCTCTCTCTCCCGTTATATCAAATAAAATGATAATAATAACAACAACAATAATAATTTTTAACAATTTCTAAATTCATCATATAATTGGATTTCTTATAAAATTCATTATATAATCATAAAGAAAAAGAAAGAAAAACAAAATCATACTATAATCATTTCTTATTAACGCATCAAAAGAAGAGTTTCCTAATTCTGAAAATTGGTCCATCCCATTGTATATTCAGAGTTTTCCATATCCATAAATAGAACTTCAATCTCCATTCCTAATTTTGATGAAACCCTTTTTTTGGGTTAAAAAAGATGAAGTTTAAATTGACTAAAAAGCAACAGAATTATTAATGAAAGAACAAGATGGCTGCTCATCTTCCCATGCAAGTCAGTGCTTTTTAATATGAGGACAAACATGATATTTAATTAAATTAGTAAATAAATCAGCATAAAATAAAGAGAGTAAATATATTATGGAGTGCAAGAGGATGCTAAAAGCTCCAAAAGAGTGTAAATAACCAGAGATATCTATAAAAATGAGATGCATAAATAACTACTTCAATATACTAAAGATTTCACTTTAAAAATTTTAATCATTTATAAACTTAATTAAAAAAAAAATCCAAAAACCAAATTCGAAAAATTCAAACATTTGTAATTTCTCCTCTTAAAAAATAGTGGAAAAAATTATAAATTTGATGTTTCAACTTTTGTAATTTTTCTATTTGAGTGTTTGAATTCTTTTTTAGCAATTAAGTGTTTGCATTTTAGAAAAATATATCAATATAGTGTTTTCGACTAATTTAATGTTGATTGGATACTTACTTAAATCAAATAGCATTAATTTTTATTTCAGTCATTAACCATATCATTTGCTACATATGTTATATTATTTAAAGGATAAAATTATCTTTATTCAGTCACCTTCTATATTTGTGATGGAAATTAATGCTAAGATTTTTTTTGTCAATTTATAATTTTTAATAAAATTAATTTTATCTTTTAAATAATTCAATACACGTGATATGATATAATCAGTAATTGGGATAAAAATGGGTCCTATTTAATTAATAGTAGCACCTAATCAACATTAAATTTATCAAAAATACTAAATTAATATATTTTTTTTAAAGTTAAGATATTTAATAATAAAAAAAAAATTCAAAAAAAATTATAAATGTTGAGGAACTAATTTTTTAATTTTTCCAAAATAGTAATAACCAGTATCTGCGTACTGTACATTAGCAGAAGCAGAAGCAGAAGCCGAAGGATGTCTTTTCTAAGAATTACTCCATATAAAGTTCCCTATTTCAGCATCAACATTGTGATTCCTGCCTTTCAAAATCCACGAAAGCCTCTTGCATACCAAGCACTCCATAGATTCAATAATTTCAATGCTAATTGTACCCAGATTATTTGTTTCTCTTCTTCAACTTCATCTGCTACATACTCTGATGATACTAATTATAGATGGAGACCCATGTGCTTGTATTTTACTCATGGCAAGTGCACTAAGGTAGTAAAGCTTAAATTATTTACCAACTTCTCCTTTCTGTCATTTACGTATTCCACCTATTTGATGAATTGTCTCTGCAACATTTTTTCTTGTAATTGGTTGCCCTTTAAATATACTTTTCATATATATACGTATACTAGTTTTCATCCATAGACATATACATGTTTGAGTACTTCATCTAATTATGCATTTTGAAGGTAATATGTTGAACAACCCTCTAAATGAAATTTAAGGCCTTTAGTTAAATTTTTTTACCCAGTTGCCTTTCGTTTTCCCACAAATGGGTACTAGAAAAGATGTGTATTAAAGTGTTTCAATATGCCAATGATGTGTGGTTTGGATGGTAAAAGCCCCACCACACTGATGCCTTATGACCTTATATCATGCCCCACCATGATCATGGGTTCAAATCCCACCAATGTCAAGTGGGTATTATTTAGTTGAGTTTGTGAGTTTGGAATGTTGTGTATGTGTACTATTTGGTTGTAAGTCTAGTGTGGATAACCCATCGTTGTATGCCGTATTAGCTTGAATGATTGTATCTTGTAAATATGATCTCTGACAAAAAAACAAAAAAGTGTTTCAACATGTTTTGCAAGAATAAATGAATTTTGTCTAATTTTAGTGCCTCTAAAGTTTGGATTAATTTTATCTATATCTTATAATAATTAAAACATCAAACTACTGCTTGTTTGATTATTCAGTTAGATGCACTAGATTTTTGGTTTTTAAAGTGTTGTCTCAATAAAAGATTATTGTGTCATTCAGATGGATGATCCTACCCACCTACAGGTGTTTAATCATGATTGCTCTAGGGACCTCCCAGTGAATGCTGCTGACCTTGAACGCAAGCGTCCTCAGGATTTTGACTTTTTCTTGGTCTTTGATTTGGAAGGGAAAGTTGAAATTCTTGAGTTCCCTGTTCTGATGATAGATGCAAAAACCATCACTTTTGTGGATTTGTTTCACAGGTTGATCTCTTTTTCATTATGACTAGAATTCTCTAGTGTAATTTGCAAGTTGCAATGGCTTTGTTCACTGTCAATGGGATTCATTGTAAATTGATATTGGGGAGAATCAGCTTTTACATTGAGCACCTGTCATGTTGATTCTCTGTTACTACTTACCTTATCAGTGTGATCCATTAGACCTGCTTATTCTGTATTCTCAAAGTTTCTTATTGCTTTTACAGGTTTGTCAGGCCATCTGCTATGAGCGAACAAAGAATAAATGAATATATAGCAAACAAATATGGCAAGTTTGGGGTTGACCGGTATGCCATTTATACAGAATGCTAATGTTGTGTTATGGAATTACTAATAATCAACATAATCTCTCTAACTTTGCTAGTAGACAAAAAATGTTAAGTCATTTTGTTCACACTTCAAAATTGGAATTGGAATCAGAATGAAGGGGAATTGAAAATGGAATGAAAATTTTAACAAAGTGTTTGGTTTATTATGAAATCATAATCAATATTAATTACATATGCACATATTTTTATAATAATTTTTTATATACTAAAAATTAGTGTTATGATTATCTATTATAAAAAATTTATTTTTAAAATTATTTACTAATTCTTACTAAAATTAGTATAAAAAATTAGCGTCATGATTATCTATTATAAAAAATTAGTATAAAAAGTATTATTATTTTAACAAGTGTTTTTAATAAAATATTTGGATAATTATTTATATATATTTCATTGCTTCAAAATTATATGTTATTTCATAAATTTTAATAATATGTGATAATATTTAAATGTTTGATCAATTTATAATTGGTTTGATTTGATTCCAATAGGAAAGGAAATTCATTCCTCATGAGAGCAAGGAAATGGGTGATTTCTATTGATGATGGAATTCAAGTTTATTCCAAATGCAAATTTAAGTCAACTAAACACTAGGAATAGGAATTACCCAGTCCAATTCTAATTCCCACCTTTATTTTTTTTATGAAACAAACAATCCCTAAGATGATTCAGAAATTGCTCCCAAGCTTTTGATTGTGCTTGCTTATTTGATAAATGCTAAGTTCCAGTTGTCATCTGATTCCTCACTACTAGTCTTTGGTCTACACTATGAGTGAGGTTGGCAGGTGATAAAATTATGTCATGGATTTTTAAGCGAGCAATATCTATAGCAATTCATACACTTTAGTACTTGTTACTGCTTAAGATCTGCTTTGTGAGAATCATACCTGCTGTATCATTTAGATGAGCTGCACACCACCACTTTCCGCATTTGGTCAGTCTTGTTAGCTTCAGTTTGCCACTTTAATCACCACTGATCCATGACACCATCAAGTCTAGGCTCTATGATTTCCTTATTAACTGCCCTAAGCCCTAACAAGTACTATGTTCTTTATTTTAAACTTAACAAATAACTTGTATATGTAGGCAATTTCAGATAAAAATCAATCTGGAATATGATAATTATCTATTTTCAAGTCTGACCACTTATACTATTTTATTTTATTATTCTTTTTCCTGTTTTTTCATTTGGAAATTTTGACATCTAATATTCATTTACAGTGTGTGGCATGATACAGCTATCCCATTTAATGAAGTTATTCAAGAATTTGAGGCTTGGTTGACTAGTCACCATCTGTGGGAAAAGAAGCATGGTGGGCGTCTTAATCGGTCTGCCTTTGTAACTTGGTAAGTCAGATTCTTATGGAATATCTGTTTCTTCTAGATTGTTATATAAGCATAACCATTGAACTCATGTGGTTAGATCACTTTGTCTACTGAGATCTCTTAGACGTAAAACTCTTAAACGTCACAGAAAGAGGCAATTCTCTTTTGTTGTTGTATATTATTTTAGGGGATAACTTCTTTATTTATTTATTTACTAAAAGTCGCATCTGATAAGTATTTCATATGAAACATTGAACTGGAAAATCTATCTATATTTGATGTCTGCAAAGCTTTAAAACAGTAAAATGTGATCCCATTTGTAATTACTATATAATAGTCAGTTAAGCTCAACATAGAACCTTTGCATGTCTACACCGGTTTCAGTGGAAATTGGGATGTGAAAACACAAATCCCTCGGCAATGCAGAGTGTCAAAGATAAAGCTTCCTCAGTACTTCATGGAGTGGATCAATTTAAAAGATGTTTATCACAATTTTTACAATCCAAAACAGGAGGTATGTCTACTAAGTTCTGTTATTCATGTTTCATCACAAAATAGCAGTCTCTTTTTTTTGTGTTTTGGATCATGGGACTTAAATTAATGTTTCATTTTGTATGAAAGAAAAACAAATGTCAAGATTGGCACCTAGGCTAGGCATAACAAACTAACAATAGTATAGTGTAAAATTGATAGCTGAACAATCTAGACTGCCGAGTTTCGTAAGGTAGATCTAAATTTCCTTAGAAACATCTAAATTCCCTTAGAAACAGTAGGCTATATCTATTGGTCTTGTCAATTAGACCTCAGCAATCGTTTGGAGCTTATAACTTATGCTTCAATAAGGAAGTAGCGCTAGGTATTGGTTGGTTTGTTCTGGAGTAACTGAAATGACAATTAAGGCCTCAATCTGATGATAGACCAAATTAGAATTGCTTAATGTTACATGCAGGTTTTTAACAATCGAGTCAGCTGCATCTCCTTTTTATTTTTTTCTCTTTTGTGAACTAGACCCAGATCATTATTTTTGTTGATGTTCTATAGTAGGATCTACTTTAACCTGTTGACCCTGGTTATGATTTGATTGATTTTCAAATGAAGTACCTTCTTCATTCTAATTATTTCTTGGCAGTGATTTTATTTTATTTTTTTCTTTATATATGTTTTATGCATCTATGGATAACAGGCAAGAGGAATGAGGACGATGATGCAACAACTGAGAATACCAATGCTGGGAAGTCATCATCTCGGAATTGATGACACTAAAAATGTAGCAAGAGTTTTACAAAGAATGCTTGCAGATGGTGCAGTGATACCGATTACTGCTTGGAGGAATTCTGATCCTATTGGAAACGTTAACTTTCTGTATAAGAACCGCATCTAACTAGGTAATTTTTATGGGATATTATATCAAATCAATTGTAGCAGGAAGAGTATAATTATTATATGAATACCCTATGTTTAAAAATGAAAATTGGTTGAGTGTAGGACTGCATCATTTTTTAGCATCTGTTAAAATGAAAATAGTTAATCTTTTGTACAGTTATGTGTATTTGCAGTTGTGCTCCACTACTTGGTATTTATTGTGAATCGTCAAATTTTTTATTTTATTTTTATTTATTTTCTGCATTAATGGATATTTTTAAGTTTGGATAAAATATTGTATAACAAAATAACATGACTATGTGACTTGAAACATATTCATGCATTTGACATAACCTGAAGACAACTAAAAAGAAGAACAAATAGTACTGAAACATTGCCCATATGAAGAAGCATTCAAATGCCTGCCAATTTCGAAAGACAGCATCAAGGTACTTAATCAAGAGTCAACCTTTTATATATATATATATATATAATTCTCTTTTTAACGTGATTTCAATTAGCTCCTTTAACTTTATGAATTGTATCAATTATATTCAATTTTATTTAAAAAATATAATTGTATTTTTAAAAAATTAATTTTAGATATCTAAAAAATAAATTTGACACTCATTAAATTTTTATCCTCTTTAGTCTTTTCCTAGAAGATAAAATGTAGTAAAAAAAAAAATTAAAATTTTTAATTTTAACACTCTCGACATAAATTTTAAAATTAATTTCTAAATATTTTGAATTTTTTTTAACTTTTTCCCTAAAAAAATCTTAAAATTTTAACTATTTTAGAATTTACTTGTCAACTTTTAACTATGTTATTTAATTTAATTTTTTTAGCAGGTGCCATACAAAAAAATATGAAATGAAAACAAGAAAGAATTTTGACTTTTTTTCAAATGGGACCTATGGACTTACTATAATTTTAAAAGATACTTTCAGATTTAAGTTTAGTCTCAAGAGCTCAATTTAACTTTCAAAAAAGTCAGTTGACCAAAGTTTTACTTTTCATTCCAAGGTTTGTGGAGATTAAACCAAGATACATGAAACACAAACCATACTAAAAAATGTAAAGAATTTTATCTCTTTCAAGTTCTTTTACAGTATAGTGTGGATAGGCATCGACCAATAATTTTTGAAAATTGAGATTGTTTGGCAACTCCTTGACTAAATCGGCTTTCATATAGTAGACACACTTACCTTCAAATTTTATTTCTTCATAGAAGGAACTAGAAGACAAATTTGATGTGGAATTTTTTAGAGCCTAACTAGATATTACCGTAGTTGATTTGGCCAGGATAACCTCATTGCCTGGTGAGTATGTAGAATAGTATATTATGAGGTTTAGAAAACTATGAATATAATGTCATTCAGTTATTAGTGAAGCAAAATGTGTTCCCATGCCATTCACTTTGAAGGGCATCATTTTAGGGATCTCTTTAAGTTAAATACTTGATAAAATAAAAAGACTAAAGAAGAGCATCCTCAAAAGGGACTTGCTACTAGGACCCTCTAGAAATTCTAATTGTTAATGATGATTTGATATTAAGCTCAATTGAATAATCTATAAATATGGCCGAGTACTTAGGTTCTAGGCCTAATGAATGTCAAGCTTTCAAAAGGTCGAATCTAATTAGAGAGTAAAATAAGGCTACAAAAGAAAATCGGATAGCTAAAGAATATTCATTCAGTCTTACCAAGGCCAATGACAAATTTGATGCTTTGTTAAAGGATGGTTAGATTAAGTTATCAAATGGTCATATGATTCCATCTATGGCATAATTTCTAGAAGAATACTATTAACAACTGTGTTGTTTTTAAGAACATAATACAAAAGGTAATTGATGACTACAAGCTTTTATTTTCGAGTAAAGGGAAAGTAATTTCTTTAGACATGGTAATGCCTTAGATTCTAATGAACATAGGGTGCTGGGAAAAGATATGTAGTTTGATTGTTCTAATAAGCCACATCTCGAAATAAAAGTCCTAATCATGCTAAAAGGTGAAGAAATTAAAAAAGACAAGGATATGGTGATACTAGAAGGTGAGGAGGTTGAATGCTTGACATGTTACAAAACCTTTCAATACTTCTCTAAGGGTTAAGTGATCAGATCGATAACAGACTATAAATGATGGGACAACCTTTATTGTTAGTTCGGTCTAATGTGAAGAAATTTAAACTAAAGTCTACTGATGAGTGGCAAAGGCACAAGCTAAAGTCCAACATTTTAAAAGAGCTTGGTATCCTAATGATGATAACAAGGTATACATCACTAAGACTTAGAAAAGGAGGATGCAAAGGTTGCATCTAACAAGAAGATAAACGTCATCTCTTATCAAAGCGAAAACAAAAAACTTGGCTGCATAAAGATAAAGATGAGAAACTAAAGGAACTTGACCATAACAAGATTGATAATTATAGAGATAATATACATGGTCAGAAACAATTAGAATATAGTAGAATAATGGAAAATGCTAAGATGTATAGGCTAATTAATCCTTCAAAAAAAACCATTTTCTAACATCAAACTCCACAAAGAGGATAACGGGAAGGGAAAGGTTCAATAGTATTAGTTGGTCAAAGAGGGAAAGATCAAGGGGGAGCTTATACAAAAGGATAGTGAAGCAAGATATAGTGTTGATGTTGTCACTTTACCAAGAAACTTCAAGTCCATGCCAAGTCAAAAATCAACTCTATATGGAGATGTGATAGAGCCTGATGATGCGAAGCTTGATAAAAGTTTAGGGAAATCACTAACTATCCTACAACTAGATAAAATAGTGACCACACATCTTCAACCATTATACATTAACGCCGATTTTAATGGCATAGAGATGAAAAGAGTCTTGCTGAATATTAGAGCTAATGTGAATCTCCTTTAGTACTTTAAAGAAGCTTAGTTTAAATTTAAGGAGTTAGAGAAAGCAGAAATGTATATGATTGATTTTGCAAAATATGATCAGCTAGCAGAAGGATTCACAATGATTAATGTTGAAGTTGGAAGGCAAGAGCAGCCTAATATGTCAAAACTAACTATAATATGCTTTTTAGTGGGAATTATATTCACTTTAACTACTATATCCCTTTTACCCTCCACCAGATGCTATATATTTAGAGATTAGAATGAGATGTTGAGATCTTCCATGGAGACCCCAATCCATTTGGTGAGCAGGCTTTTCATGCAAAGGCCATTATGTATCTCTTATAAGTTACAAGTTCAAATTGGTTAAGGAAGTAAGCCAACATTCCTTTCGATTGACATGCCATTATTACTATCTAAAGTAAAGGTTGATCTATTTTGATACCTTCAAATGAGTATGGGATACAAAAATTATTTGAGCAATGAAGTGATCTCTTCTCAGCAGCACATTCAATCAGTCAAATGTATATACAAAGAAAGTGAGCATGACCTTGAAAACCAATTAAAAATAGGGGAGATCAAAAGTTTGGCTAAAAGCTAGGAGGAGATGACCTTATTGAAGCATAGGATCCTTTAGAAGAAGTAAATCTTAGTTCACATGATGACCTAAAGTCGATTTACATTAGTAATATGCTAAATCCTTAGTTTGAAGATAAATTGGTGACTTTATTAAAACAATACATAGATTCCTTTGCTTGGATATATATAGAGATGTCAGGACTTAACTGAGAACTAATTAAACATTATTTGCCTATAAAGTAAGGATATTGGCCACACGTTTAGCCACTTTAGAGAATGGCACGAGATGTTAAAAAGTTAGTTAAGGATAAAATCAAAAGGCTAATAGATGTAAGATTCATTTGCAAGGTTCAATACACATAATGGCTATTAAACATTATCCTTGTAGTAAAAAAGGATGTGAAAATTAGGGGGGGTTTGCATTAACTTTAGAAACTTAAATCTTGCTACACTAAAGGATGAATATCCAATGCTGTGGCCAATATATTAATAAATGCTACAAGTGGCATTTTTTTGGTTTGATGATGCAACCATATATTCATTAAAAAAGAGTATGTGAGCAAAATAGGCCTTAGATGTCCAAGGGCTTTTGGGAGCTATGAATGGGCATCGATGCTATTTAGTCTAAAGAATGTTGGGGTAACTCACCAGTGAGCCATGTATAAAGTATTCAATCCTCTCATTGGCTATTTCATGGAAGTGCACATTGATGACATTATAGTAAAGCCTTAGGCAAAGGAGCCTTATTTACATCATCTTGAGTAGGCCTTTAACCGAATAAAGGCATGCAAAATTAAGGTAAATCAACTAGAATGTGCCTTTGGAGTCTCTATAACTAACTTTCTAGGATTCTTGGTGCAGTGGGGGGGGGGGGGGTGAAAATAAATGCCAACAAGGTAAAATCCATCATTCAAGTTGCACCTCTGAAGTCTAAAAAGGAACTTATGAAATTGATCGATCAAATTAAATATCTATGAAGGTTTATTTATAATACTATAGGTCAATTATGTATTTGGGCATCCTTATTAGAGTTTGAGATAAGGAAGAATTCAAGTGGACTTTATAACATTATAATTCATGTGGACTTCATAACATCAATATGCCTTCGATCAATAGAAGGCATATTTGACCCATGCATATATTATAATAACTCCAATGTTGAATGTTCCTTTAATTTTAGATATATCAACCTTAGAACTATCAATTAAAAGTTTGCTTGGTAGGAGTAGGAGGGTTAAGAAAGGGAAATTTACTATCTAAGCCAAACTTTTATGGATGCTCAGGCAAGATATTCCTTTATTTAAAAACTTAGGCTTTATTTATACTTCTCTTATTGTAAGTTGAGATACTATATATTGCCTTTAGTCGTATGGGTTGTTACCTAGATTAACATTATTAAGTACATATTGTCTAGCCTTATCGAAGTTCACTCTTCATTATGTTTCTTAGAAAGTGGTCAAGGGACAAGTCCTAGCAAATCATCCTTTAGTAGATGTTGATGGGATAGATTTATATAAAGTAAAGGCGTCGAGAGTTTGGTTTGACAGATCTTGATAATCATTGGGCTCAGGGGTATGAATTTTTTATAACCTTATGGCACCATTAATAGCCTTCAAGATCTTCGCAAAATTAAATGTTCAACACATGGATATCTTTGGAGATTCTATATTGATGGTAAAATAATTCTTTGGAGAATTCAATTATGAATTGTCCATACTGGGGGCATATTACAACAAAGTTCAACATTTGATGGTTGGATTTACATGTGCCTAATTGGAATACTTAGAAAAGAGCTTAAAAGGGGGAGGCAAATGATCAAGCGCAATCGAGCTCTGAATATAAAGAGAAAATGTAAAGTGTATCTTTATTGATTAAACCACACTCCTATTTAATAACTAAATTTAGTGTTATTTCTTTTCAGATGGAAAGAGTGGATTGATTAAGGTTATAAAGTACATGGAGAATCCCTTTGGATTAGCCTTTAGGCATGTAATAGTCCTAAAGTAGGGCTGAATATGGCTTTTGAGAAATTAAAAGAAAATTGAGAAAAATTAAGGAAGGATTAAAGATAAGAGAATAGAACACAAGCACTTAAGGAGTTCGGTTGATCAACAAACCTACGTCTGCACCTAACTCTCCCATGTTAGGATTTTTAAATCACCATAATCTACTTAGATTGATTTTTACAAGATTGAGTTTTAGGCTCAACTCTAACCTTATAATCAAGAGTTTAGGATTACTTTTCAACCCAATTTCTAAGTGATTTCAATAGGAAAACACTTAAACCTTATACACTAGAATAAATCTCACTTCCCTTTTCTAAGCCTTAGAAAATATAAGAAGAAGAGTCTCTATTCCAATACACAATTAACTCTCAAAAGAGTTTATGAATGTGAAGAAAGTAAATGAGAATTTAGAATGCTCAATTGAATGCTAAGAGGATTTTTTCACCCAATAAAGTGTCTAAATCTTGAATGCGGTTCCAAGAGTTATTTATATACTTGAGCATCAAAATTATAGCTTTTGGGGGCATTAAGTTCATTCCTAACAATCTCTAAGCTTCATTAAATGAATTTGTAGCTTTTGTAAAAGAAGAAGCTCTCACGATTATAAGGAGAGGCTCATGATTGTGAGGGATGAAAAACTAGCCATTAGAGCAGTAGGTGACCATTGTGTCTTAAGAGGAAGTGATGTCATGGTTTGGTCTTGATTGTAAGGGCAGGTCGTGAGGGGCTTAGCCTCTTTTGGCTTCTTGAAGATACAATGGGTCATAGTTTGGATGAGTGATCACGGGCCAGTCACGACCTGGATGCCCCTACTTATAATCATGAGGGTAGATTGTGAGGGGCTTTGGATTCTTTTCATTTTGATGAGCCTTTGAGTCCTCAGGTCATGAGGATGGCTCCCGATCGTGACCCTTGCTTGTGAGGTAGCATGTTTGGTTCTTATATGGTCCCAATTGATCCTTGAACTTTGTAAGGACTTGTTCTTAATATTTTTATGAGTTATAAGCCTATAGATGCTTTACTAGAACTCTTTATATTTGTTTCAATCTAAATGCACTTAGATAAACATCATTAGTTTATTCAAATCATTTGCTAAAGTCAAAACTTTAGAGATTGATTAAACTTGAGCTCAATAATCTCCACCTTTTGACTTTGACAAATAATTTTAAGGTATGTGTTGTACATAATCTAGTGAAGTGAATCAATTGTATATTACTCCCCCTTAGTTCATGCATTAGGTCAAAAGGAAATTTAAAATGGTGATATTTTTCTTGATTTTATTGATACTAATAATCAATTAGCAGATATCTTAACCAAGCCTCTTTGTGAGGAAAGATTAAATTTTATTAAGCATGAACTTGGTATGATTGATGGTTCAAGCTTGTCTTGATAACTTGCTTAATTGCTTAATTGATGATTGAATTCGTATGTAATTATTTTGTTTCTAATATTTCATTTCTGTTTATTTTCTGTATATGATACTTTTTCCTAAATTCATGTTTAATCATTAATTATATATTTCTAGTTTATTTTTAGTATACTTTCTGTATCTAAGTTTTGAGCTGTTAAGTTTGTTTTATGATTGTTTTTTGTCAGTTTTTGTTCAGTTTATTTTTTTTGGATATTTTCTATATATAAGCCATAAGTTAGTTTGATTTATGATTATTTTGTGTCAGTTTCAGTTTGGTTTATCTTCTGGATATTTTTTGGATATAAGTCATGAGTTGTTAGTTTTAAGTCTTGATTATAATTGATATCATAATATCATTGTAACTCTTTTTTTTTTCATGCAAAAGGGAGAAATATTTGAATTTGTTTAATTTATTATTTATTGTGTTTATACATGACTTTTAATTGTGTTTATACATGCAAAATTCATATTTAATTTATTCATGTATAAATTAAATATGAATTTTTCATGTATAAACACAATTAAAAGTCATGTATAAACACAATAAATAACAAATTAAACATGTCTACTCATGTTATTTATTTTTATCACACTTGCACACATTATTTATTATCTTTTCAAATTGATTGTCAAAGCCAAAAATGGGGAGATTGTTAATCATTTGCATAATCAAACTCCTAATTTTGGATTTTGACAAACAATTTTAATACTAATAATTTCAACTAAGTGTGTAGGGAATTATACCAAACATATACCAAGCATATACATTTTTGGATGAATAGTGATTTTTCGGGCTAATTGAACCTCTGAGATTCGAGAAGGATTTTGACATCTTTAGAGCTTTATAATAAGAAAATGATCTTTTTCACTTTTAAATTAGACATCTTAATTTCTCCATATTGAGCTTCATTGTCAAAATCTGAGCTCATTTGGGTATGCAAATCTTCAATCAAAGTTAGCATATGCAGCTTGCATTTTAGTTTGCATAGCTCTTAGTATTTCAGTAATTTCTTGAGCTACAGATGTCCAATTGAAGTGATTCAAATTTTTATGGAAATATAAGACAATTATCTACAACTTTTATGAAGAAAATTTTAGCTGATTTGATCATTTGTAGTTCCATGTATGAGCATCTCACGAGCCGATTTTGAGCTATCCTCTTTTAGGTGTTCTTATTGAGGAAAGGGGCAGTGCTGCTCATGAGCCAGAGTCACGAGCACTTTTGCTTATGAGCTACTCATGAGGGTAGTACTGTTAGCTTCCAACAAATATATTTGAATGCAACAAATATATTTTTTCCCTTCATGAGCTAAAACTTACTCCTCACAAGCACTGTTTACTAGTGAGCGACAATTTGACAGAATAAAGTCCAAGATTGATTCAAAATCAAATATAGACATTAGAGACATGTTTGATACATCCAAAAACTATATTTTTGAGTGTTTTTATATATAAGCACTCCTTAGAATTCAATCGAAAGGTTAAGAAACTTGTTTATAATTCATTTTTTCTTAAGCATTCAATTGAGCTCTGAAAATTCTCTTAAAAATTTATTTATTTGCATAAACTCTTGTGAGAGTTGGTTGTGTGTTAGAAATACAATTTCTCTTCATATTAAATCTTAGGATAGATTATAATGGAAGTGAGATTTATTTCTAAAGTAATTAGTTTAAGTGTTGTCCATTAAAATACTTGGGATTTAGTTTTTGAGTGAGCCTTGAAAACTCAAGTTGTAAGGTTGTAAGAGTGAGCCATAAAACTCTTTTGTAATCTCAATCTTGTGAATAAGATTGTGGGTGATTAAAAATCCTAACTTGGGGATAAGTTAGGTGGAGACGTATGATTATTGTTGAATTCGAACTCCTTAAATCTTTATGTTCTTCATTCTTCCTTCTCAACTTCCATTCAATTCTTACAAAGAATTCCTTTAAATTATCATTTTTATTTGATATTCCTATTCACCCCCCCTTTAGGACTCTTTTCATGATTAAATCTAGGGTTTTTATGTTCTTACCACAAATGTAGAAGGGGTAAGAAATCTGGAAGGAAGAGAGGAGGTTCACTCCAGTGACACCCTACCTTGAGCTTTAAATTTAGCAATTTGGATTTGAGACGTCTCCAAAAGAATCCATCCTCCACAAGTTTTCATATGAAAAACCCTTGATTTGAAAATGAATACTTATGTGCTAGCACCTTTTCTTGATTTCTCATAAATCAAGAATTAAAAAGAACTATGTGTTTTATTTTCCTAAAAGAGAGAAAATGAATTTGGTGGCAAAATAATGAGATAGTATAAAACCTTAGTGAATATAATATATTTAGAAACATTTAAATTAGGGTTTCACTTACCAAACAATCTTTTGGTAATTTCTCACTTATTCTTATTCTGATTTTATTTAAAATTAAATTAAAAATAATATGCTATTTATTTAAGATAACCTTTACCTTAAATAAATAAATAAATAAATATTTTATTTATTTGTTTACATAGAGCTTATTTGGGCTTCTTAAACCAATATTCGTTTTGGGCTTGTTCAAAGTGTGTGACCCTGTAGGTTGACATGACGTTGGCAGTGGGCTTTAAATCTTTATGTAGGCCTACAAGTCATAAGTGGCCTCTAGCAAGACATTATGACTACCCAAGTCATGTGAAGTCAACAATCGAACATAACCTAATATACTGTGAATATTCTAGTCCCTTTGCCACTTGATATTTTGATTGAATATAAAGCGTAGATTATGTCATGCTTATAGAATTTAATCATATAATGTCTTGATTCTAAGTAGATTGAGAATGATAACTCTTTCTCAATTTACTTTAGCATGGCCATGCTTTTTCCTCATTCTATCTTATTAAAAGGCCTATAGATATCTTACTCATATTAAATGAGGGACAAATTCCTTCTTAATCACTCAAATTCCTCACATAACTCATTTTATACCCAACAACAACTTATTTTATCATTCGGTTAAAGATAATGTAAGATTATGTCAAAATACAAAATAGTTATGTAGAAATCCATGGTGATTTCAAAGTTGGAGGACTATGGTAATATTACTGTGATGAGAATTACTTATGACAATTATTTATGTGTTATTCTCATAATGGGTCAATCCGGTACTTTATTTCTCAAATAAGTACCTATGAGTTGACTTAATATCTCATTTTTATAATTAGTAAAACATAATCATTAATCAACACCATACTAGTCATAATACATTGTTATGACTAGGGATAATTTAAATAGAACTAATATTTAATCTAAGGTTTTTACTATCAAGTCACATACTTGATGACCTTAGTAAGAATTAACTATTCAAGTAATTATCATAACACAAAATGATAATGAAAAATGCCTCTTTATTAAATAAAATGATAAAGTCAAAACATGGTCATACATGATTGACCTAGTGCATATCACTAACAATCTCCCACTTGCACTAGGCCCAATCTATATTAAAAATAATACTTAGGGACCTAGTATGACTCTCATGTTTAGGCTGTGGAAGAGGCTTAGTTAGTGGATTGGCAACATTATCATTTGTGAGTACTTTGCATATCTTCACATCTCCTATCTCAATGATTTTTTCGAATGAGATGATAACACCTGAGTATGTGTTTGGATCTCTGATGTGATATGGGCTCCATAGCTTGAGCTATAGCTCCATTATTATCATAATAAAAGTTCATTGGATCTGATATGCTAGGAATAACACCTAGTCCAGTGATGAACTTCTTGATCCAAACAGACTCCTTAGCTACTTCTGAGGCAGCTATATACTTAGCTTATGTTGTAGAATCAATACCGGTGTCTTGCTTGGAACTCCTCAAGCTCACTGCACCTCCATTCAAACATTTAGGCCTGAGTCCTATATTAGGCTCTAACTCATTAATTAATAGGCTTTTAAAAAGGGTTTTTAGGTTTAATTAACTTTAAAATTAATTTAGACCCATTAGGATAATTTAGACTTATGCCCACTTTAGTTAACAAAATTAACTTCGACATTAGTAAAGTCCATTAAAGCATTTTTCCATAATTTGAGACTTAGGATCATTTCATTTCAATTAAAATTAATTAGAATTAGGCCCACTAAATCAATCCAACTCATTTCCATAAAAATTAAATAGATTTAAGCCCATTATCTTTATAATTAAAATGGTAAACTTAGGCTCACTAATTTAATTAAAACGTAGGCCCACTTTTAGTTCCCATTTCATTTCTGAATAAAATATGTAGATTTAACTAACTTAATTAAAATCAATATAGATTAGACTAATTTAGGTATGTTGCATTATATGAATGCATTGTTTGTATGCTTTTTCATCCCTAGTTTCCTAGGAGTTAAATGTATGCTAAATTAGGGTTCAAATGAAATTGCATGTAAATAGAAAATAATATAGTAATTAATAGGTAATTATAAATGAACACAATACTAAGAGAAGTTGGTATTTCATATCTAAAATCTCCTAGTTATGGTGCTAACTCTCTTTTAAAGAATCGAGTTACCGCCACCTTCAAATTGTCCCAATAATTACCCTGGGTGGCGACTCCTTATCTCCACGCTATGTCTTTGTGATATAGTAATGTGTTCTTTAGAGCCCTAAGCTCAAATAATGTCACAGTTGCTAAAATCGTGGACACACATTAAACATTGTCATCTACAATAGCTCCCTTTTCATATGTGTTATGGAGCATTATTAAGCACACACAAACACATGCATCACACTATCTCCCCCTTTGGAAAAGATAAAAAAGAAGTAATAAGAAGCATAAAAACAAATTAAATAAGAGAGATAATAATAAAAAGAAATTCCATTAATCATAAAATGGAAACATGCAATTCTTGACGAGAAACAACTATACATAAAACGAAGAAACAACTAAAATATAAAGCTAATAAGCACATACTAAGAAAAATGAAAAATTTAAGCAAACTAAACATCAAACACATCCTAAACATAAAAGAAAAACACATGAAACATTATAATTATAAAAAAATTAAAGAACATCTAGGTGCTTGGATCAATATGTTGTGCATCTCTTTATGTTTCTTCATAATAAGGAGATTGAGATACTTGAGGAGGAGGAGGCCATGTGCATTATATATTATGATAGGCATAAAGATTATGAATATCATATTCCATATGATCTACGAGCCTATTAAAGTGATCAAGTCTAGAATCAACTTGATCAAATCAATTGTTGAAGTTGGATTCAACAATGGAAATATGATCAAAGAAGCCTCCAACCTAAGTGGGCTTATCATCCATGCTTTGTGAAGTAAAGGGGCCTCTTGCTCTCTTTCTTTGATGTATGGGAGGTTAAGTTTAGGTTTTCTTTGATGCATGGGAGGTTAAGTTTGGGTTTTCTTTGATGCATAAGTGGTTAATTTTGGGTATGTTCTTATTCTTCCTTAATGCCAACCCCTTCAAGGCATAGATTACCAATTTGCTTAATATCCTCAAAATCTTGAGCAAGTTCTTCATCCACCACTTCTTCCTTAACTTTCCATATCCATTGGTTGCCTACCTTTTTGAATTGGTTGGAATTTTTGAGAAATTTTTCATTAAGGAGGGAATAAGGGATGTACTCAAATAGTAATAGTCAATCTTAAAGTGTTGAGCAATTTTAGTCACTATCCTTCTAATGCAAATTGCATTACTCACACTATCACTTATTAACTAAAGTCTCTATTACAACCATCTTCCTAAAGCAACATTAACATTGTCATGAATGTAATAGAGAAGAAAAAGGTCATAAAAAAAGATTACCTCATTACTTAAACCTCTAGCATGAAAGGAATAAGTGATGAAGCGATGAATGTACCTAAGGCTTTTAGAGGAGAGTGAGGATGATTTAGAATGACTCACAATAAAAGGTTCACCATTTAGTTTGATATTGTTTACTTAAAAGAGTGAGGAGACCAAAGAGTGTTTGAAGATTTAAGTCCTTCATGGTTTGATCCAAAGAGATTGTCAAAATCCTCTTTGGTTAGAAAACGATCCCTTCCCCTAATTTGAAACACATGTTATACCAAGGGTTTTATTTATTAATATTTTGAGTCATAAGGCAAAAGGAGGATAAGAACTCAATAACAAGGAAAGGAATGGTAATGAGAGGAGTGAAAGTAAAAGTAAGCACACCAATCCTTTCAAGAAGAGATTACACTTGATCAAAGTAACCAAGTTATTCAAAGGCAACCTTAGACATGTATCTAGAGGGAATGATCTTCCTCTTAGAGAATTGAGTGGCCTTTTACTTAATTTCAATGTTGGTGTAGGAGAGTAGAGGAATTTTTTTTTGGTTGCTCTTTTGTAGTCCTTCTTGCTTGATAAGATTGAGAGGAAGAGGAGGGAACTTATTTTTTATAGGTCTTTTTCTTTGGTGCCATGGTCAGAGTTTTAGGAAAAGAAAAAAATTATGAATGGAGATGGAAGAGGAAGGAGAAGGGAAAAAATGGTTAAGGGAATGAGAGAAAAATGAAAGGTGATGAAGAATAAATAAAGAGGTGTTTAAGTAGAGGTAGACTAGATGAAGTTTTATCATGAATTGAGTTAAAAAGGAGTTTTTAATGTAGATTTCCATTAGGAATTTGAAAAAGAGAAAGAGGAGTTACAATTCCAATGGAATTGTGACTTCTCACCTGTTAGAGTGCTCCTCACAATTAGGTCACAATTTTGAGCGTCAATTGTAAGGGGCATTGACAACTGAAAGGATGCAAGTCTCGAGTAGTTATAGCCTTCACAATAGCTCATGACTAAAATGCTGATAATTCCTTAAACTTTTGAAAAACATGTAATGGATCCAAAAATCATTGCAATTTAGTCTATATGAATTAAATTAACACCAATTTGAATCAATTTAAAGGCAAAATGAATTCAACCAAAACTAGGGCTATGTTCATACATAATTGAGCATGTAAATAAGCATTTTGATGAAGCTTTTATTTTGCTAATTTTTGAAACAATTAATTAATTGAATTAACTTCAATAATTAGTTATTAATTAGTAAAATTTAAAAAATATGTTTATGAGCAAGGAACTTTAAAAGATATTGTAAGTAATTTCAAAAGATCAAGTATGCATGTAATATATCACATTTTGCACTATATGAAAGCATTCAACTCAACAAGCATGTGAGTTAATTTGAAAGGGGTGTTCATTTATCTAGTAATAACACAAATAAGAATCATATAACTATAAGACACTTAGTGATCAAAGTACATGTATTAATGCAAGCTAGAGCCATACATCATTCCTAGTTCATGCTTAATGAAGTTTAATCTCTTTTCATTGAGAGGTTTGGTGAAAATGTCTGCAAGTTAATTATTCATATCAATAAATTCAAGTAAGATATCACAAAATTGCATATGATCTCTAAGGAAATGACGTCAAATGTCTATGTATTTGGTTCTTGAGTGTTGAATGAGGTTTGCACTAGTTTTATAGCACTTGTATTGCCACATTTGATTAGAATGTGATCAAGTTCTATGTCATAGTCCATGAGTTATTATTTTTGCCATAATACTTATGAGCAATAACAACTAGCCACCATATACTTAGCTTTAGCGGTAGACAAGGCAATTGAGACTTAATTTTTACTAAACCAAGAAACTAAAAAATTTCCTAAAAATTGGCAAGTTTTGGAAATGCTCTTCTATCTAATAAACTATCAACAAAGTAGGCATCAAAATAGCTAACTAAGTTAAAGGTTGAACTCCTAGGATACCAAAGTCCTAAATGCATAGTTCCACTAAGGTATTTGAAAATTCTTTTAATAACATTTAAATGTGACTCCTTAGGACATGATTGAAAATGAGCACACAAACAAGAAGCAAACATTATATCTTGTCTACTTGTAATAAGGTAAAAAAGGGATATAATCATACCCTTATATTGCTTTTTATTAACCGATTTCCCATTCTCATCCTTAGTGAGTTTGGTGGTGGTGCTCAAAAGAGTCTTGCTTGTCTTAGCTCCTTCCATGCCAAACTTCTTGAGGATGTTCCTTGTGTACTTGGTTTGGTTATTGAAAATCCCATCCTTGCATTGCTTAATTTGTAATTCAAGGAAGAACTTAAGCTCACCATTCATCTCATTTCAAATTCTCCTACCATTAGCTTAGAAAATTCCTCACATAAGTAATGGCTAGTAGCATAAAAAATAATATCATCAACATATATTTGAACAATAAGTAAATCATGTTTGGATTTCTTAATGAATAGAGTTATGTCAACTTTTCCTTTGGAGAACCCTTTCTCTAATAAAAAGTTTCTCAACCTTTCATACCAAGCTCTATGAGCTTGCTTCAATCCATACAATGCTTTGGAAAGTTTAAACATATGATTAGGAAAATAAAAAATTTTAAAACTCGAAGGTTGTTTAACATAAACCTCCTCTTTAATAGAACCATTCAAAATACACTTTTAACATTTAAAATTCATGTAAAATGCAAATGCAAGTAGCATTCTAATAACTTTTAACCTTGTAGTAGAGGTAAAGATTTCATTATAATCAATGCCTTCCTCTTGATTATAACCTTTAGCTACTAGTCTAGCTTTATTCCTAGTTATGACACCTTATTTATTCATCTTATTTCTAAATAATTATTTGGTGCCTATAATAGGATGATATTTAGGTTTAGGAACCAAGGTTCAAACCTTGTTTTTCTCAAATTGATTTAACTCTTCTTGCATAGTAAGGACCTAAAATTCATCACTCAAAGCATCAACAACATTTTTAGGTTCAATTTGAGAAATGAAGGCTAAATTGAAAATAGATTTAAAGTGAAATCTAGTAGTTACCCTTTTTAAAGAGTCTTGAGGATGGGCTTTCTTGAATTGTCATTCCTTTGGAACTTCATCTAAGGTTGGTTGAGTGCTCTCCTTATCCTTTTCCTCATTAGGCTTACTAATTTCCAAAGGTTTGTTGGCATCTTGTTCTTGAATGTTCATGTCCACAAAGTCCTTTACAATATTATGAACACTAACAAAGTCCTTTTTAGGATTAAGTGGGTTAGATTCATAAAAGACAACATGCATTGACTCTTAAACTACTAGAGTTCTTTAAACAAAGACTATATATGCTTTACTAGTGGTAGAATAGCCTAAGAAAATTCCTTTATTGACTTTAGAATCAAAATTCTGAAGATTATACTTGGTGTGTAATATAAATCACTTGCATCGAAATACTCTATGATATGAGATCTTCGGAATTCTATTATTCTAAAGCTCATAAGAAGTTTTATTTAAAATGGGTCTTTTGAAGACTCTATTTACTAAGTAGTAAAAGGAGTTAACGGCTTTCGCCCAAAAGTACAATGGTAAGTTATACTCATGAAGCATGGTCCTAGCCATCTCCACTATAGTCCTATTCTTCCTTTCAACTAGCCTATTTTATTGAGGTGTTTTAGGAGAAGAAAAAGTATGTGAAATACCATTTTTCATTGCAAAATGTTTTGAAGAATTTATTTTCAAACTTAGTTCCATGATCACTTCTAATAATTGAAATGCAAAAGCCTTTTTCCTTTTGAACTTTTTTGAAAAGCTTTCAAAAGCTTTAAATGAATCATTCTTATGCAAGGAAACACACTTAAGTAATCATCAACTAACATATATGCATAGTGCATTCTACCTAAACTAGCAACTCTTATTGGTTTAAATAAATCAATATGTATTAGCTCAAGTGGCCTAGAAGTGGACACAACAATTTTAAGCTGAAAGGAAGATTTGGATTATTTTCCTTTTTGATAAGCATCACAAGTCTTGTTCTTAGTGAACTTAAGTTTGGGTAACCCAACCATAAGTTCATGCTTACTAAGGTCATCTAAAAGCTCAAAATTTGCATGTCCTAATCTTCTATGACATGTTTCTATGTCATGAGAAATGAACATTAAACATTTAATGTCTTTATTATTAACTTTATTCAAGTTAAAGACATAGACATTGTCAACCCTTTCACAATTAAAAATTACTTTATCTTCATCTAAGCTACTAACAAAGCAATTTTTAGGATAAAAGGTTACTTGTTTACCATTTGATACAATTGACTTATACTAAGTAAATTATGTTTAAGACCATTAACAAGTAACAAATAATGAATTGATAAGGATTGAGGGTTACCGATTTCTCTAATACTTACTATTTTTCCTTTGGCATTGTCTCTAAAGGTACCATGACCTTCATCCTTAATATTAAGCTTATTGAATTGTTCCTTGTCTCCTATCATGTGTCTTGAATATCCACTATCAAGGTACGACTTGCTTTTAGCTCTTCTAAACTTTAAGCATACCTACATAACATAATTTAAACATTCTTTTGAACCCAAACCTTTATTAGTCTAGATTAACTAGCTTCAAAGTAATTCAAAGGAAGCAATTGTAAATGTATTCTTATATAGAAGCACACATTTATAGTGTGACCTTTTTTCATGCAATAGAAGCATTCAATATTGGTAAATCTATTTCTTTTAGGAGCATATAATTGTTTACTAATGTGAGACATGCCTTTTGTGTTGTGTGTATTGTTGTTGTGTGGTCTTCCTAAAGGTCTTTTGTGTTATAGGGAGAGAGTGAGAGATACATTGACAATAGCATCTTGCATTATGAATTGATTATGTAGCATGCTTATGAGTATTGTGTCTAGTATACATGAAAGCATGTCTAGGTTAAGGCCTTTGAGTTTATGCCTTAGGCCTTTATGTCAATGAAGTTTTTATCTTAAAAGATTTAGCCTTGACATTTGACACATGAGACATTTTAGCTTTGAGAACTTGAGTCTCAAGAAGTTTAGAGTTGGAAGGAGAAGATTCACATGAAGCTTTAATAAACTTGATATGAGATAATGATAAGGAAGACATTCCATTTATATATCTAATTCCATGGGTGTTCCCATAGAGTTTTTAAGTATCAAAAAGACTATCTAAAGTCTCTTTTCACTTTTGAATTTAGAAATGGAATTTTTTAACTCTAACACTTCTCTAGAGAGCTTAAGGTTTTCATCATTGGTTTTCTTAAGTTGGTCTTCCAAGGAACTAGAAGTTTTGAAATCATTTGCAAGTTTTTCATTTGATTTAATAAGTTTAGAAAAATCATTTTTCAATTTTTTAAATTCCTTGGATAAGTTAGATAACTCATGCTTGTAAACTTTTTTCTTAAAGAGTAAGCTTTTACATTTAATCATGAATTTGCTAACAATAATGCGCTCATTACCATCATCATCACAATCATCATAAGAAGAGTAAGAGGTAGATGATACCTCATTTTTATCTTCAAAAGCCATGAAACAAAGGTTGGTCACTTCTTGTTGCTCCTATTCCTTTTTCGATTCGAAGGAGTCATCCTATGATGCTTTGAATGCCTTCTTTATTTCCTTTGCTCACATGTTCTTAAATTTGAGTTTAGGGTACTCACTTTTAATATGTCCTGGTTTCTTGCATTCATAGTAAGTAACCTCTTTATTCTTCTTGCTATTATATTTCTTGTGGTCTCTTTGTCTTGAGAAGCTTTTCCTTTTCAAGAACTTCTTGAATCCTCTTATGATCATGGTTATCTTATTATTATCTTCATTAAAATAAACTAGGCTTTCTTCTTAACTTTCTTCTTAAATGGCCTTCAATGTAATCCTCTTTTTCTTCTCTTCTTTCTCATCCTTCTCATATTCTCTTTGTTTTAACGTAAGCTCATGTGTAAGAAGCTTCTCGATGAGAATGTCAGTTGAGAGAGTTGAGAGGTCATGCATGAGTATAGATGGCGGGGTTTAGTGCGTGTCTAAGATTTTAGCAACCACAACACTGTTTGAGCTCAAGGCTCTAAAGAACACACTAACCACTATCACAAAGACATGGCGTGGAGCTAAGGAGTCGCCACCCAGGGTAATAACTGGGACAAATCGAAAAAGGTGGTACCTAATTCCTTAAAAGAAAGCCAGCACCATAACCAGGAGATTATGAGTATGGAATACTAACTTATTTCAGTCTTGTGTTCTTTTAGAATTACTTCATGAATTACTATTTTACTCTCTATTTACATACAATTTCATATAAACCCTTATTAAAATAATCAACTCTAGGTAAACTAGTCATGAAATATACAAGTAGATAATGCATTCATCACAATCCTTAGGTTAGTCTAATCTACATTGATTTTAATTAAATGAGCTAAATCTACATGTTTTTTATTTACGAGTGAGCCTAAAGACTAATGGGCCTAATTCTTATTTAATTTTAACTAAGTCAACCTAAGTCTATTTATTTTAATTCTAAAAGCGTGCCTAAATATACAAATTATGAATTATTTAAATTAGTGGGCTTAATTCTACATGTTTTAATTCTAAGGTAATCTTAAATCTACAAGTTATAGAAAATATTTTTATTTAATGGGTTAAGTCTAAATTAATTGTAATTAACCTAAAATGGGCCTATGTCTAAATTATTAAATGAGCCTAAATTATCTCTAACATAAATCTAGTTAATTATGGGAGTAAAATGCATTTCAATTAAAATCTAGACCCATTAAAAGAGATGGGCTAATAAAGAACTACTTAAAGCTAAAATTATTTAAATGGGTTAAAGCCTAATATGGGCCTAGGGCCCAAAACACATAAAAAGAATAAACCAATAAACAAGCTCAAAAACAATAAAAAATCAAAACAAACAAATAAAAAAGATCAACCATGCAATTATTTTTTTTAAATCTTAATTTTAATTAACATGCAACCTAAATTAATCTATTGCCTTCATTGATTTTAATTAGGGTTTATCAAATTAAACCTAATTTATTAATTAATTTTTTAAAAATAAGAGAACTAAATTTTCATTATTCCCACTATTGGGGCTAGTATAAAATCTACCAAAATAATAAAGAAAATAAAATTAAAATACAACCCATAAGAAGACAAATTAAACAAATTCAAAACCTAAAAAAATAAACTAAACTAAACTAAACTAAACAGAGCAAAATAAAATTAAATTGGGATCTTGACTCTTGGCTTTCATTCATGGATTCTCCATGAGTTTCTTTGGTTCAATCATGTATTCATAACCAGAATCATGAAACATAAAAAAAAAAAAGAAAATAATATTATAATTAATGAACAAAAAAAATAAAATACTGAAAATAAAACCTGAATAAAAAACATAGAAATAATACAATAAAAAATAAAAAAAGAAAATAATGATATAAAAGAAAGAACTAATAAAAAGAAAGGAGTAGAAGAAGAGTAATGTTGTGCAGATGTTGTTTGAATACTCCTCAAAATGAGATTTCACCGTTTTGAAAAAATTGACTCTGTACTTTCTTGATTTCTTGATTTTTAAAAGAACATACTTTATTTCCTTTTTTTTAAATGGTTTTGAAATTATAGTATCAAGTTAGGTCTTCTCTTTTTTTTCTCAATCAACCTATATTGCAGTAGTTGATTAGCATTTTTTTTCTTTTTTACCCAGTTCCCTTCTCTTCTTCTTTGTTAATCTTTTCTTTTTATATCCTATTCCTAAGCTAGCCTCTTATGTAATCATAGGAGTTACGTGATCAAAGTAGCTCTGATCTCTCCCTTCCTAAAAAATAGGATAAGAATTTTAACTTAAAAAAAAAGAGAAGATTATACATGTACTAGACTGGGACCGAAACCTACAAATAAATACTCAAATCAATTTGTTTATAAATTAAATTTGGACCAATCATAGTGAGAAAAGAAAATTTTTACTGAATTTTTTAGCATCTTGGCATTCCAAAATGTCGACCGGCATTATGTAATGCCGATTGGCGTGGTGTAATGTCAATTGGCATTACATAATGTCGATCAGCATTGTGTAATGCCGATTGGCATTGCATAATGTCGATTGCCATTATGTAATGTCGATTGCCATTATATAATGCTGGTTGCACATTTCTAAATATACCTCTATAAAAGTTAATTTTTTACAATTAAACCCAAAAAAGTTGTAATTTAGTTATTAAAATTGCAAAACTTAACACTATAGGTCAATTTTTACTAAATTGTCATCATAGAGGTTTTCATTGCATCCATACTTCATTATGCCAAAATTGGGTGTTTACAATTGTCCCCCTTTGTTGCTATTTACTTGACAAATTGTGGCAAATCAAATAAACACACAATTTCTTAAGAATAAAAGTTTGGGTACTTACCTATGCTCTTTCAAGCTTTTGCTTGTAAGCGATCACTGGTTCATGATGAATGCTTGTGTTGCCGTACAACACTAGGTATAAACTTAAAACATCTGAGGAAACACTATACTCTGACATATAGCATTAGTTTGAAAGGATACATTACACTCAGTCATATGATGTTGAATATACCGAGTCATATAGTATTGATTGAAAAGATGCATTGTATTCAGTCGTACAATGTCTACTATACTTAGTCGTACAATGTCTACTATACTCAGTCGTATAGTCTGAATAGGAGGATACATCACACTCAGTTGTATGATGTTAACTATACTCGATCATATAGTTTGAATTGAAATGACACATTGCACTCGATCGTACAATCTCAATTACACTCGGTTATATAGTCTAAATTGAAATGACACATTACACTCGGTCATACAATGTTGACTACACTTGTTTGTATAGTCTAAATTGAAATGACACATTGGACTTAGTTATATAATGTCGACTACACTCGATCGTATAGTCTAAATTGAATTGACACATTGCACTCAGTCTTACAATGTCGACTACAATCAGTCGTATAGTCTGAATTGAATTGACACATTGCACTCAGTCGTATAATGTTGACTACACTCGATCGTATAGTTTGAATTGAAATGACACATTGCATTCGGTTGTACAATGTCGACTACACTCGTTCATATAGTCTGAATTGAAATGACACATTGTACTCAGTCATACAATGTCAACTATACTTGGTTGTATAGTCTGAATAGAAAAATATTACACTTAGTCATGTAGTATTGATCTCTTTTATGCTTTGCCTTTTGCCGATTCATTCTTTGTTTCCTTTATCCCTTTCATTACTTACCAATTAATTCATAATTGCTCATGATTAGTAGCAACCCTTTCATTGCTCACTGATGATGTTAAAATCCATAATTGCTCACGATTAGCTGTAACCCTTTTGTTGCTCACTAATGATGTTGTAGTCCATAACTGCTTGCGATTAGCTGTAACCCTTTCATTGCTCACCGATGATGTTGCAATCCATAATTGCTCGTGATTAGCTACAACCCTTTTATTGCTCACTGATAATGCTGCAATCCATAATCGCTCATAATTAGTTGCAACCCTTTCGTTGCTCACTGATGATGCTGCAATCTATAATTCTTGTGATTATTTATAACCCTTTTATTTCTCGCCATAATTGCTTGCAAATTAACTACAATCCTTTCATTGCTCACCTTTAATAATGCTACAGTCTATAACTACTCACGATTAGCTGCAACCCTTCCATTACTCACCGATGATGCGATGATTCGACAATCCATAACTACTCATGATTAGCTTCAACCATTTCATTGCTCACTGATGATGCTACAATCCATAATTGCTCACGATTAGCTGCAACCCTTTCATTGCTTACTGATGATGTAGTAATCCATAATTGCTTGTGATTAGCTGCAACCCTTCCATTGCTTACCGATGATACTGCAATCCATAATTGCTCGCCGATGATGCTATAGTCCATAACTACTCACGATTAGCTATAACCATCTCATTGCTTGCCTTTGATGCTACAATCCATAATTGATTGCAAATTGACTACAATCCTTTCATTGCTTGCCTTTAAAAATGCTACAGTCCATAATTGCTCACAATTTTTATTTTTGGTTGTTTGAGCTTAATGCTTTGAATTCTTTATGTTGACTTATTAGAATTTTTATTGTTTGACTTTAAATTTTACTATGTTGACTTATTATAATTTCTTGCTGACTAATTTCAATTTCGATGTGTTAACCATCTCTACAAGTTGGGTGCAATTCCTATAGACTTATTGAAGTAGCTTCAATCATGATGAATGTACAAAAGTACATTATAATATTGAAAATTTATGAGAAAATTCATCACTTTTTCACAAGATAGCATGCACTCAACGAATCTCACTATTTTTTTATTTTCATGACTATCATTTATTTGCCATTTGCAAAGGTCAGAGGCATCGTTAACCATCCTATGTTGAGAATATATTTTTTACCAAGTGAAGAGCTTACTTACACACCTAATTTCAGAGAGAATTTGCTAAACAAACCTCACAGAATTTGAGTATAAATAGATCCAATTTTAAGTATCAAAATAGCCTTTGAATTATTTATGTACTTTTCTTTCTTATATGAGTATTCCCTCACCTTTCTCATGTTACTCAGTGTGTATACCATCAGAAAGGTCCTTTAGATACTCATAATACCATTGGAAAGGTCCTTTGGATACTCATGATACCATTGGAAAGGTCCTTTAGATACTCCTACTCTTACAAAGCATTAGAGTAAATAAAGTAGTTTTTGGCATGGTCCTCTTTTAGTGTTCCCCCGCCTTTTTTGTATTACTTAGCATGGATACCACCAAAGGTTCTCATTAATACTCTTACTAATTTTTGAGCATTGGAGTAAATTATGCTTGCTCTTATTTTGATTCTCCTCTTAGTATTCTCCACCTTTCTCATATTACTTAGCGTGGATACTGTCAAGGGATTTGTACTCATACTTATTTCTGAACATTAGAGTAGATTATATGCACACTTATCATTTGAAAGACTGAAATGATACTTTAAAATTCAAGCAATTTATATTGCAAGTCTATATATTTTGTCTTTGCATTTTCTTCCCCTCATTTGGGTGCAAAGCAAACATTAGATTGATTAGAGTTTATAAGTTCTCAACATAAAGTTGTTAACTAAACATCTGAATTCTATGAGGCTAATAAGAAAGAGCCATTATGATCAAAGGTCATGAGATAGGATTTTTGTACATGATCTCGTAAAGTGGATGAATTTAATTTCAATTTATGGATTTTATTATTGAAATGGTACTTTATTACATAATCTAATGAAACTGAGTTTTGTTAATTCCCTTTATTATCTTAATGAGTGTTTGGCATTTGCTATCTGGCCCATTCCTATTAATGTATTAGTTCCTTTCCCCTTTTTCATTCTCTTCTAGTTTTTCCTTGCACAAAATATTATAAGTTAGTGTGGTCTATTTACAAGTGAAGAGATTTTATCAAAATACAATGTCATTCTTTTGCATTCTTCTCTTTTGATTATGGTGATGATGTCTCTTATCATAACTCCACCATTAAAGTTGTGGCTTTAAGCTGCATTTGTATTTCTGTCATTCCATTATTGCTACGGTAGAGGGCTTCATTCCTCTTCTTAATATCTCCTACAAAAAAGCTTCAGGAGTTAAAGATCTTCTTTCATGATCAAATAATTTTTCAAAGCACATTCTTTCCTTTTATAGGGCCGACGAATGTATTACTGACATGTTGGGCCTTCTCATCACCATATTCCATACCTTACACTAGTCTAACTATTGTGGAGAGATATTCCAGATGATGCTCCAAATGAGACTATGGAGATGGATGTTGAATCTGAGGAGCTTGAACGTCCTATCTAGCCTCTTGAAGTCACTAGGATGATGCTTTTACAAGTGTCACTATCGATGATATTCCCTTATTAGATAAGCTCATGATTTATTAGGCTCATGAAGTCTAAAGTCCCATTGAGTATTAGGTTCACCTTGATAGTGTTACCCTTTTCCTTTAAATGTGAACATTCTAACTACCTTTCTGCACTTTTATAACATTAATTTTAAATGTTTATAGCAAAGTATTTGTACAATCTCACCTAAGCTCAAAGACTTTATTATGCAAAACAAGTATTTCACAATAAATGTATGCAAGTGTATGCATGTTATGTACGAAATGCATGATCCTAAAGGTCTTTTATTTAGAACAAAGCTATGTTTGCAACTTGGAGTGTGAGAACGAGGTGCCTTATTAATAGCCTATAGGTTTGAGCATTGAATGCCTCGTTGTTGGTACTTCTAATGTCAGAGCCTCTAATATAGTTTGTCATATGGATGACCATGCTAACAAGTGGGGGGTCCATGGCTCGACATTGGAGCTTATGATTGATCGATGTACTGTTGAAATTTTATTTTTTGCAATTGTGTTTGTTGTATGATAATTGATGTATTTGTGTGCTTCATTTTACCCCAAGATCTCTTATACTGGCTCTTTTACTTTAGTGTTCCATCTTTGATCTTTGAATGCGGACTTAATATTCTATAATTTACCCCTAAAATTACATTTTGCCCCATATTTCATTTTGAATTCATTCACACTATTCTTCAAAAGACTCAATTCGTACACTGCTATTATTGATCCTTTGACTTACTAACCCTATTAGTTGCAATCTCATGCATTGAAGATGCATAGGAGTGGGCAAACTAACTGAAGTGAGTTCTTGATGATGAAATCAACTAGTCTTGTACTTCAAAGGACTCTTGAGCAGAATATGAGGCTTAATGTTGATGCAATGATTGACAATTACAAGGTATGGGTTGCAACGCAAGTTATTGAGTCACCTAAATTGTTTATGTACAAGAGGTACAAGCAGAATCACAAAGGAGTGACAAGAAGATAAAATAGTGATCTCATAGCTCTGATTTTAGCTTTCATTATATATTGTCTTTCAGATACTTATGCAGTATGATAAAGATGAATATGAAATATTTGAACAAAAATTTCAAATTCAACTTTACTCATTCATTAGGGCAAAAGTGAGAGCATTCATTATATCACATAATACAACTCATATTACCAATTAGTCCTTTTAGATTTCCTAACATAATATTTTTCTCTCATTTTTACCTAACTATCCTTTTTTCTTTCTTTTTTTTTCTCCGTTTTTTTCACTTTTCCTTTCTCTTAAATTTCCTATCCTCAGAAGTTATATCATGTGATATATGAATGTTCTTTGAATGTGCATTTGTGTCTATACTAAATGAATCTAATTGAATTAAATTTATGTCAAACATGCAGATGCTATCAATATCACAATGCACAGTACCATTAGGATGACAATATATACGTAAGCATGATCATAATTCATATCATCGATCACTAAAACAAAATAAGTTTTATAGAAACTAAAGTTTTATTTAATAAGAAAATTTATTTCCTATTCTAAATGCTAAGGATGTTGAGTCTTATGGTGGCTGAAATAGTGGCTATTCTTGTATCTTCTCATCAACTATCTCCATGACTTCATCTTTTTATACCTCAACTATGCATTTTTCTTTCTTCTCTAGTAGCTTCTCATCATCAAACTCATCACCCCATCCTGTAGGCACAATTGACTCGAAGGATATGTCAAAAGAAGGTGGTTTAGTATAAAACACCTTATAATTGAACTTGCCTTAATGCTGACCCAATAAGTCTTCTACTCTTTCCTCATCTTTAGGGGAATTAGGAGATTTCTCATTGATTTTAAGGTCTAGGTCCTCAAAGCAGCTTAACACTTCTTCCTTACTAACTCTTGAGTTGATCATTATGGTAGCTGAGGGTGGTACATTTTGGTAGTTTAGGAAATGATTATTTTTAGTGCTTGGATTTTCAGGGTCTATGATCTTTTTAAAGTCTATAAGGTTTTAGATTACATGTTTGAGGCGGATGCAGTTATCTATGGAGTGTTGGAGCTTTTAATAGAATTTACAGGGCTTGTTTGCATTATAGCCTGGGGTGTTTAGGTTTAGTGGGTTTGGATTAGGTAAAGGTTGAAGTAAGCCCTTTTGCATTAGGCACTTTAGGACTTTTGACAAAGGTTGGTTAAATTAGAGAATCTCCTTGGTTGTTGAATAGTAAACACTTTCACAATCCGGCTAGTGCTTCCTTGTTGTGTGCCCCTAGTTGGGAAGTTTCTTGCTCTGGTGCCTCTAGTTATCTTCTTTTTCTCATTCTCAATCTCCTCAGCTTACAACCCATCATCAGAAAGGTCTACAAATGTTAGAATTCATCATTTGCAACCTCTCAACCAAGTTAGGCAACACATTTCAGACTGTCATCCTAACCTTATCCTTCTCAAATAGTTTATTCTTCATTAGTCCTGCCTTATTCATGAACTTAGTAAAAAAAAACCTAAAAATGATTCATTAGGCTTTTGCTTGGTCAATTTTAGATCCCTGATGGACACTTCAAGCCTGGTATTATAGTCATACTATTTTAAAAAAGCAGTGCACAATTCTCTCTAGTCCGCTTGGATAGATTTCTCTAACCCATTATACTAATTGATAGCCATATCCTTTAAGGATAGTACAAATAACTTGGTAACTATAGACAAAGGAGCCTTAGTAGTGCTCACAGTAGTTGTATATTAACTAAAGTGGATCCTTAGGTCTTCAGTACCATTAAACTTCTACAGCTGTGGCATCTTAAACTTATCAGGCAGCTTATCTTCCTAAAATTGGATCACATCATCAAAGTCAAACGAATATTCGATGCCCTTTCCTTTTATCAATTCTTCCATCTTAGACATTTTCTAGGTCAGTGCATTCATTTTCTTAGATTCCAGCTCTTGAACTTGCTCAAGTGATTCCTTTCTTACTTTTTCAACTATAAGGTTCTCCACATCCTCATAATTCATTTCCATAGCAAGCACATTTCTTGCAGCTTTCAATGGTTGCCCTCTAGTAGGTGGATCTTCCACAATAGCAGCAGGTGGTATTATAGCAATGGGTGCAACTACAACCGCAGTTGGTGGCATTAACTCAGATAAGGTTTGTGTTAGTTCATCTTACATCATTGCTCTCATATAATCCATTAGAGCTACCTTATTGTCTTTTAAGGTCCAGTTCCCTCCTTATTATTGTTCCATTTTTATATGGTCAATTGGAGTTGGTTCAGCTTCCAAGTAAAGCGGATTAATATGACTCTTCTCTAATCTTTGCAGGATTTCTTTTGCTATAGCTTTAGGACTTAAATCTATTCTTCTTAGTCTGCCACCTTTCCATCCTGAAATACGAGAAGACCTAGAAAAATCTATGATGGCTATAAAAGAAAGTGTTAGTATAATGGATGAAATGCATGTATACATGATGCACGTGCTATGCAACAAGTAACAAATAGCAAGTATCAATCAAGTGTACAACATTCATCCTTCCAATCTTATTCCTCCCACATAGGTGTTCAATGGTGAGTCTCTTTTACTAGGATTTTTTGTCTTAGCCTTAATATCAACAGGGGTTTTTAAGAACCGACACATGTGCCAAATCTCTTTTAAAGCTATAAAAGCATGAAAATAGTATTTCTAGGTACAAAGGTCTAGCCCAATCTTTATTAGCCTATATGGGCTTAGGCTTTTATATATAGAAATACCTCATGGAAAAATACACAAGCAATTTGGGTAATTCTAAGGGAAGTAATTAAGTCATTATATGTGGTTAGGGTCTGGTGAAAAGTCAAAAATCCCTTCGCAAGATTCCCTCCTTTAAGGCTTGAGTTACAAGCTAAGGTCAGAGGGGCCCAACATCCTTTGTAAACTTGAGAGAAGACTACCCCCCCTTTAGGACTTGGGTTACAGACTCTGGTTAGATGAGCCTGGTAATCTCTCTTGAACTGAGTTAGCGCTAAGACTGATGGTTAGCCAATTTACAAATCCATGAAGCTAGTGGAATCATGGAATCATAAACTAGTGCCATCGATTAATAGGGACATGCAGAATGAATGGAGGAATAAAATCATCATTAATAAAATAATTCTAAAGAGCACAAGTAGAATAAGTATCTCTTATCCCTAATAGAGTTGCCATTGTAGATAGTGAGGTTTAGCGGGCGTCCAAGATATAAAACCACGACACTGTTTGAGCTCAGGGCTCTAGAGAATGCACTATCCACTGTCTAAAAGACATGATATAGAGATGAGGAGTTGCCACCCATGTTAATAACTGGGACAAATAAAAAAAGGAGGTACTCGATTCCCTAAAAGAAAGCCAACACCAAAACCAGGAGATTCTAGGTACGGAATACTAACTTCTTTCAGTCTTGTGTTCTTTTAGAATTACTTCATGAATTACTATCTTACTCTCTATTTACATGTAATTTCATATAAACCCTTATTAAAATAATCAACTCCAAGCAAACTAGTCATGAAATATACAAGTAAATAATGCATTCATCACAATCCCTAGGTTAGTCTAATCTACATTGACTTTAATTAAATGAGCTAAATCTACATGTTTTTATTTATGAGTGAGCCTAAAGACTAATCGGCCTAATTCTTATTTAATTTTAATTAAGTAAACCTAAGTCTATTTATTATAATTCTAAAAGTGGGTGTAAATCTATAAATTATGAAGTATTTAAATTAGTGGGCCTAATTTTACATGTTTTAATTCTAAGGTGATCTTAAATCTACAAGTTATGGAAAAGACTATTATTTGATGGGCTAAGTCTAAATTAATTATAATTAACCTAAAATAGGCCTATGTCTAAATTACTAAATGAGTCTAAATTATCTCTAACCTAAATCTAGTTAATTATGAGTCAAAAATGCATTTCAATTAAAATCTAGACCTATTAAATGAGATGGGCTAATAAAGAACTACTTAAACCTAAAATTATTTAAATTGGTTAGAGCTTAATAAGGACCTAGGGCACTAAACACATAAAAAGAATAAACAAGCCCAAACACAATAAAAAATCAAAATAAACAAACAAAAAAGATCAACAATGCAATTAAATTATTTAAAAAAAAAACCCCTAATTTTGATTAACATACAACCTAAATTAATCTACTGCCTCCATTGATTTTAATTAGGGTTTACCAAATTCAACCTAATTTACTAGTTAATTTTTTAAGAATAAAAGAACTAAATTTTCATTATTCCCACTATCAGGGCTATTACAAAATCTACCTAAATAATAAAGAAAATAAAATTAAAATACAACCCTTAAGAAGACAAATTAAACAAATACAAAACCTAAAAAAATAAACTAAACTAAACTAAACATAGCAAAATTAATATAAATTGGGATCTTGACTCTTGGCTTTCATTCATGGATTCTCCATGAGTTTCCTTGGTTTAATCATGTATTCATCACCAAAATCATGAAACACAAAGAATAAAAAATGAAAATAAGATTAGAATTAATGAGCAAAGAAAACAAAATAATGAAAATAAAACCTAAATAAAAGACACATAAATAATAAAATAAAAATAATAAAAATAAAATAATGATATAAAAGAAAGAACTAATAAAAAGAAATGAGTAGAAGATGAGTAATATTGTACAAATGCTATTTGAATGCCCCTCAGAATGGGATTTCACCATTTTGAGAAAATTGACTCTGCACTTTCTTGATTTTTGGACATTTTAAAAGAATGTACTTTGTTTCTTTTGAAAAAACAAAAGGGTTTTAAAATGACAGTATCAAGTTAGGTCTTCTCTTTTTTTTCTCAATCAACCTCTACTACAATAGTTTATTAGTTTTTTTTTTCTTTTTTTACCCAATTCCTCTCTCTTTTTCTTTGCCAATCTTTTCTTTTTATATCTTGTTCCTAAGCTAACCGCTTATGTGATCAGAAGAGTTACGTGATCACAGTAGTTATGATCTCTCCCTTTTACTATTCCCACTACTGGGGTTATTACAAACTACATACAAAAATTAAAATTAAACAATAATACACCCATGAATTAAAATAACTACATATAACACATAAAGGAAAACTAAAAATTAAAACCCTAATATCTATTGGAAAACAGTACAGATTATTCCATGGCATTCCATAGATCTTTTGTTCATTTGAACACAAGCAGTATCCTCCTCAATCCACAATCAAACATCAAAACAAAAAAAACAAAAAATTAGATTAGTGAAATTTAATACTCAAATCAATAACAAAAATAAAATAAAAATCATTAAGGAAAGAAAAGAATAAAAAAAAGAACACTATGATAATGCTCTGCAAATGCCCTTTTTAGCCCCTCAGAATAGGATTTTCACCGTTGAAATTGAATTGTTATTGATTATGGATTGGATTTGATTGCGTTTAAAGAAAGACATTGACAGTATCCAAGATTAGGGTTTTTTGAAAAACACGCGATGTGTTCTTTGCGTCTTAATTTTTAGGGTTTCTGGGTTTTTTTAGTTTCTGCGTGTGTGAGTTTCTCTCTGTCTCTCTGTTAGCCTAAAAAAAATCCTCCTCTTGCTCGCATGCAGTCTTTACTTTTAAATGCAGAGTCTACCTATGTACTAACTTCCTCCTTTTGAGGAACAAAATATATTTGATGATAACATTTGTTTTTTATTTCAAAAACTTACGAGTTTTGAACGCTTAAAAAAAACCTTATAAGATAATAATAAAGATAAAATTGAATTTTCAACCAATCAAAACACTGAAAAAATCGATAAAAAATAAAAAATATGCAAAAAATAAAAAATATGGGACTTTTACGCGTCGGCATTGTGTAATGTCGGTAAGCATTGCATCAATGTCGACCCCTCTTTTTTTTTACTTTTAATTACCAAAAGATCCCTGAAAAATTGACTTCCTTGTAATCAAATCTTAAAAATGTTGCAATTTAGTCCCTAAAGTTAAAAAAATTGACAACCAAGTTTAATTTTTGAATGAATTTCATCATAGGGGCTTACATTGCAATTATGCACAATTGCATCCCGAAATTGGGTACTTACAGCAAGAGCAATAGTAAACATCATCAATGATACATAAAAAGAAGCATACACAGTCATCATCATACAAGTATCATACAGCACATGCAAGACAAATCCCTAGATACAACACCCAGAGTCCATAACCTTAGGAAAATGATATAACAAAGCAAACCACAGGCCAAAAGTCCTACACCTAGCTCTTAAAATAACTTCATTGGCCATGACTACCATCAGAAGCAAGCATTAGTCCTACTCAAGCATCTCCCTCATCTGAGTCAGGCTCATCATTATTCATTGTAAAGGATGATAGTCGCGACTTCAGCTCACTAACAAAATCATGAGAAGTTGTGTGCTCCTGCTCCTATTCGCGGCTAACATGATGGTGTTCAACCTGCATGACATATTATATATCATACACACATACATAGAATATATGCTTAAAATAAACAGGTATAATATAGGAAGTATACCCTCTAAGTGTTCATAAACTCCAAAAAGCATCGTTGGAACCCCACAACGGTATACCAGTATTGACTAGAGGAGATGGGAATCTATAAAGAGCGAATAAATAAGTCAATCACCACTCACTGAATAAATGAAGCAAACATAAAATAAGTGAAATAAAACACAAACATGAGTAGCATTAGGAGGAACAACACCCGATTAAGGAAAGCCAGGGCTAGGCATATCAAAATGCACTACTCTACCAAAGATATATGTCCCAAGCAAAGCCAAGGATGGTTGAACTGTCAAGTCCCTAAGAATAGTACTACCAAAAGCCACATTACTAGCATGGACAATCTCCTCATAATGAAATGTACCCTCATTCTCCTCAAAATGAGACCCAAATCTCTTTTGACGAGATCCTCATCACTGCAAATAAGCTCTCACAACTCATTTTAATTATAGTTTATTACTAATAAAGTTTGTTACATGCTCATACAAAACAGCTATAAAAGCCTATTAAATTAGAGAAAGTAACTCTCGATGATCCACATGATGGCCTATAAGATGTATCTGCCTGAGGACGTAGAGGAGGAGGAAAAGTAAACTAGCCGTAATGTCAATCAGCTAAGGGATCAACACATCAGGATAAGGCAAACTCATACCCTCTAAGAGACTCTCAAAGGAGAATCCCATCATGGTAGCAGCAAGCTCATCACCATTAAGCTCATGGCCCCAGAACATGTCACCAGGGGGAGGAACAGGGACTCTCCTCACAATTGGACCATCCCACCAACGATGGACTCACTCACCTAAATACCACACTATGCTAGTAAGGCCGAAGAGCAACACTCATCTCTCTATCAGCTGCTATATAGTCACCATCTCTACTGTTCAATGTGACCTCACCACCCACCAGTGAAGGAAGATTTGCTCAAAAGGAAAAAATGAACAAAGAATCTTTAAAAGAGAAATAACCAACATAGTAGGAGCCAGACATACTTGATCAGAGGATAGCCTACACATGTAGTCTCGAGCCATTATAAAATCCTCAATCAAATTAGTAGTCCTCCTAATAAAAAAAGAATAACAAGGAAAGCCATCCTTTAAAAAATGCTCGATGGTCGGACGAGGGAGAACCTCGAACTCATAAGCCTAAATTTGTCAGAACCAGGAAGTCAGAAATAATAAACTAGAGACAAAGAGCAAAAAGAACATACATAAGAACTCCTACTCACATCCATCATAAATAAGCATCCACAGATCCTCGAGCTACCTTAATATGCTACATTAAGGCCTAAGTACATGGCGATAGCCCAATAATATCTCGACAAGCTATCTAGATCCCTTAAAATAGGTAGAAAAAATGAAAATACAGAAGCAAAATAGAGTAGAAAGCATCTAAAACACTAAAAGCATCAAGAAAAGTTGGAAAACACTCAAAGAAGTCTAAAAGAAGCCTCCCCAGACCTCCAAAATGTGCGTTTAAATAAGCATGGAGAGGGGAAGGTGCGTGGAGCATGAGACCATATGAACTTCTCCCCTCCACGCACTCTTGTGTGATTTTATGTGGACTCCGAGACTCTGCACATTCAATTCTCTGGTCCTAAACCTCCATTTAAGCATAAGGCATGCACCAAACTCACATAAAATTACAATGATGAGGAATACATTTGTTTAAAGACACTATGCATGGCCTCACCACTTTCAAAAACTCAGCACCTCCCGAAAGAAGAAAAATAGGGAAGAATCATCAAAAGGATACGCTACTAGAAATCATTGAAATAACATCTACAACATAATAAGTAATGATATTATCATTACTGCATCATCATTACTACATCATCACTACATCACCATTGTATTATCATTGACCAAGACTAAAAGAGAAGGACATATTACATCAACCACAATGATCATAACAGTCTATTGCCTGACACTAGAAGAGGTTATAGTGGCATTATCTTTTTGCTTGACACTGGAGGAGGTTATAGTGGAATTATCTTTTTGCTTGACACCGGAGGAGGTTATAGTGGCATTATCTTTTCTCCTGACATCGGAGGAGGTTATAGTGGCATTACATTTTTACCTAGTGCTGGAAGAGGTATAGTGGCATTGTCTAACACTGGAGGAGGTTATAGTGGCATTATCTTTTTTCCTGACACCGAAAGAGATTATAGTGGCATGACTTCCTAACATTCAAAAGGATGTTAGAACCCTTAACATGGCTAGAGAATGTTAAGTACGATGCCTAAAAAGGGTATTCATTGCATTTAATACTCATGCTTGCATATGAGATGCCTAATTGCATATCACTATCACATGCTTGTCTCACTTGCTTGAATCATTCATATGAAATTATATCATTGAATGAACCTTAAATTGCATCATTCTGCATGGATCTTGAATTGTATCCTTGCATGAATCCCAAAAATGCATATTGCATGAATCCTGAAAATACATCCCTACATGAATCTTAAAAATTGCATCTTGCATGAATCCCAAAATTGCATCCTTGTGTGAATCATAAAATTGCATCTTGCATGGATCCCAAAGTTGCATGTGTCTTGAACAAAATCTTGCATGATTACCAAATCACAAAACAACAACAATAATTAAATCATAATAACACAACACTTAAGTAAGTGCCTCTCTCCTTAAAAAATGATTTTTGCATCTTTGCATTTTCTTTCATGTGTATTGACACTAGTGCTAGGTGGTTATGCAACACATGCAAAGCAAGGGGCAACTATTATACCTCAAATTTAACTATCCATAAAAAGTTCCAATGATGAAATAAACCTCTGAGATGACTAGAGTATGCTCATTTATAACACTTCTAAAGTGTGAAACCTTAAAAACCTAACCAACCCCACTAGTGTGCAAAATTGATTATTGAGCCATTAAGTTATGCTTCAACCTTACAAAATATGAATTATCAAAATAATGAGAAACCTATTTTTAGAATTCCTTTTGGAATACTCAACTTGTTGGACTAGTACTCATTTCGTTAGACAGGGACCCAACTTAGTGAAAAAATAAAAATCAATTTTGATAAAAAAAATAGACTTTAAAAACATGTTTAAAATGCTCTAAGACTTTTGAAAGTGATCCCAGAATGGTCCAACATAACCTGAGGATCAGCGCATGTCACTTAGAAGTACACATAAAGCCATAAACACCCATAGGTGTCATGTTCTAAAATTGAAGCCAAACTAGACAAAACAGACTTTGAAAACACATTCAGAATGCTCTAAATCCTTTAAGCCAAACTAGACAAAACAGACTTTGAAAACACATTCAGAATGCTCTAAATCCTTTAAGCCAAGCTAGACAAAACAGACTTTGAAAACACATTCAGAATGCTCTAAATCCTTTAAGAGTGGTCTCAGAACAATCCAACATAACTCGAGGAATAGCGCGTATCGCTTAGAAGTGTGTGTAAACACCTTTAGGTGTCATGTGCTAAAATCGAGGATGAATTTAACAAAATAAACTTTGAAAATGCATTTAAAAGGCCCAAAAACCCTAGGAACTAACCTTGGAATAGTGCACGTAAGCCCTGAATGAAGCATGAAAGTGCGCGTAACCATGCGCTAGTGCTTGACCACATGCCAAGCGCGCAGTCATTCGCACTTCATGTGGCCACGCGCTTCGTTCTAAGGATGCACATATGACCATGCCTACACCCCCTCTTCCTCATATTTTTTACTATAAATAGGTGCCTCTATATCCCCATTTTAAGGGGGGAAATAAGTGGAAGCACACACACACTCAACAATCTTATCAAAGGCATTGGAAACCCTTTTCTAGATAGTTTTTGGTCTCCCACTATCTTGTTGTTAAGAGATTAGACCTTTTTTCCACCAAACCAAGCCTCATTTTTGTCAAAGCACACTTCAAAGGTATACAAACTAGCATCATTATGTTATCATTTTAAACCTCTCAATGAGGAAAGCTTGATAATCCTTTGAAGTTAAAGCTTCAAAACCCACACAAGCTTAGTTGAGTCTTAGGACCATACAATCATTTTAGCACATTTATTTTATCGCACTGTATTTTATTTTATCATCATAGCATTTGGGAGTACTATTGTGCTTGTGTGATGAGATTGGCAATTTAGTATGCTATATGAATAATCTATGCTTTATTATGCTCATTTCATATCTTTATTCTACATCCTCTATTTTTGAAAAATGAAATCATATCTTAAATATCAATAATATGAAAGTTCATATCTTGGAATAGAGTCATCATGTTTTTAGTCCAGTGATGACATCATGCATCCCCTATATTATCATCATAGCATAAATAATCACTACAAGCACACATGATCATCTACATTTTGCTTACTCTTTCAAATGATCGAGTCTCCATTCTTATCCCATTGTTCATGTGATCGAGCAAGTAGTGTGAATGGTTGTATCTACCTTACAGATTCATTAGATTTATTTCTATGCAACCTTTTTTCCTTTTATATGTATGTTATTAGGAAAGCAATTTAATAATAATATCCTTTAACTTTATTATCTTCCACTACGTGATGAATTGTATGAATGTTAAACAACTGTCATTACTAAAACTAAGGTGTTGCAGTAGTTATACATCAAACATCATATAATAATAAATAGTCAAAAAGTATATGCAATCCCTTGAACCTAGAAATCTCTACTGCGGGCAATACTCGTTAAGTGACCTGATGTTGTCCCTTTCTTTTCTTGATTTTTAGAAAATTAAGTGGTGACTCCACCAAATAAAAAAAATGCCTTGTTCCTCTTTAGACCAATCATTTATCCTTATTCAGTAAAGTTGTCATGTCCCTAGGAAACAAAAAGACACTTACATAACCAATTTTTCTCAAAATAGAATTTAAGAGACGTAAAACAATAAAAAAGTGGTCACTCGCAATTAAAAAGAATTACATGCTGCTACTCCAAAATTCTTATCATGCACTCAACCTCTCAAATAGTCTTTTGAGCTTGTTATAGTCTTTTGAGCTTTCGCTGCTACTATGCTCTTATGCTTGCTTATGTTCACTAACCTGTAATAACGAGTCATAAGGTTTAGACAACACACTTTTTTAGGTACAAAGTAGTGTTAGTATAACATGTAAGTTTTTGAGAAGGCTAATGTTATTCAAACTTATTGTCTTGTAATATTAAAATTTTTAAATGAAAAATATTTTATTTAGTATTTAATTATCTTAAATACTTAGGTGCTTGTAAGCACTCAATTTCATGAATGACTGGTTGAGAATGCAACGAGGATCCAATGATGAAAACTTTATTAAAATAGGTATTCAAATATTGATTGTTAAAGTATTAGGACTAAATTATAAAGTTTTGAAGGAGTAATTACATGTTTTTCTTTCTTTTATGGTTTAATTTTTTTAAAAATAAAATTTTAAGGAATGTCTTTTTCTTAGGGAACTAATTGTAAAGTTTTAATTTCTTTATAGGGTTTTTCTGTAAATAAATGTTAAAAAAAGATAAGTTACTGATCGAAAATGTGGAATTTCGATCAAAATTACATATTTCTAATCAAAATCTAATCGAAATTGTACAAGTCCGATCCGTGGTATTTTTTTAATAATTTTTTATTATTGTAAATAATTTTTGTTGATTTTGATTGGTTAAAAAATAAAATAAAAGGATAAATGAAAAAATATAAAATATGAAATAATCCTGATAATGAATTATCAGGAAATTTTGGTTTAAAAATCAAATATTATCTTATGTGATTCAATAATCACTTGAGACTAGAGTTTCTTTTTTACTTATAAAATACCCATTTTCACACGAGTGCGAGGGAGGCTACTTTTTAAAAAAAAAAAATTACACGGACACCACAAAAAATTTAATTACATTCTTTGCTTTTGTTCAGTCTTAAAATCCAAAATCGATAGCCTATTTCTCACAAAGATTAAGCCCCCTGAGGAATAATCAAATTGCATCCAACAATCATTCCCTAGTCCTTTTATATTCTCTTTGTTTGTTTATTTAATTCTGTTTATTTATTATTTTTATTAAATACTAATTTATTTCTTCATTTTTGTTGTTTCTTTTCTTTGATCTTTGGTTGAATGATGAAAAATGTGAACTGAGGGTGATTGAATAGTGGTTCTTCAGTTGGCATAACCCACGAAGGCCTATAGAATGCCATGGGCATATCCTGTATATTGTGAATGTAGTCTAGATTTTATTTTTATTTTTATTTTTTTACCATTCTTGTGTTATTTTGGTACCTGTATTATTATTTATTTTAGGGTTGTATTATTTTAATTTCTATTATTCTGCAGCAGGTTGTAATAGCCCCAATAGTAGGATAGTGAAACATTTACTTTTATTGTTTTATTTTAAAATTGATTTGTAAATTAGGTTCATTTGGTAAAAATTAATAAAATCAATGATGGCAATAGATTAATTTTTAAATTGCATGAAATCAAATTAGGTTTTTTTAGAAGAAATAATTTCAAATGCTTATTTGATCTTTTTGTTTGATTGTTTTGGTTTTTTTATATATGTTTTTAGGCTTTTCCTTATTTTTTTTTGTTTTGGCCGCCAAGCCCCACGTTAGGCTTTAATTCATTAATTAATGATAGACTTTCAAAATTGGTATTTTAGGTTTAATTAACTTTAAAATTAATTTAGGCCCATTTAGGTTAATAGACTTAGGCCCGCTTTAGATTAATTAAAATTAACTTAGACTTAACTTTGCCTATTAAAGCATTTCTTTCAAAATAAATAGATTTAGGATCACTTCATTTAATTTAAAATTAGGGATTTTAATATAAATGCCCAAAAAGGGCTCCTATTCACCAAAATGCACCCACTTTTCATTATTTATTAAAATGCCTGCAAAAATAAAAAATATTTACCTCCGAGTCTTGTTTTAACATAAACCACGCAAAAAAAAGGACACAAAGAAAAAGGAGTTGCTCTCTTCCCCACCACCTTCACCATCACATCTACACCTTCCATTTTTTTATCCCTTTGTAGCAAACCCATTCTTGATCCCCTTACTTGAGATACTTCCACCAATTGCTAAATCTTTTCCTACCAAATGCCTTCCTTTTCCTCTTATTTTCCACCACAATTACTTCTTGGTTAATGTATAAAAAATGGGCCAATCCGACTGCTACCATTTGGTCTTCATTTTGATCTTAACCCTTTAAAAAAGTGTTGTGGTTATGCTATGTTTCAGTGTAGGGTTTTTAAGTGAAGTTTAAGAGAAGAAAAAGGGTTTTAGAAAATCAAATTGAAGAAAAGATGGATACTTCTACTCTTAATTTAGCTGAAATGTGTTAATACCTCAGTGTAAACCAAATATCCTTTTCTAACTTTGTTTATTATTATCATTATTATGTTTTGCTGTTGTTTCTGCCTAGCTATTGAAATTTACAATTATGTGATCCTTTTGTTTCAAAACGTGGGTATTTTTTTAGCTATAATCCTGGTAATTGGTGTAATGATCGAACAATTTCATAACTTGAGTGGAGTATATGAGGGAAAGTTGGATTCTTTTTATGATGATCTATGAGATTCCTCGTTCAGTTTTTTATTGTATATGATGTGCTACTTGCTATATTATTGAGATTTTGGTCCATTCTGTGTTCAAACATTCTTTTGGATATCATAGTTATAGTTGTTTGGGTTAATGATAACAATTTGAATTTGAGATTTGTGTCATGTTAAGAATTTAGAGAAAGTAATGATTTTTAAGGGATTTGTTATTTTTGTTGTTATTCAGAATGTTGAAAAATTTTAATGTATTCATCTGTATGTGATTCTTGTTTCTAAATGATAGATATATAACAAGAAAAGGAAAAAGCCATGGTGAATGAGATGGTGGCCAAGCTTACGAGCGATTATTAGGATAAATGCATTAAAGGTACTCCTAGGAGCAAGTTTATCTCAAGTGAAACATCATGCCTTTCCAATTATGCACAGCGATACATGGATGTGGGCCTCATCATCATGAAACATTTTCAATCTATGCATTAAGAGTTTAGGCTCAATGGAATCATACATCAGTTAGAGGATGTTATTTTTAGACTGTATCAACATTCATCAGTTAATTGTATCAGTTCCAATGTTCCATAATTTTTTGAAATTGCATTCCTTCATACTTTGAATCATAAAACATTAAATCATAAGCTTCTTTATTCTCACCATCCCCTCCACCTTCACTGCCTTTACATTCACTTTTCTTATTTTCAACACCTTTTTTAGAACCAACAACATCTACTAAATTAGAACTAGAAGCACAAAAAATGTCACGACCCAAACTAGGGGCCATGATCGGTGCTAGGGAATGGGAATTCGTTCAAATTTGGAACCCATAGCAAGCCTTAAAAGAAAAGCATGCAATAAAATAAAATAAATAAAATATTTATTCAACAGAAATTAAATCTTAAATAATAAAAATAAGTTCCTCAACATCCTTTAATAAAACAATATCTCATCTCATATTATAAATAAAATCTCTTAATACAATACTTCAGAGTAACACTCTGAATTAAAAATCTCATACATGTATAAATACAAATAGAAGTTTCGACAGAATCAAATACAACAACTACTACAACATCTAAAGTATAAAATAAAACTAAAGTAAGCAATTTACATAATAGAGCCAGAGTGGAAGAAATTCGGCAAATAGGTCTACTGCTGAGGTCTGAAGAAGAAGACTCTTCTGTAAAAATATCAATAGAGGGGAGTCAGTACTCATTGAGTGAATTGTTATAATATATATACACACATTACTAAATGTCAAATTCAATCAGTCACATGTATATAATAAACATATATACATGCATATATACACATATGCTAAAAAGCACTTTATTTATAATACTGAAAAATATTAGTTTAAGAAGGATCAAATAGAACCCTATATGATTGTAACCTCAAATAACAACAGACATCACTCTAGCCATACAAGCTCACTTGTTTCCAAATAAATTCACTTAATCCTTATTGACAGTAGACTAGCCCCGAGACATTAAGTCAACTGAGCTCCAGCAGTCTGACTGTCAGTGTGATTAGCCTCGAGACACTAGGTCAACCGAGCTCCAGCAATCACACTCTCATTCACCTCATACAACAATCAAATCAATCAAGTCATGATCCACAAATAGGTTAGTAATTTAACCTACAATCTATCATCGTACCAGTATATACTCGATCCTAGTGCTGCCCACTAGGAAACACATTCTATTGATATCCTTCATTAAATAACTCATTCCATTCATAAAATAATGATGCATGATATTATTATAAATAACATTATAAACCATATATATATTAGAAATATACCTAAAATAAACTAAGTATATATCAAGTATATATACATAAAATCAATTCAAATAAATCATGGAATGTATTAAATTAAACCAATAATATACTTGAAAGTAATCTAGATTTAATTAAAAAGAAAAGTATGCATTTATTACATAATATACCAAAAATATATTGAAAATATACCTAGAATATACTTAAGCACTTATTAAGTCATTTATGCATAAATCATACAATTAAAACATATATTTCTAAAACATGCAACCTAAATGCACGTATATATAAAATAACAACTCACAGGTGTGCGCTCCTCAAGATGGGTTTGATGGGTCTGGTCTGTTAGGCCTCGGTCTCGGCGCAACTAATAATAAAATAATAACATGAAAATTAAAATAAATCTAACTTAACTTCTAGAAACTCGATCTAGGATTACTAACACAGACAAAGAATAGGAATCAGACCCGATGCACGTTTTACAAGAAATCTACTGAAAATTCGGCAAAACCTCCTTTGGTAAAATGGATATCTATCTACTTAAAAAGTAGAGCCAGTCCTGCAAGAAAAATACACTTCAAACCAAATTTCTCACAACTCCTCGGTCGGGATCCCAAACTACAAATTCCCCTGACCAAGGTCCACAATTCACAATAAAATACAATAAATACCAAAAATACCCTTTAAGTACCAAATATATAGAAATTTAAATATTAAATCACCAAAAGTAATTATTTTATCAATAATTACTTAAAAATCCTAATTAATAATATAATATTATTAAAATCGATATTTCTCAATATTTCCACAAATATTAATAAAAATTCATTTTATAAATCCAATTTACTTAATTAGTCCAAAAACATATTAAAATTACTAAAAATCCATGTATTTACAAAAATAGTATATTATATATAATTTGAAAATAATTTTCAAAAAATAGTATTAATTAGTTGAAATTAGTAAATAATTTGTAAAAATCATTTTTATACCTCAAATAATTATTAAAACCAATTAAATTTAATATTCAACAAAAATTATCACCTAATTACCAAAATACCCGTAATATTTAAAAATACACATAAAATACTAAAAACATTCAAAAATTCAATAAAAATTATATAATTACACAAAAATTATTTTCTCAGAATTTTATTCATTAAAATCAACAAATACACCTAATTAACTAATTATTTCTAATTAAATATATATTTAACTAATATTTTCAAAATTGACATAAACTAAAAATAATTATAAAAATTACACCAAATTCCCAAAAATTGTAAATTAAATTCTAAAATTAATATTAACCACCAATAACACCAAAAATCAGAATTTCATAATTTATTTAATTAATTTACGAAAATACTAAAATAATAAAAAATTCACAAAAATCAAAATAATTCCCAAAAATCACACAAAAATTCTAAGATGTAGATTAAGCTAAGGGAAACAATATTTGTTAAGGCACTTCTAATGAATCAAGCAAAATAATGAAAAAAATTAAAAAATCTAAGAATTGCCGAAAATGAAAATGAGTTCAAAGCCCTACCAAATTGCATTTTCAAGCTACAAGAAGTTTGGAATCCTCCTCTATGAAGTTCCAAGAGTCTAACGGCACCAGAATCAACCAATTTAGTGGCCGGAATCACCTTGAACGGAGGAGGAAACGATTTTCAGTTTCCGACTTCCATAGGGACCAAACGACACCAGAGAAGATTGAAGAAGACGGTGGAGTTGGCTGACTAGTGGCAGAAGGCATGGAGGCACACTGACGAAGGAAGAAATGGACGGCAGCAACTGTGAGGGATGGGGAAGGGTAAGATCAGGGAAGATGAGGAAAAATAAAGGGCAGGGTGTTTATTTTGTGTGTATATTTATGCATATATATATATATATATATTATATTCTATAGTTTAGTACTTTATATTAATATAATAATGTGTGTGTATATTTAAACCACACATTTAGATATACACATGCATATATATATATATATTAACACATAAAATAATATGATTTAATAAGGTAAAATGACATTAAAATAAAATACACTAAGTTAAATATTATTTAAAATAAGATATATTTATTACACAAATAAATTATTCAAACACTAATCTTAAAATAAATATATATATTATAACCCTAATTAACATAAAATAATGATAATAAAACTCATTAATTAATAAATAATCAAGTATTGTTTTAAATTATTAACACTGCATATCCTATTTTAAAATAAAATAATTTAAAAACTCGGATTATTACAAAAAAACACCTCCATCTTCCCTTTTTTTATTGGGTTCTGTTGCTCTTTATATATTGGTTTCAGTTCCAAAATTTCTATTCTTTTTTTTTTTCACAGTTATGTCATGTCTTGGTAAATTTGAGATAATAGACTTCTGTTCTTTGCTTCAAAGCTTTTGACCATGTGTGAATTTTCTTTTTTTGTATATGGTTAATAATTAAAAAATTTAATAATTACAATAAAGAATGAAATAGTTCCTGCACTTGTGGAATTTATTATTATTATTATTATTATTATTATTATTATTATTATTATTATTATTAAAAAATTGTAAAATTTGAAATTTAAATTCTTAACATTTTGTGTCACATAATGAATATTTTCTCATTGAATAAATTAAATTAGTAATGATTTTTTTGTTTCTATTAATTACAATTTATAGGTAAAGATTTGAGTAAATTAGGAATGAATGTTTTGTAATAAATACATAATATTGTAGAATAAAACCAAAATCTTATATACATTCTTCAAAACCAAAAAAAAAACTAATATGGAAAAAATGAATTAGAAACCAAAAATAAACCAAAAGGATACAAAAATGAATCTCATATACATTTTTTACTTTTAATTATGCTGATGCCCTATTAAAATGAGCTTCCTTTTTATTGAATGTTTCATTACAATAAAGAACGAAGTATTTTCCATTTATGGATAATAATTACAATAGAACATGAAGTATTTTTCGTATATGATCCGTATCAGAAACTAAAATGAAACAAAAAAGATACAAAAATAATAAAAAAAATGTACCCCAATAGAATCCTTTAAATCATCATCACCACCAACAACTTTAATAAAATTTTGAATAATAAGCTTCTTTATTCTCACCATCCCCTCTGCCTTCACTGTCTTTACATTCACTTTTCTTATTTTCAACACCCTTTGTAGAACCAACAACATCTACTAAACTTAGTTAATAACTACAATAGAGAATGAAGTATTTTTCATATATGATCCATATCAGAAACTAAAAGGAAACTAAAATCAGTATATGATCCGTATTAAAAACTAAAAGGAAACCAGAAAGGTACGAAAATAATAAAATAGAACATAACCCAATAGAATCCTTTAACTCATCACCACCTCCAACAACTTCAATAAAACTTTGAATTATAAACTTCTTTATCTCACCATCCCTCCACCTTCACTGCCTTTACATTCACTTTTTTAATTTTCAACACCCTTTTTAGAACCAACAACATCTACTAAACTTGGTTAATAATTACAATAGAGAATGAACTATTTTTCGTATATGATCCATATATGATCCATATAAAAAGCTAAAAGGAAAGCAAAATCAATATATGATCTGTTTCATAAACTAAAAGGAAACCAAAAAGATATAAAAATAATAAAACAAAATATACCCCAATAGAATCTTTTAACTCATCACCACCACCAGCAACGTTAATAAAACTTTGAATCATAAGTTTCTTTATTCTCACCATCCCCTCCACCTTAATTGCCTTTACATTCACTTTTCTTATTTTCAACACCTTTTGCAAAACTAAGAACATTTACTAAATTAGAACTAGAAGCACTAAAAGCACCTCCATCTTTCCTTGTACATTTAAAATAAGATCATAAACAAAATGTAAATGAAAAAGCAACAAAATTAAATACACACTACCTAATTATATAATGGAGATATGGGGTATCAATTCTTGTACCTCTTGAAAAAACTTTAATTTAAAAAAAAAGGACAAGGAAAAAGAAAAACAGGAATTAAAAATTAAAAAGAAAATAAAAATTAAAAAATAAAATAAAAAATTTGAAAAATTAACATAAAAATAAGAAAAAATAAAAAAATGTTAAAATAAAAATTTATAAAAAAAAAGGAAAAGAAAATAGTAAGAGAAAATAAAAAAAAGGAGAAAAAAAGTAAAAATAAAATTTAAATTAATGAAAAAAGAGCATAATAATAATAATAATAATAATAATAATAATAATAATAATAATAATAATAATAATAATAATAATAATAATAATAATGTTGGCTAATTCTCCATTAATTAAAAAAGAAGAGAAAAAATGAAAAAGTTATGAGAAAATAAAAATTAAAAAATAGAGAAGAAAAAATGAAATAAAAAATAAGAGTAAAATAAAAATAGAAAAATAGAGAAAGGAAAAAAGAAGGAAAAGAGAAAAATAAAAAATAAAAATAAAACAAGAAGAAAAAAAAGGAGAAAAGCTAGCATCCAACTCCTATTGAATATGAAAAAATTGAAGAGTTTAACAAAATAAAAATAAAAACTAAAACTAATAGAAAAATAATGAAATAAAAAAATAAAAAATAATAATGATATTGCCTAAATTTTCATTAATTAAAAAAAGAGAAGAAAACACAAGAGAATGAGAAAAAATAAATAAATAAGAGAGAAAATACTATGAAATAAAAATAAAAAGAAAGAAAGAAAAAAGATGAGGAGGAGAAGAAAAAAATAAAAAAAAGGGGGAAAAAAGGAGAAAATAATAAGGGGTAAAAGATAAAATAAAGGGTATGGAAGTAAAGAGGCAAAAGTAAAAGTGTAATAAATGAAAACTGGGTGCATTTAGTAAATAAGTCTAAAAATTGGGTATTTTTTTGTAAATTTCTCTTAAAATTAATTAGAACTAGGCACACTAATTCAATTTCTTATTCTTAAAAATTTAATAGACTTAAGCAAATTCTTTTAGAATTAAAATAAGTAGATCTAGACTCATTGAATAATTAAAATGTAGACTCACCTTTAGTTTTCAACTTACTTGTAAATAAATTATATAGAATTAGATAACTTTAATTAAAATCAACCTAGAATAAACTAATGTAGGGACGTTATGCTTTGTGTGGAAGTATTGTTTGTGTTCTTTCATGACTAGTTACCTTAAAGTTTGATGTATGTTAAATTAAAGTTTATATGAAATTGCATGTAAATAGGGAATAATTTAATAATTAATAAGGTAATTCTAAGGGAACACAAGACTGTTTTATGCTAAATTTCCTAATACCAAGCCAGAGGTGTCTATCAGGGATTTAGAATTTCCAAATTTCTTGACAAGGTTCATGAAAAAGGCAGATTTAATAAAGAATAAGCTAGCTGAGAAAGATCAGGTGAGGATGATTGTTTGGGATGTATTACCAAATTTGGTTGAAAGGTTACAAAAGATGAATCCAAAGATATTTGTAGACTTGAATAATGGATTGCAAGCTATTGAGAATGAAAAAGAAAAAAGAAAACTACTCGAAGCACTAAAGCAAGAAACTATCAAATTGGGGGCACATAGCAAGGAACCACTAGCTAGGCTATAGAAGAGCATCTTGTTCAACAACTAAGGAGATTTTCAAATTTCAACCAACCTTTGTTAAAAGCCCTTTAACACTTAGTGCAAAAAGGCTTTGTTCAACCTTTACCTAATATAGACCCACCTAACCCAAACACTATAGGCTATAATCGAAACAAGCACTACAAATTCCACCTAAACCTCCAACACTCCTCAAATAACTGCATCAATTCAAAACCTTATAGTCTTTAGAAAAATCATAGACCCTAAAAACCTGAGCACTAAAAATAATCCTTTCCCAAACTATCAACATGTACCTCCCTCGACAACCATGGTGATTAACTCATGAGTAAGCGAGAAAGAAGTGTTAAGCTCCTTTAAGGACCCATACCTTAAAACTAATGATAAATCTCCTAATGCCCCTAAAGATATGGAAAGAGTAGAAGATTTATTAGGATAGCCCATAGGCAAGTTTAAGTACAAGGTGTTTTACGCTAAACCACCTTCTTTTGATATACCATTCAAGTAAATTATGCTTATAGGATGGTGATGAGTTTGATTATGAGAAGCTGCTAGACAAAAAAGAAACATGCACAGTTGAGGTACATAAAGATAAAGTCACAGAGATAGTTGGTGAGAAGATATAAGAATAGCCACCATGTCACCTACCTGAAGGACAGCCACCATGAGACTTAGTATCCCCAACATTTAGAATAAAAAAATAATTTTCTTATCATTTTATTTAAATAGCATTTTAGTTTCTTTAGAACTTTTTGTTTTATTGATTTATGATATGAATTTGAATCATCCTTACTTATGTAATGTACATCTTAATGGTATTGTGCATTATAATATTGATCACATCTATATATTTGACATAAATTCAGATCAATTAGATTCATTCAGTATAGGCATAAATGCAAATTTAAAGAACATTCATATATCATATGATATAACTTTTGAAGAGAGAAATTTTGAAAAAAAAAAGAAAGGAAAAGAAAAGAGAGGAAATAAAAGTGAGAAAACACATAAAGGACCAATAAGCTAAAAATTAAGGAAACAAAAGTGAGAGAGAAATAATTATTGAGAAAATCTAGAAGGACCAACTGATGACAGGAGTTGTATCATGTGATGTAATGAATGTTCTCATTTTTTTCCCTAATAAATGAGTAAAATTGAATCTAAAATTATTGTTCAGATATCATATATTTTTCTTTATCATATTGCATAAGTATTTGAATAGAAAGACAAAACATAATGAAAGCTAAAATCATAGCTATGAGATCATTAGTTTAATTATGTTTTCTCTATTTGCCACCCCTTTATGATTTTTTTTGTAAGTCTAGTGTCCTTTTGGACATAAAAAATTTAGGTGGCTTAGTAATTTATATTGCAACTCTTTTTTTTATAACTATTATTAATTGTGGCTTTAGCATCAAACCTTTTATGTTCTACTAAAAAATCCTTTAAAGCTATAGATTTTTCATAATGTCTAAAAAGTCTTACCTTTAGGGATAGCCCTCAAAATTAGTAACAACAATGATGATGGATTAGGGACAACCATATTGATGATGGAGATATGATATAAAAAGAAGGTTGAAGCATGTAACCAAAATAAGAGAACATAGTGATTACAAAAGTTAATGATTACATGTTTCAACTTCCAATAGGAACAAGTCTAGTTGAGTATCAAGAACTCACTTTCAGTTAGTTCACTCACTCCTCTATATCTTCAATACACGAGATTATAACTAATGGGGTTAGTAAGATAAAAGGGTCAATAGGAGCAGTGAGGAGCAGTGAATAAACTAAGTTTCTTGCACATATAAAGAAGAAAGACTGCTAGAATAACATTAATGAATCCAGTCATAATGGCAAGCATGAGACTGACTCTATTCTCCAAGAGTAATGATAATTATAGTGTCACCATCTCCATGGAGGAAAATTATCAGACTCTAGGGACAAAACATAACTCTAAGGCAAAATAAAATGCAAAAATATTAGGGGGCAAAATGATAGAACAATAAATCTACATTCAAAGACTAAAGATAAAACATTGAACTATGAGAGTGAGCAAAAGAGTTTTGGCCAAAAAGAAGTAAACTATAAGCATACAGATACATCAGTTATCATACAACAAAAGTAGTAGCAAAATGAAAAGTTAAATAATGCATCGATCAATCACAAGCTCCAGTGTTAAGCCATGGACCCTACTTACTAGCCTGGTCATCTATCTGACAAACTATATCAGAAGCTCTAACATCAGAAGTACCAATAATGAAGCATTCAAAGCTTAAGTCTATAAGATGTTGATGAAGCACCTCATTCTTATCTCCAAGATCAACAACATAGCTTTGTTCCAAATAGAAGACCTATTAGAATCATGCATGTCATATATAACATGCATACACTTGCATACATTTATTGTGAAATACTTTCTTTGCATATAAAAGTCTTTAAGCCTAGTCAAGATTGTGCAAATACTTTACTACTAACATCCAAAATTAGTGTTGCAAAAAGTGCAGAAAGGTAGTCATAATTTTTATATGTAAAGCATCTGAAGGAAAAAGGGTAACACTATCAAGGTGAACCTGATGCTCAATGAGACTCTAGACTACAAAAGCCCAAGAAATTATGGGCCTATCCAGCAAGGAAATATCACTGACAGTGATACTTATAAAAGCATTATCCTGGCAACCTCAAGGGATTGGATAGGAGTCTTAGGCTCCTTAGACTCAACATCCATCTCTATATTCTTATTTATAGCATCAATTGGAATATCACTTAGATTCTCAATAAAAGGAAAACCTGCTCCCATGAACTATAAAACCAAAAGATAGTCAATAATATGAAGAGTAGCAAAAGATAAGAATACTTTATATGGGTCAATAGGAATCAACTCCATTAGATGCTCCTGATTATATCTCTAATGGCTACGAGAATGCTTAAGCAAAGATAATACATTGAATCCCTAGAGAGCCACTATCAACTCTTGGCTTATAATTTAACTCTATAACATCTAGACTAGTATAGGGTATAGAATACAGTGATAAAAAGGTTTAACATGCTAACAATATATGTGTTAGCCCTAAAAAGAGAAGAATGCACTCGAAACTTGAGATAAATGCACTTTGAAAACTTCTCTGATCATGAAATAAGAAATCTAACTCTGAAACCTTTTTTGTAGGAGAAATGAAGAAGAGGAATGAAGCCCTCTACTATAGCATTAAGGGAGTGACAAAAAGACAAATTCAACCTTAGGCCATGACCTCAATGGTGGAGTATTATGACCTTTATAATTAAAGACATCATCGTCACAATAAAAAAGGAGTACAAAACAACAACATTAGATTTTAATAAAATTTCTTCACCTGCCTATAAACAGACTTGACTAAATTATGGAATTTTATATAGGAAAAATAAAAAAGAATAAAGAAGGAGAAAGGAACCAACATAATAGTAAGAATGAGTAAGAAGGCAAACACTAATCACTCATCATAATATCACATTGTGTGATAAACAACTTGCCAAACACTTATCAAAATAATCAAGGGAAGTAATATAGCTCTATTTCCTTAGATTTTGTAATAAAGTACAATCTCAATAATAAAATCCATAAATTAAAACTAAATTCATCCACATCATGAGATCATGTGTGAAAACTTATCTCATGAATTTTGATCTTAATGAATCTCTTTTGTTGATATTATATAATTTAGATGTTCAATTAATAGTTTTACACTGAGAGTTTATAAACTCTAATTAATATAATGCTTGCTTTGTACCCGAACAATGAGAAGAAAATGCAAAAAGAAAATCTATGGACCAAAAGAATAAATTACTTGAATCTCAGAGTATCATTTTAGTCTTTTGAATAATAAATGTGCATTTAATCTACTCCAATGCTCATAAATATGTATGAGTACAAAATCCTTTAATGATATCCATGCTGAGTAACATGAGAAAGGTGAGGGAATACTAAAAAAAGAATAAAAATAAGAGCAAGCATAATTTACTCCAATGCTCATAAATGAGTATGAGTATCAACATGAAACCTCTAGCGGTATCCACGCTGAGAAATATGAGAAAGGTGGGGGAATACTAAAAAAGAACCATGTCAAAATCTACTCTTTTTACTCCAATGCTTTAGAAAGAGTATGAGTATCCAAAGGACCTTTAAAAAGATATTCATACTGAGTAATATAAGAAAGGTGGGGGAATACTTAGATAAGGAAGAAAAGCATAAAAATAACCCAAAGACTATTTTAACACTTAGAATTCAATCTATATATGCTCAAATTCCATAAGTTTGTTTAGCAACTTCTCCCTAAAATTAGGTGTGAAAGTAAGTTCTTCACTTGGTAAAAAATATGCTTTTAACATAAGATAGTTAACGATGCCTCTTACCTTTGCGAATGGTAAATAAATGATATTCTTGAAAATTAAGATTAGTGAGATTCATTAGATGCACATTACCTCATGAAAAATAGAAGAATTTGCTCAAATATAATGCATTTTTTTATACAATCATCATGTTGAAACTAACTTCAACAAGTCTTTAGGAATTGTAAGTTCAAAAGGAGATACACCCAACATGTGAGATCAGCACCAGCACAAAGTCTACATTATACAATTAGCATCAACATCATAAAGAATTGTATCATGCAAAGCCCACAAGTGACTAGACAATGTTCCCCCTATAATGGCATTATTAATCATTTAATGCTCACAATAGCTATACGACACAAACACATAACATACTTTTGATCCAAATTGGTAGACACTACATAATAGTTATAGCACATTATCAAATCACTTTAGCTAGACACTACACAATAGTTATAGCACAAGTTGCTAGATGCTCTATAGGACCTATAGCATGCTTTCAAATCACAACTTGCTATATGGTCCATAGGACCTATAGCATGTTTACTCTTTCTACTAGATGTTCTATAGAACCTATAAAATGATCATGATTAGCTAGACACTACACAGTAGTTATAGCATAATTTTGCTAAACGTTCCATAAGAAATATAGTGAAACTTTTAGTCACAGGTACTAAATGTTCTACAGGAACTGTGGTACAATTAGCTAGACACTACACAATAGTTATAACATATTTTTGCTAAACATCCCATAGAGAATATAGAGAAAATTTCAATTGTTAGGCATCCCATATGGAATATGGTGAAACTCATAATTATTAGATATCCCACAGGGAATACAGTGAAAATCATGATCATTAGACATCCCATAGGGAATATAATGAAAATCACATCACTAGACATCCCATAGGGAATATAGTAAAATCATATCACTAGAAATCCTATAGGGAAGATTGTGAAAATCACGATCAGTAGACGTCCCATAGGGAATATAATGAAAATCATGATCACTAGACGTCCCATTGGGAATATAGTGAAAATCACTATCATTAAATATCCCACAAGGAATATAGTGTCTCCTATTAAACACTCCATAGGGAATATAGCAGAAACTTATCACTCACTAAACATCCTTTAGGGAATATAGCAAAATGTATTGAACATAGTGTCAACTACTATTTATTGAACTAGTGATGGCATCATCGCTATATGTTCCTCCGGAACTATAGCCTATTTTTAAAATGTATTGAACACAATGTCAACTCCTATTCAATAAATATAGTGATAGCATCACAACTATATATTCCACTAGAATTATATTCTATTTTCAAAATGCATTGAACATAGTGTCAATCATTATTCACTTAATACAATGATAGCATCACATCTAAACATTCCACATGAATTCTAATGTTCCTTAAATCGCATTCAACATTGCATAGTCATGGCACATAGACTTTTTGCTTAGAAATTATATGCTTATTTTCTTTATCGTAATTTATCAAGCAAACTGTGACAATGAGGGCAACTATAAGCACCCAATTTTGGGAATAACTGATTGAGAATGCGACGAGGATTCGTTCATGAAAACTTAATCAAAATAGGTATTCAAATATTGATTGTCAAAGTATCAAGACTAAATCATAAAGTTTTAAGGGCATAATTACATGTTCTTTGCTTTTGATCAGTCGTGAAATCAAAATTCAAGAGCCTATTTCTCTCAGTGATTAACCCCTCTAAGGAACAATCAAACTGCATCCAACAATCATTCTTTAGTCCTTCTTTTATATTCTATTTATTTGTTTATTTAATTCTGTTTATTTTTTATTTTTTATTAAATACTTATTTATTTCTTCATTTTTATTTTTTCTTTCCTTTAATCTTGGGTTGAATGATGAAAAATGTGAACTAAGGGTGATTGAACAGTGGTTCTTCAATTGGCAAAACCCACAAAGGCCTAAGGAATGCCATGGGCATTTCCTGTATATTTTGAATGTAGTCTAGGCTTTATTTTTATTTTTATTTATTTTACCATTTTTGTGTTATTTTGGTAACTATATTATTATTTATTTTGGGGTGTATTATTTTAATTTCTATTATTCTGCAGTAGATTGTAATAGCCCCAATAGTGGGATAGTGAAACATTTTTTTTTGTTTTCAAATTCATTAGCAAATTAGAATCATTCAGTAAAATTTAACAAAATCAATGATGACAATAGATTAATTTTTAGGTTGCATGAAATCAAATTAGGTTTTTTAGAAGAAATAATTTTAATTGCTTGTTTGATTGTTTTGGTTTTTTTTTTTTTTATGTTTTTAGGCTTTTCCTTATTTTTATTCGTTTTAGGCCCCAAAACCACGTTAGGCTTTAATTCATTAATTAATAATACACTTTTAAAATTGCTTTTATAGGTTTAATTAACTTTAAAATTAATTTAGGCCCATTTAGGTTAATAGATTTAGTCCCACCTTAGCTTAATTAAAATTGATTTAGACTTAACTCCACCCATTAAAGCATTTCTTTCAAAATAAATAGATGTAGGATCACTTTATTTAATTTAAAATAATTAGAACTAGTCCCACTAATCCAATTTCTTTGTCTTTAAAATTTAATAGACTTAAGTCGATTCTTTTAGAATTAAAATAAATAGACCTAGGCTCATTGAATAATTAAAATATAGGCCCACCTTTAGTTTCCAACTCACTTGTAAATAAAATATATAGAATTAGATAACTTTAATTAAAATTAACCTAGAATAGACTAATGTAGGGATGTTATGCTTTGTGTGGATGCATTGTTTATGAGTTCTTTCATAATTAGTTGCCTTAGAGTTAGATGCATGTTAAATTAGGGTTTAAATAAAATTGCATCTAAATAAGGAATAATTTAGTAATTAATAAGGTAATTCTATAGGAACACAAGACTAAAGAAGTTGGCATTCTATATCTAGAATCTCCTGATTGTGGTGCTAACTCTCTTTTAAAGAATTGAGTTACCACCACCTTTGAATTGTCCCAGTTATTCCTTTAGATGGTGACTCCTCATCTCCATGCTATGTCTTTGTGATATAGTAGTGTGTTTTTTAGAGCCCTAAGCTCAAACATATTTACGGTTGCTAGAATCTTGGATGCACACTAAACTACGCTGTCTACAGTGCTAATTATTATTTATGTATAATGTAATTGTCATAAAAATTGTCCACGAAGTGCTTTCGTAGTAAAGTTGTTTAAAAGGTTCTGTCTACTTTAAACTAATTTGTCTCATAATGGGTTAGGTTATTAATTATGTTTTCTTTGTTATTATAATGTCTTCCTTCTTTTTATCTCTTTATTCTTAGCTTATGTTCTTAGTTTCCAGGTTTGTTTCTATGGATCTTAGCTACTCTTCATCTTTTATGCATATCTTTCTAATACTTTCAACTGGCCTTGTCTATTATGCATTAATAATGGTAGACTTATCAATTATAGCCAGTTCTCTTGATGTGTTCGTATCCACCACTAAGCAAGAGAGCTTTTCTTAGATTCAAAATAGGTATATTACCGAGGCAAAGCAGAGAAAGGATTCCCCATTCAGCAGGCTCAAGTGGTGGTGCATAGTCGCCAATCTCCTAGTTGTAATAGTGACTATTATTTAACTTGTTGAGGCATTAAGAGGAAGGAAGGTACATAGAGAAGATTTCATTTAATCTTTAATCAAGTTTATTAGGGACCATGATGAGCTTCGAGATCTGGACTCAGTTGTTGTCTAGAGGAAGGATTATGAGCTTGAGCCTATGATAGGCTATGATAAGGGTTTGGTTCAAATTAAGGAAGCCCATCCAAGCCCAAAATCAAGTAAGTTATGCTTTAGGTGTAATTAAGACAAAGCTTAGTCTAATGAGTCCAATATTATTTTGGACCAAGATCAAGAAAAAACTTATAGTCCTAAAGGAAAAAATATCTACGCTATTGGCATTGCCTTTATATGCATAACTTTAATGTTATATGAGCTAACTCATCAATAAAACCACCCAGCTATAATTTAAGAAGACATACACATTGCATTGTTTGATAAGGCACTAAACATGGAGAGGAATGACACATCAAAACTTGCTAAGGAAACTCTCTTAGGTAGTAATGTATCTTCAAAGGTGGTGCCATCCAAAGTAAGTAATATTTGTAAATTCAAACTTAAGGATTAAGCTATAGCTCCTCAGGGTTCAACTGGAAGCATAAATGGTAACCTCTAGCACTATGCCAACTATTCGACATCCATATGAGGTCCTAAGTCTTTTTTTTGTCTTTTTGCTTAGTAAGTCACCTAATTGCTTCTACCCAGCTTAGTACTAGCATGAGTAATACTTTGACTTACTATGAATCTATGGTTGCTCTAATGAGAGTTGTATGGATTTCTTTTAATGTTTTTCTTAGTTCTTATATTAGTCCCTAAGTGGCTACTAATAAGGTAGCCTCATTTGGACTGTTAGCTGGCTAGGTCTAGTTGTATTTTATTCTTGCTCTGTTTGAGCTTGTTGGCTAATATTCCTGGTAATCTCAGTAAGGCCTTTGGACTATATATCTGCTTTAATATATTATCATTATCAACTAAAAAATTATTATTTATTATTTTCAACAAGTATTGTCAAAGTTATTTTAGTACATTGATGCGTCTCACCACCTAGCTTCATTCCCCCACTCAACACATAAAGAGCATTAAAATATTGATAGCCACTAATTAAAATAAATGCAATTTATGAATGGGAACTGCCACTCTTACAACTAGAAGTGTGTGTGTGTGTGTATATATATGTATATATATATATAAGTTATATTAAAGAGGAAGGGGGAAGGTGGAGTGGGGACTTAAGCTTGCCCACATCTAGGGTTGTGCATAACTTGACCGAACCGAGTATCTAACTTGAACCCGAACCGATGAAGAATAACGGGTTGGTTGAGGAAAAAGAGTAGGGCAGTTTGGTTGAGGAGAGGGGGAAGTTTCGGTTCACATATATTATACATACACACATAAGTAATATGGTACCATTTTTTCCTAAACTAAGCTCTAACATTTCTAACCCTAAGTATATAAGTATATTTTTCTCTCTTTCCCTCATTCCTAACCTTAATCTCACTGTAGACTTTTGAATTCTCTCATTCTTTTCTCTCTCTCATTATTTATATCTGCTCTCTCTTCCTCTCATTTTCTTATCCAAATTCATGTTACTTCCTTTTTTCTTAATCTTAAAGCTCTCCAATCCCTCCAGTCTTATCTTCTTCTGTTAATATTTTTGTGGTTCATTACTATATTTCATATCAAATCTTTGATTTAAAATGGATAAATGGTGGAAGCCTTACAGTATGCACATTTTATTCTCATCTTAATGCCTTCCTTTAGAACAACAACCTAACACCATTATTGTTTCCCAAACTAATATTGGTTTTCATTGAGTGTTTTTTTATTTACTTCTCTCTTTCTTATAAAATCGTTGAAGGGTGAAAAAAAGGTATTTACAAATCTCAAATCTATAGATTTCTTGTGATTTTAAGTATAAAATGGTTATTTCTGTAAGAGATATTTTGTATATATGCTCAAATGTTAACTTCTTTTATTGTAATGCATTTGTTTATGTAGATTTGAGAAATTAATCACATATTCTGCGAAGGTGGAAGCCATAGTTTGAAGGATTTGATCATTTGTGACTAATCACCCTTTGATCTTTGTTTGAAAGAGAAAAAAAAAGGTATATGTCAAAAAAATGTATTATAGATAAAAAAAATTTTGGTTCTGTGATATTTGTTTTTAGTTTAATTATTAGTGATCTTGATTTCAAGTAGTTGTATGTTTGTTCAAAAATTTTATAATTTTTTTTCATATGGTTAAATTTTGCATAAAATTTTTCTTTAAGAAAACTTACAATTATTTAAAAAAAATTGTATTTTTTAAGTATATAAGTTATTTTTTATTTAATATACATAATAAAAGAACATGATTTTATTTAAAATAATATCAATTATATAATAATATAAATTATTTAATTTTATTAAAATTAATTTGTAATTTATATGTAAGTATTTTAATAATTTATATTATTTATAAATTGTAATTTATAAAACATAATAATAATAATGTGTATTAATGATTTTTATTTAATTAATTTAGATACAAGTAATTTATTTATTAGTAATTTTTTCTATTCTTCTTAATTTCAATGTAGATGGAAACATCGAGTGATGCTAGTAGCAGTACTACTACTGCTAAACTTTGGAATATAGTGGAAGCTACACAAAACACTTAGGAGCAGAATGCTAGTTCTATTCAATAACATTCTATGGCTTCATCAGTACATAATGCTAAAAAAAAAGGAAGCTGATTGATACCAGATCTACAGTTTGGGAGCATTTCAAATAACTTAAGGAAGGTGAGACTATCAAAGAAGATAGATGCATTTATTGTGCTAAAAAGTTTGGTGTTGAATCAAAAAAACATGGGACATCCTCCCTTAAGAACCATATTATTATACATACTAATGACTCATGATAAGTCAAAAATGCAACAACTCTTAACTTTGCAACCCATATCAAATGCTTCTGGTAATGGGTCCAATTTAGGGGTTATGTGAACCTGGAAGTTTGATCAAGACTTAATTAGAAATGCTTTAGCAAAAATGATAGCCTATGATGAGTTGACAATTAGATTTGTTGAAAGGGAAGGGTTTAAGAACTTCATGAATATTGCATGCCCTCATTTCAAATTTCCTTTTAAGTGGATTGTTAGTAGGGATATCTTCAACATCTTTATTGAAAAGAGATTGAAATTAAACAACTTTTTGAAAATAAATTCTTCTCGAGTGTTTTTTTACCACAGATTCTTAGACATCTATCCAAAGAATCAACTATATATGCATTGCTGCACATTTCATAGACAATGAGTGGAAGCTCCATAAGAAAATCCTTTGATTTGTGCATGTAACGTCACATAAGGGGAATATCTTACAAAGGCACTTAAAAACTCATTGATGGAGTGGGGTTAAAAAACATATTTACTGTTACTCTTGATAATGTTGCTTCAAATGATTTTGCTATGTCATTTTTGAAAAAAAAAAGTTAATGAGTTGAGGATTGAGTAGCATTAAGGTTAAATATGTGCGTATGAGGTGTGTGGCCTATATTCTTAGTTTGGTAGTGATTGAGGGCTTAAAAGAAATGAGCACATCTATTAAAAAAAAAAGTTAAAGAGGTGGTTAGGTACATTAGGAATTCCCCTTCTAAATTAAGAAAATTCGAAGATTTTTTTTATTTTCTTAGTATTCAATTAAAGATTGCTCTTTGTATTGATGTGTTTACCAGTTGGAATTCAAAATACTTAATGTTGAAGTCTGCTTGCATTTATGGAAAAACCTTTGTTCAATATGAAGAAACTGAATTATCTCTAAGAACAGACCTAAGTGATAATGTTCCTAACTTTCTTGACTAGAAATGTGCCAACAATATGGTGAAGTTTTTACAACATTTCTATAAAATGACTTTAAGAATCTCAAGTTCTCAATATTTCACTGCAAATGCATTTTTGTTTAAGATTGTTGAATTATTTTGTGTTCTTAATGAGTGGAAGTCTGCTGATGAACTTTCTTTGAGGTCCATGGGACTCAATATGAAATCTAAGTTTGATAAATACTAGGGAGATCTACAAAAACTGAACTTCTTGATTTTTATTTCTAATGTTCTTGATCCATAATACAAATTAGAATATCTACAATTTTCATTGACCACAATCTATGGTGAGTTGATTAGTGAAAGCTTGTTCAGAAATGTTAAAGATGCTTTATATGAATTGTATGATGATTATGTCAATGACTGCAGGTTTGTGATTATGAATGAGTATGCTGCTCTAAATATTGCTTTCTCTAATACTGGTAGAACCAAACAAGTTATAGATTAGATGTGCATACAAGTGTGAAGTCCATTTCGGTGTTAAAAGTAAGATTTAAGTAGTAGAAATTAGAGAGTGGTAGTGGTGGAAGCATAAAGAATGAACTTGATACTTATTTGTTTGAGTCTTCTGTTGATATGGAAGAAAAAGGAAATTTTAATCTTCTTAAATGGTGGAGATTAAATGTAAAAAGATTCTTTGTTCTTTCTAAAATGGCTCAAGATATATTGGCCATCTGAATTTCTACAGTTGCATCTAAATATGCTTTTAGCACTAGTGTCAAGTGCTTAATGCCTTCAGGAGTTATTTAACTCTGAAACTTATTGAATCTCTTATATGTGTACAAGATTGGATTAAGAATCCTAATTATTTTTTTATTGTTGAAGAAAGCATTGAGGCTTTCAAAGAGTTTGAAAAAGGTTAGTTATTTCTTTTAATGCTTACAATTTATTTAAATTTTTGAACTTCAATTCTACTCTCTTTTGATTCTCTCCTTTTCTTTCTTCTCAAACCTCCCTCTAATTGGCTTTGGACCTCCAGTTGGATCTGGACCTCTAGGAACATCAACTTCTGCATCATGATTGTGTGCATGCTCTACTATCTTATCTACGAAGAATTTTGCTAACCATTGACACTCAATAACACTTTTTCAACTTGTTTTCACTTTTTATTCTATTAGTTCGTGACACCTGTTGTGCCTTATTTTTATTGTAACATCTTCAACATCTATCCAACAGATACCAGGGTTTGAAATTGCTTTCATATAAACCCTCAAGTGGTTGTTGTGTATAGTTACGTGTTGCAGTTAGAACATTTGGTGTTTGTGTTAGTTGTAGACTTTAGTGAGGCGATGATGAAGCTTCCACCAAAATATCTGACAATTGGTTTAATGAAATGCTGTGTATTTCTTAAGTAGCGAATGGTTTGTAGTTTGTTGCAAAAAATTGAACTTGCATTAATCCAATGACATGAAAATTTTGATTATGAGTCTCACTTTGTTGTTATTTGTAAGTTAGTTATTATTATTGTTTTGATGGTTTTGTTGATCTAGCCTTTTTTTTTTAGGTTATTAATTTGTGAATCTATGAATACAATATTGCAGTCTACTTCTTTTTTGGTCTATGCAATCTCAAATATTGAATAACAAATCCTCAAGTTTTGATACAAACTGAATTTAACATAGTTATTTTGCTGTATATTTTGTAAATGGCAAAATAGTTTGTATATTTTGCACAAGTATAGCCGTACTTGAGTTTTGAGCTTATTAGAAATACTCAATTACATTTTGGGCTCTGAATAGAAATAGATAAATAGTTGATTTTGGGCCAATGACCTTAATTTAAAATGTAATTGTAAAGGGTTGGACCCTTATTTTTGTAATGGGTTTAACCCATATATTATAAAAGTCTTTTAATTTTTATTTTGAACATTCAATTTTAAGATTCAACCCATAAAAGTCCAACGATCCGAACAAACATGATAATTTCAATTTTTCATTCTGAATGTATTCATTTTTAAATATAATTGGTTCGGCACCAAAATAACACTTCTGAATTCGGGCAATTTTCAAATTCATACTTGCTAATCAATTCGACCTATCCAATACACAGCCATACCCACATCCACATGAACTTTGATGCTCTCACCGCCACACTAAGGCATGGGGCTTAGAAGTAGATGTAATTATGTAACAATGGACTGAAAACTCTAGTAGTAACAAGTGACAGATAGCTTTGGAGTTTGCCATTGACGTTGGATTATTATCTTGTCCTTGTTAAGCTAGCTACATTAATCTTGACCTTCAACACGTGTTTCCACATTGGCATTAAATAATGAAGCTGCATCAGCACAATGAACCTCTGGCTCGTCCTTATGTCCATATTTCAAATCTTTAGAGGATCATAAATAATAGAAGTAAATAAAATGATTAAATAAAACAATATTCTATGTAATTATACACTTGTTTTTCTTACAATTAAAATAAATGGTAAAATCCCGATATCATAAAAGAAAAAAAGAAAAAAGGCAGAAATTCTTCTTAACAAGATATTTATAACTTTTTTCACTTAACTACTAATGGAGAACTATGTAATTATACACTTAATTTATATAATATTTAACATTAATTATAATTGTATCGTATTGATAAAAAAAAATTATATAATTACTAACGGATTTGTAGCCGTGAATCCATAAGTAACTCCATTTGTCACTATTTTTAGTGACGCACAATTTGTCATTAATATATCCCTAAATTGATGAATTTCTCATAGTGTGTAAGAAATAATAATACATTTTAGTACGATGTCACTTTTTTTTTAAAAAAGAAAGGTTGGTTTCTCCATGGTCATGCATTGCATATTAGAGGTGGACAAATTTTCTTGTGACAATTGTCTCTTAAAATTCAATTGGACGTTTTCAAGAATTTGAGCGGTGCAGCAGCCGCTTCAGTCATCAAGTTGAATAATATATAATTATCTGTCACTAAAAGGAATGTAATGGAAATATCTATTTGGATTATCTGTGTGGCATATTAAAATGATGTGAATTTTAACTTCTAACATCTGTTTACATTCAGAAAAAAAAAACGGACTTGTATTACAACTTTTATGGTTCCAAAATTAAATTAGAGGCCAATGTAGCCTTTGCTATTAATATTAAAAATAAAAATGCACCTTTCCCCATAAAATTAAACTAAAACAATTCCCAAAAAAAAAGAAATTTAATTCAACTAAAACTAAATCAACTTCATATCAAGACTTGATAAATTTTGTAGACTTAGACCAATATATGATTGTAAATTAATGTGTCTCACCGACTAGCATCATTCACCCCACTCAACACCAAAAGAATACTGAAATATTGATAGCCACCGAGCCAATTTTTTTTTTTTTTTTTATAAATGATTTATTAATAGGAATTACCACTAGTAGTAGTAGAAATATATATAATTATGCAATAATGCGTCGAAAAACTCTTATAGTAAGTTACAAATGGCTTCATATTAAAGTTGTAAACGAGTTCAACTAAATAAAAATTTAGTTAGTTTGGAATTATTTCGTTTATAATTAAGTTGAATTTGAATTAAATTAGTTTGATTTTAATTTATTTATAATTGAGTGAATTTAAACTGAACTTGTTAGGACACTTTAATATCTATTGAATTGCTCACAAATTTAAACAAACCTAAACAAGCTAAAAAAAACATTAAAATTATTCATATATATATATATATATATATATATATATATGTTAACTTTGATTTTATTTCTAATAAAATTTAAATTAATTAAAATCTATTTCTAGTATTTTTATTAGGTTAATTTCTATTTATTTCTAATAAAATTAAATGAATTAAAAATTTAGATGTGATTTTGTCAAAAAATATTTTTTTTTCATTAGATTTGATTCTATTTTATTTAATATAAATGAAATTAGACAATATATTTTATAAGATTTATTAAATTAAATTTCATAAGTAAATAAATAAAATTAAAATTAAATTATTTATGAAATAATTAATTACAAAAAATAATAACATAAAAATATCAAAAGAACTTTGTATAATTATTGAAATAGAAAATTTAATAAGAATATATTAATTTATTATATTACAACTTTATAAAGTTTTTGAATAATTAGATTATGATATAAATAAAAATATTAAATGGTTATTTTGTAATTTTATAGAATTATTTTTAAGGCAAAAAAGTGTTAACGTTAAAAAATATTTAAAAAATAATATATATATCTTTTTAAATTGGTAATCTATTAAAAGTATGATGAATTACGAATTAATTAAATTTATAATATTGAATATCCATATAAATAAAATAGTGCTTATATTATTTTTGGAAATTTTAAAAAAATTAATTAGAAAATGAAAAAATTTAAATTGATTAAATTTTATTTATCTAATAATTAATTATAGTCATAAAGTTTTCTGAAAGCTAGTTCATAGAATTTTTTTGTTGTATAAACAAAATATATTTATGATTTTCAAATATTCTATTAAATTTTAATTAAAATTAAAATTAAATTAACCAATATTTATTATCCAATTATTAATTTAAAATATTTTTAAAAAATGGTGGATAGAATATTTTTAGAGTTCAAAATTTTAACATGCAAAAAGTTGGAAAAAATATGAAGTATGATTGCTCAAAGAAAAGTCGTATTTTTTAATGGAGATAAATTAATACAAATAGACACTAAAAACTAAATAAATTAATTTTTTTTAGAGAATAGCTTCAATCCTTTCAAAAAAACAGAGAGAATAGCTTTAATATAAAACTAGATAGATGTTTGCACATTGCGCGAATGAGTTTAATATTGTTAAAAAGTATAAATTAATAATTATAAATTTATAGTGTTATTTTTTTAAAAAAAAAGAATAATATACTAATGATTATTTCAATCTTTTGTATACAACAAAATAAAGTACAAACTACAATTAAGCTAAAAAAAAACTTTTAGTAAGCAATACATAAATCACTAAATTATATAATAGTAATTAGTTATATAAAATTAAGCTAAAATACCTCTTGCCAAAGCTTTTATTTTAAATTAATTTGAAATTTACTAAATTTAGCATGGAGTGAATAGTCATACTCCAATACATAAATATTATAAATAAACTCTCCAAGTGTGTGGATCATGCCCATGATTTTAATGGAGCTAAAAAAGAAAACTTTAAAATACTATAACAATAACTTAAATGAGATTTTAAGGACTTCTTATCTGTTGTAGGCCTTATCTAATATAAGAATCAAATCTCCTACAACTGGAATAGATAGGATTTTGGCAGTAAGAAGATTTTTCATTTTGTTGATAACTCCCCATAACTTTTACTTCAAACCTCAATATAGTAGCGCTTGCTTCATCTTCCAATTAACAACAAATCCAATTCGTTAATTACCAAACCCACAACAACTTCAACCATTTTTCCACACTATTGCAAAAGTAATTGATATTTTAATCACATGCTCCTAGTATATCTTGCAGTTTAAGAAGGCCCTAATACATTCGTCTCATGCATATATAACAAAATGATCACAACAAAAATTTTTTTTATATGATGATAGCAAACAGTTAATGTTTTGAATATATATATATATATATATATATATATATATATATATATATGATTCTACCCACATAAAAAAATTATTATTTTTTCACATATTTATATTGTTAATTATAACATTAAAACTCTACTTTTATTTCTAAATTACATCTCTCACTTAAATTCAAATATAATATCTTAATTTATTCTCATATTCCTTCTAAGATATGATAATTATTGTTCACTATTGTCAAATATATCACAATTTAAGTCATTGACTAGTCCAGCAATGCAAAATTATCCAATGATAAAATGCTAAGCTTAGAAAGTTGAAAGATAAATTACATAAGGAAATAAAAGAAAGTGGATTTTGAGGCTTACCTATTTGGTTCAGTCTATAGGATAAGACTCAAAGAATAGAGAAAACAAATATTTTTTCCATTTTACTGGCAACACTATATAACTTCTACTTGAGACTTTAATGTAATAGTGCTTGCTTCATCTTCCAAAAATAGGCAGAATTGATGTTGTTGCATGTATTCATAGTTCAAGCAATTATGTTGTCAAAACACAATAAGAGCTTCAATAATCTACCAAATACAAACTAGAAAGCTGTTAAAACACTTCACTTCAAAGAAGTAAATGGAAGTCCTAATTGAAAGTAAGTTGTCAGGTTTAGCCTCTATATCATCAACGATCTTCCTACAGTGAAAAAAGATGTAAGCTTCTTTTTTAAAAAAATAGAAAACATACAAATAGCAACTTGTTTTAACCTAAGAAATCAAGTCAAATCCACCACAAATAGCCCCCTAGTGGCAAATGATTTAGTTATGAGTAATAACAATTGCTTATGCTATTGAATAAAGAGGTAATATACAAACGGCTTAAGGTTTTTCAACCTCTATGTGGTGAACTTATTGTTAAACTGGAAATAGTACATCTACTATGCAAAGGTGAACCTAAACTTCCAACATATGTCATTTTTTCACCTTTTCTCTCCACTAATTAAGTAATAATGTTCTCTTGCAAGCTATTTCCCTTTCAAGGAGATGTCTGAAGTTCCAACACTATAACTAGGAAGAGGACTAAAGGTTTCATTCATTTTGTGCAACATCAGTAATGCATGCACTTATCTTGTTGCACTCCTTTGCTAAGCTTCTCCACTGAATTATTATGTGCAAGTAGCTTCTCTTTTATACCTCAAGTACTTTTAAAGATGGATTCTTTGTATCTGTTGCATCACATTAAGAAATTTCAACATGAGTTGAATAGAAGAGAAAAAAATAAGACCTCATTGTGCCAGGTGATGTATGTCTACTTAGTTAAAGTAGTAGCCCATTTAGATTATATAGAGTGAGAGAGATAACCCCTTTACTGGTGTTTGCAAAGCATCATCTAATAGTAGTCTAAAGAAAACTTTAGATAGTGAATCATCAAGTAGTAAGATTGATAACACATGAAAGAGCAAACCATTGTAGAAAACCTATGTGAAAAAAAAATTCATGGGTGCCATCACATAAATAATGCACTTTAATAATCACAACTATTTCATTTTCAATGATAACCAAATTCATCTGCACTGAAGCATAATATGAATAATAACTACACAAGCAATAACTCAACTTAAATGACACTTATACCTAGATTTGGAAGGATCGTCTATGTTAATAATAGTGTCCATAGATCACAAGAGTTGTGATGCCATGATAGGAGTTGTTGAATCACCTGCTAATGACCTATTATTTACATCTTGGCCTTCTTTTGCAGAGGTGTGTGGTTGTTGAACAGTGGGTGCATTTGCATGTAAGGGAAAGTTGAGAACCTAAGGAGGAACAATAAAAGATAGTTCTACAAACATATAAAACACCACTAAATCTTTCTTCTCCAAAGTCTACAACATAACTGATGGAGAGTAGCTCCAATGACATACAGAACACTTCATTTTCCACTATTATTCATTTTTGTAACTAAAACAAACCCACTAGAAGGTTATTTAACACCCAATAGCGAAATCAAACCAATAATACAAAGCACTTAGGAAACTTGTAAAGTGCCACATGGCACTAAAAACTTAAGATGGAAAAATTCATGCACTTAATTATTATATATTTAATATAGATGAAAAAAAATATTAAATAAAAATATTATTATAATCTAAGTAGTTATATGCTTGCTCTTAACTATAAAAATTTTGATTTCTAATTTTAGCTTTAATTCTACTAATATTTAAACTTAGTTCTCCATGACGTTATTTGATAACTATAACACTCCAAATTAAAATATTTATTGCAATCTCCTCTATTAAGTTAATTTAGTGAAGGCATTTAACTATTTGGACTTTCGATTGGAATTTTTTAAATCGAATTGGTATTTGGGCAGTTTGTATTAAGTCAATTTTTGTCACGACTTGAACTCAAAGGGCACATGACCGACAATAGGGAATGAGAATACATAAAATAATTGAAATCAATAATAAGCCTTAAGGAAAATTTATAATAAAATATAGGAAAATAAGTTAAATGAAATGTTTAAATAAATAAATAACATAATATCCAAAATAATTTTTGATAAAACATAATAATCAACATTAGTACAAATATTTAATACAAGTAATAATTTTTAAAATATAACATAACAGTTAACCTCTACTACTAGATTTCAAATACATATTAATAATTGTCATATAAACCTACATAAAATAGTCGGAGAAGAAGAAATCCAGCGTAAGGTAGGCAAACTAACAGAAGACTCCTGAGATCTTGAAAAAAATTAATTGAGGGGAGTTAGACCTCACTGAGTAAGTTAATAAAAGAAATATATATAGTGTGAAAATATCCTTTAAAAATATATTTTATGAAAATATAAAATTTATAATTTATAATTTAAAACATTTGATTTATTGAAATCCTTTTTACCGAGATAAAGTATTTGAAATCATAAAATACTATAAAAATAAAATAAACTTTCTTAAATCATTTTTGTAAGCAAACTAGGTAGAATCCTAGTTCAAAATTCTAATAGCCTTTCAACTCTCTTATAATCCAAAGACTGTCGATTCCCGATAGCAAAATATCCATCGAGCTACCAACCACAATCAAATCACCTAAACCAATATTTATTGACGGTTCCTGATAGCAAAGCATCACCAAGCCATATAACCTCCAACACTCACTCTTAATCCTACCGGTGCGCACACGGTTCTAATAAAATCTATCAGGTAGCCCGTTCTACTGTAGTTCATTTTCAAATAAATAAAAATAAATAAAACAAGAAAGATTACAATAAAATAAAAATAAAATTAAAAATTAATTAATCATATGAAAATTTAATATAAATATGCTTATATAACCATAGCAAATAATATGAGAATTTAATTCAAGTATATTCTTATAATAATATAATTCTTTTAATAATTTCTCCCATTTATCAAAATCAACAAATTTATATTTAATATAAAATATCCTACACACAGTTCAGTTATTAACTTATAATGCAGTCGCGCTCAACCCCGACTTGTCAACTTAATTAGAGATGCAGCTAAAGAAAAGAAATAAAAACGGAATTCCTATAAATTCTAGATTTCTAAAGAAAGACTCGATTAAAATACGACTCTGTTAAAATTAACTCGATGTCACGTTTTATAAAAAATCTATCGAAAATTTGGCAAAATCTCCTCTGTAAAATGGACATGCCAATCATGTACAGAAAAATATTCAAATACTAGCAACAACTCCAAATCTCGGGTTGGGCCATCGAACTACATTTTATACCCAACTGATAACCAATTTCACAAATCACAATTAGAAACAATAAAATTCCATTTAAATACCAAAATTAATTTATTTACACAATAAAAGCATAAAAGACATTTAGTTACAAAATAAATAATCAAATCCACATTAATAATCAAATTATATTATAAAAGCTCTTATTTTAATTTTCAAAATTAAATAGCATTTTATTACCGATAATTATTTAAATTATTCAATTATATAATTAAACAACTGGAAACTCATTTAAATCTTAAAAATCATAAATACAATTTTGTTCGGATGTTATTCTGATAATTACTAATAATTAGCTAAAAATAGAAATTAATTCATAAAAATTATTTTAATATTTTATATTACTCAAAAACTATCCAAAACATAATAATTCCCCATAATTTCAATTAAAATATAAAGTTTGCTAATTTATACTAATTTTTTCCAAAATTCATTTTTTACTTAAACATTTAGAAATTTATAATAAAAATTTGGTACATAATTTTAATAAACTTCCTTAACAAAACTTACTTAAAATAATCAGTAGAATTTATTAAAATATAAAATTTTTCCGGGCTCAGGAACAATGACATGAACAGTAACCCCAAAACCTGAATTTTTATTAAAATTCATGAAAATTCACAAAAATTATTTTTGAAAACCTTACAACACCCAAAATAATATATCTTAGAGAACCAACATCAAATAAAATCAAATTGATATTCAATTTCATAATTTAACAAAAATACTCAAAATTAAATTTTACAAAATTGGAGTTGTTACCGGTGTTAGAATTCGGAATTGAGTTGGAGAAAAGAGAGCCCAAAGGATGAGGATTATTTCAAGACCGGCGGTGTGCCTTGGGGTGGCTGGAATAGGCTCTGGCAACCTCCTACACCAAACGACACAGAGAGAGAAAGAGAGGCAAAGGGAGTGGTGGCAACGAAGAGAGGAGGAGGTGGAGGTGGTGTCGTCGGCATCGGCAAGTGGTGGTACGATGGCGGTGGGTGGTGGTAGAGCAGGTGGTTGTCAGTGGAAGGGGAAGAGGAAGAAAGAAGAAAAGAAAAGAAAAGAAAGAAGGACAAAAAAAAAATTTTGATGTTTTTTTTTAAGTACAAAAAGTACACATATATAAATATTATATTAAAAATACTCATTCCAATAATTACACACTTATATATGTACATATGTATGTATCAAATATACTCTTAAAATTAAATTACAATTTTTATTAACATTATAATTTTAATACCAATTTAATACAATTAATTAAATTTAATAATCCCCATTTAATATTAATAAAATAAAATTCATATTTAAATTCCCAATTAATTCATAAAAATTCATATTATTACAATCTTCCCCCCTTAAAGGAAATTCGCCCTCAAATTTTTTATAAATAAAAGATGCAAAAATATATTTTTAATGAAAGAGATAGGGATAAGCCACCTACATCGCTGCCTCCATCTCCCACGTGCAATCCTCTACTGTGTGGTTGCTCCACAACATCTTCATCATCGGGATTTACTTAGTGCGAGGCTGACGAACTTGGTGATCCATGATCACCATAAGATATTCCTCATATGACATATCTTTACCAAACTCCACTGTTTGAGGCTGAAGAATGTGAGAAGGATCAGGAACATACTTCCTCAGCATAGATACATAGAAAACTGGGTGAATTCGAGATAATTCATATGGCAATACTAATCTATAAGTCACTTCTCCAACTTTTGAACGTATCTCGAAAGTTTCAATGTATCCCGGGGTAATTTACCCTTTTTACCAAACCTTATAACTCCCTTCATTAGAGACACTTTTACAAACACCATGTCTCAAATGGAAAAGGACACATCCTTCCTCTTAGAATTTGCATAGCTCTTCTATTTACTGAAAGTTGTCCTTAATTGATGCTGAATAATGGAAATCTTTTTAGAAGTAATCTGCACTAATTCTAGACTTGTTAGCTATCTTTATCCAACTTCTTAACACAATGGTGATCTACACTTTATACCATATAGTGCTTTATACGGAGCCATCTCAATAGTTACATGATATCTGTTATTATATGCACATTCAATCAATGGCAAATGTATGTCCCATTAACCACCAAAGTCCATCACACACATCCTCAACATATCCTCCAGGGTCTGAATGGTCCTTTCTAACTAACCATCTGTCTGAGGATGAAATGCTATGCCAAAATCAAGTCTGGTACCCAATGCCTTATGCAATTCTTGCCAGAAGACTAAGGTAAAAGTAGCTCCTCTGTCAGATACTCATAAGTACTTTGTGGAGATAAACAATTCTGTTGACATACAATCTTGCTAATTTATTAGTAAAGTATGTCTTCTTAATTGGCAAAAAGTGTGATGACTTAGTCAACCAATCTACTATCACCCAAATAGCATTATAACCACTAGTAGTATGAGGCAATCCAGTCACAAAATCCATAGCAATTATATCCCACTTCCACTTTAGGATAGGCAATGGCTAGAATAATCCTGCAGGCCTCTAGTGCTCTAGCTTCACTTGCCTACAAGTAAGACATTTGGATTCTACAAGTAAGACATTTTGATACAAATTCTGCAATATCCCTTTTCATTCCATTCCACCAATATATATCTTTCAGGTCATGATACATCTTGGTAGAGCCTGGATGAACACTGTAAGCAAAAAAAATGTGCCTCTTTCATGATTTCTTTTCTCAGCTCATCCATATCTGGCACATATAATCATGTATCGAAATGCAGCACACCTATATTATTAATCATAAATCCAATGACCCTACCTTATTGCACTTCAAATATGAGCTTCTGTAACTGTGGGTACCTTCTCTATGTTGCATTAAATCAATCTAAGTACCTTGACTGTACCTTAAATTGAGCAAGGATGCATTTCTTAGTCACCTTCAACCACAACCCTTGGTCAATCAACTCATGCATCTCTTTAATAATTGGCCTCCCCTCTGTACTAATGTATGCAAGGCTTGTTGTGGACTTTCTGCTCAATGCATCTGTATCTACATTTGTCTTGCCTGGATGGTACATAATAGAACAATTTTAGTCATTTAGAAGTTCCATCCATCTTCTCTGCCTTAGCTTCATATCTCTCTATTAGAATATAGACTTCATGCTCTTGTGATCAGTGTATATTTCACAAGTCACACCGTACAGGTCATGCCTCTAAATCTTTAGGGTAAACACCACTGCTGCCATTTTTAAGTCATGAGTAAGATAATTTAGCTCATGTTTCTTTAATTGCCTTGAAGCATAAGCAACCACTCTTCCATTCTACATTAACACACAACCCTATCCTACTTGAGAAGCATCACAATACATCGTATACCCTTCATTCCCAGAAGGAAAAGTCAACATTGGAGCCAAAGTCAATAAGTACTTAAGCAACTGAAAGTGCTCCTCAAATCTGTCTGTCGACACAAACTTAGCATTATTCTAGGTCAGTCTTGTCAAAGGTGCAGCAATCTTGGAGAAATCCTTCATAAATCTCCTATAATAGCAAGCTAAACTCAAAAAATTTCTTACTTCCGTGACTGATGTGGGTCTTGGCCACTCTATAATAGCTTCTATTTTCTTAGGATCCACTTGTATGCCATCTTTGGATACCACATGACCTAAGAATGCCACTTAATCCAACTAGAATTCACACTTAAAAAACTTGGCATACAGCTAGTGCTCTCTCAGAGTTTGAAGCACTAGCCTCAAATGCATTGTATGTTCTGCCCTACTCTTGGAGTATACTAGAATATCATCAATAAACATAATCACAAATCGGTCTAAGAATGGCCTAAACACCATGTTCATCAAGTCCATAAAGGTTGATGGGGCATTAATCAACCCAAAGGACATCACTAAGAATTCATAATGGTCATACCTTGTCCAAAATGTAGTCTTAAGTACATCTCCACCTCTAATCCTTAATTGATGATACCTAAACCTTAAGTCAATCTTGGAGAAACATCAAGCTCCTTATAACTGATCAAACAAATCATCAATCATTGGGAGTGGATACTTGTTCTTGATGGTAAACTTATTTAACTGTTTGTAGATTTTTAATTAATATTATATAATTTACTGAGATTTTATTTGATTAATGTGAAAATAATTATATTTAATATTTTTTATGTTTAGATATATTATATTGTGGTATTTATGGATATTTATGAATTTTAATGACTTTTATTAATTAATATTGATTTTTGCTTAATTGTGAACCTCGATTGAAAATTTGAGTAGCTTGGGATCCTAACTTAATGTGTTAAGCTCTGTGATATTAGAAGTGTGTTTTTTTATAGGATTGACTCTCCTTTTTAGTAGTAGAGAGAATAAGTTAATCTTGGAGAAATATCGAGCTCCTTGCAATTGTTTAAATAAATCATTAATCCTTAGGAATGGATACTTGTTCTTAATGATAACCTTATTCAACTGTCTGTAGTAGATACAGAGTCAAAGACTACCATCCTTCTTCTTCATAAACAATATAAGAGCACCCCAAAGAGATGTACTAGGCCAGATAAAACCTTTATCGAGCAATTCTTGCAATTGCTCTCTTAGCTTTTTCAACTCTGTAGGCACCAATCTATATGGTGGCATAGAGATAGGATTTGTACTAAGCACTATGTCGATGCAGAATTCTATCTCTTTATTTGGAGCCAAGCCTAAGAATTCTTTAAGAAAAACATCTGAAAACTTGCACACTACTAACATCCTTTTAACTGCCCCTTATATGCTTGTATATCTCTAACCACAACTAAGTAGCCCTGACAACCTCTTCTAAGCATCTACCTAGCTGTGATTGCATAAATAATATTCTAAGGCATTAAACTTTTATCACCTTTGAATTTAGATTCCTCATCAAATGGAGTTCTGAAAATTACTTCCTTCTCTCAATAGTCTACCGTGGCATAATACTGTGCCAACCAATCTATCCCTAAAATCACATCAAAATCAATCACATTGAGTAAAAATAAATCTGCTAGCAACTCTCTACCTTCTACCATCACTAGACAATATGGAAAGAACACATATGTTTCCAACTCGTCACTAAGTGGAGTCACTATAAATAAAGGAATTAACAACTTGGAAGGCTAACATGCTATTTCAGAAACAAACGCAAGAGACACAAAAGAGTGTGAAGCACTAGAATTAAACAAGACACTAGCCTCAAAGTAATACATTGGGAGAATACCTACCACAATTGCATTAGATGCCAAAGCATTTTGAGGAGTTAAGGTCAACACTCTAGCCTAACCACGACCTGCTTGTTGTGAAGTGGACAGTTGTGCATATCCTCTACCCCCAACTCTGCCTCCAAAATCTCTACCCTGTTGACTTGTATACTAAGTTAGTCGTTGTTGAGGATACGGAGGTTCCTAATACTACTAATGCACCTGTTGAAACGGCTGAGCAACTGATGATAAAGATCCTTGCGTATTTGATGGTTGGAACCCATAATTAGGATAATCCCTGGCAAAATGCCTAAATTTTCCACACTAAAAATAAGCTCCTGGCTCCAAGTGACACGTACCCTGATGTACTTGCCCATAAGTGGCACATGCACTAGCCCCAAATCCTAAAGTGTTATGTTTGGAGCTCTACCCACTACTGTTACTACTGGCATCAGCACTAAACCTAGCAATCATGCCATTCCTACTACTCGAAGCATAACTATACTTGCCAATTTAATGTGCTCTAAATTGTCTGCTCTGCTGAGAAGTAACCCCTACTTAAGTACTTGTGTTGCCTATTTAAAAAATAGGCTGCTAAACCCCTTGAGTTAATCTGCCACTCTCATAAGGATCTGGTATGGTGCCATGTCGAATATGTCTTCGCTCAAGTTGTCTGGCCTCTTTAACTACACTTTCAAGGCTACGACCCCCTATCTAAATGCTAATATAAGTTGGGCCTAACTGAGTCATATAGAGCTCCACTACTCTTATCTTATCTTGTATTACATCTGTAACATGACGTGATAGTCTAAAAACTCTTGAGTGTAGTCCCTAACTGACTGATTTATCTTAGCAATATTCAGCAACTGCCACCTATAGTTCTCTCTCATCAATGCTAGGTAGAAAAATCTCATAAATCTCGCCTTAAAATCCAACCAGGTCATTGCAGTCATGTATGACTAGATAGACTGTATGAACCAATCCTGAACTGCAGCTGATACAGATAACTCTACTATTAAGATCTGCTGGTAATCTGTGTATCCTGTTCGAGTTCTGGCCTCAATGGAATTTTTAAAGTCCGGAGAATCCCTTGTACCATCGAAAGAAACTCTCCTGACTCTTGAGTATAGTAAGGTGGCATTAACATTTATCATGCCCTTATTCCTTTGCTGAAGCATCTGATGTATTAGGGCCATTGCTTGGTGAAGGGTTACCAAGCCTTAATTAATTCTTGCTATACCCACTACAAAGGCTGCAAGATTCTCTATTAGAATTTCAGGCCCTGCTTGCTGTTGTTCCTGCCTCTGAGCTGCTGCTGCTCTAGCTCTAGCTCTACCTCTACCTCTACATCAAGGAGCAGGAGGAAGAATCTCATCATGAATAGATTGTTCATCTTCATTCTTTTTAAAGGTTGCTTCTATAGCAGGACCAGTTCATGTTTGCCTTATTCTAAAAAGAGACACAAACAAATTCAAGATAAGACAAAGATATTACATAAACACAGAATGCAAGAATAAGGAAGACAATGATTGACAATTATCAACCTATTACCGCAGTAGCCCACAAAAAAAAAATATTTACAACTGAAGACATATATGAAATGAGCCAAATCTCTAATACCAACTTTATCACGACTTGAACCTAAAGGGCACGTGACTGGCATTAAGGAATGGGAATACATAAAATAATCGAAACTCATAGTAAGCTTTAAGGAAAATTTATAATAAAATATAAGAAAATAAATTAAATGAAATGTTTAAATAAATAAATAAATATTGTAAATAACATGATATCCAAAACCACCTTTTATAAAACATAATAATCAACATTAGTACAAATCTTTAATACAAGTAATAATTCTTAAAATATAACATAACAGTTAACCTCTATTACTACTGCGGTGTTCTAGATTTCAAATGCATATTAATACATATCATATAAACCTACATAAAATAGCAGGAGAAGAATAAACTCGGTTTAAGGTAGACAAACTAATAGAAGACTCCTGAGATCTTGAAAAAAATTAATTGAGAGAAGTTAGATCTCACTAACTAAGTTAATAAAAGAAATGTATATAGTATGAAAATCTTTTTTAAAAATATATTTTATGAAAATATAAAATATAAAATTTATAATTTAAAACATATGATTTATTAAAATCCTCTTTACCGAGATAAAGTATTTGATATCATAAAATACTATAAAAATATAATAAACTTTATTAAATCATTTTTATAAGAAAATTAGGTAGAACCCTAGTCTAAAATTTTAATAGCCTTTCAACTCTCGTATAATTCAAAGATTATCGATTCTCGAGAGCAAAGCATCCACCGATTTACTGGCCATAGTTAAATCACTTAAACTAATATTTACTAGCGGTTCCCAAGAGCAAAGTATCACTAAGTTACTGGCTCCAATAATATATAAATTACACCCAAGAGCAAAGCATCATCAAGTCATATAACCTCCAACACTCACTCTCAATCCTATTGGTGCGTATATGGTCCTGATGAAACCTATCAAGTAGCCCGTTCTACCGTAGTTCATTTTAAAATAAATAAAAATAATAAAACAAGGAAGATTACAATAAAAAAAATAAAATAAAAATTAACTAATCATATGAAAATTTAATATAAACATATTTATATAACCTTAACAAATAATAGGGGAATTTAATCCAAGTATATTCTTATAATAATATAATTCTTTAATAATTTCTCTCATTTATCAAAATCAATAAATTTATATTTAATATAAAATATTCTACACACAGTTCAGTTATTAATTTACAGGTTGAATGCGTTCCTCTATGCAGTCGCACACAATCCCGACCTGTCAACTCAACTGGAAGCGCAGTTAAAGAAAAGAAATAAACAAAAACGGAATTAAAAATGGAAATCCTTATAAATTCTAGATTTCTAAGGAAAGACTTGATTAAAATATGACTCAACTAAAATCAACCCGATGCCAAATTTTACGAGAAATTTACCAAAAATTCGATAAAATCTTCTCTGTAAAACAGACATCTCTCTACAAAAATAGAATCAATCTTGCACAAATAACACTTCAAATACCAACAACAACTCCAAATCTTGAGTTAAGCTCTCAAACTACACTTTATATCCAACCAAGAATCAATTTCACAAATCACAATTTATAAACAATAAAATTTCATTTAAATATCAAAATTAATTTATTTATATAATAAAAATATAAAATTTATTTACAAAATAAATAATAAAATTCACATTAATAATCAAATTATATTATAAAATCTCTTAATTTGAAATTAAGTAGGATTTAATTATCAATAATTATTTAAAGTTAAAAGTGAAAAAGAGTTAAAAGTGATAATAACTAAAAGACAATAGCATAATACAGGGAAAAGAGTTAGAAGTGATGATAACAAAAAGACAAATAGCATAATACAGGGAAAAGAGTTAAAAGTTATGATAACAAAAAGACAATAGCATAATACTAGGAAAAGAGTTAAAAGTGATAATAACAAAAAGACAATAGTTAAATGTACAAAGACTATAAATACATTTTGCCTTTCAAAAATTATGAGATATGCGTAATTTTTACTAACATTTAACTAAAAGTAAATAAAAAATATATTTTGTAAATGTTACGCCCATTCCATTTTTCTCCTTTTTAAAAGGCAAGTTTTCACAAATACACTAAAAGACTAAAAAAAATTTCAAAAATGACGTCAACTGAAAAAAATTTTAAATTAACTTCTCTAACATTTTTTTACTTTTTACTATTCTTTTCAACTTTTTTTTTATTTTTTTTCAACATTTTTATTTACTTTCTTTTTTTTCTTAATATTTTTTTTTTACTTTTTACTATCTTTAACTATTTTTTTCACTCAATATTTTTTCTACTATCTTCATTTATTTTTTTTTCTTAATATTTTTTACTCAACATTTTTTTTCTATTTTTTTTATAATCTTCATCTTTTATTTTCAACGTTTTTTTCCTAATTTTTTTCTATTTTTATGGTACTTTCTTTATTTTTTTCTCAATATTTTTTATTGTTTTCATCTTTTTTTTTTCAACTTTTTTTAACATTTTTTTTATTTTTAAGATATTATCTTCATTTTTTTCTCTACATTTTTTTTATTCAACATTTTTTTTCTCTTGAGTTTTTTTTTTTCAAATAAATGATTGTAAACTAAATATCTTCAATTGTTGTAAAAACAAGCAATAAATATCTTCAACTATTGTAAATAAAATTTTCCACTTTTATATTATTAAAGAATAAGATTTTTATTTACTTGGATTTTTTTATTAAAATGTCTAACAAGTTTTGTTTTTAAAAAAAATATTATTTTATCCATATTGATCATCAATTTGTAACATGTTTACAATCCTTATTATATATTTATAATATCAATAAAAAAATGAAAAAGCCAAAAAGAATTAATAAATTTTTTTACTTTTATTAGTATTAATAATAAAATTAATACCATAAATGAAATTTTTACTTTCACTAGTATTAATAATAAAAAAAATAACTTTTTTATATATTTTATAATTTTGTTATGTTGTTTTTTTTAAAAAGAAAAACAAAAAAAGATAAACAAACGAAAACAATGAAAAACAACTAAAAACAACAACAAAAAATCAAAAAAATTAACAAAATTTTACAGTTGTTGATTTTTATTTTTTTCTGTTGTTTTTCATTATTAATAATAAAATTAAGTTCATAAATAAAATTTTTATTTGTATTAATGATAAAAAAATAATTTTTTAATATATTTCATTATTTTTTATTGTTATTTTTTATTTCTAACAAAAATAAACAAATGGAAACAATAAAAACAACAAAAAAAAAAATCAAAAATCAACAAATGGAATTTTTTTGTTGATTTTTGTTACTTTTTTTTTTAATTTTTTCATTATTAATAATAAAATTAAGATCATAAATAGAATTTTTACTTTTATCAATATTAATAATAATTTATTTGAAATATTTCATATATTTCATAATTTTTTGTTGTTTTTATTGAAATTATTTGAAATATTTCATAAATTTTTTGTTGTTTTTATTGAAAAAATAATTATTGAATACTATGGATAAATTTTAGTTTAATCAGCTTAATTTTTATATTCTAAACAATTATGAAAAAAATAATTATTGAACACTATGAGTAATTTTTAGTTTAATTAGTTAAAAAAAAAAAAAGACAAAAACGAAAAAAGAAAGTGGAAAAAGCAAAATTGGCAAATGAAACATGGAAAGTTAGCTTTGAAAAGAATACCGGACCAAAGACAAAAAATGAAAAGAATGGTGGTAAAAGGAACAGTGGTTGATATTAGCACTTTTTAAAATTAATGATAGGCCTATTATTAGTTTGTATGAATATTTATTTTCTTAAAATTCTAGTTCCTTTTAAAAATTGAAAAGAAAATAAAAATATTTTCAGGAATAGAAATATCTTTTACATTATAAATTTTGTTGAAGTTAGTTGTCAATGTAAACAAAAACAATTTTATAAATTTATTTCAAAATCAAATGTTGTTTTCCCCTTGTAAAGAATATGTTAATTGATTTCATCATGGCAAAATCAATTTTGAGGCCCTTGAACTTTCAGGTTTCATAACATTAAGCCCTTAAACTTTAATTATGTTATATTGAGCTCTAATATTTTTATATTTTATATAATAAGGACTTATTTAACATAGTATATAAAATAATATTTGAATTTATATGGCAGTTAAATTCATTAATATACATATTTTGGATTGTGTTTAAAAATATAAATTTCAAAATAATAATAAGGAATAAGTGCAAAAATTGTGTCTGAACTTTTTCACTTTTATTATTTTGATATTGAAACATTTTTGTTTGTTTGCAATTATGTATGTCTAAACCTGTAAAAAATTTCTAAAATGATAGCTCTAGCAGATTTTACAAGTTAAAGTGCTTATTTGTCATATTTTAAATACTAAATTGACTTAAAATAATTTGTATAATTAAACTTTATTTTCTTTTTTATTCTAATTATTTTAAAAAAATATTGGAAATGAAAAATGTATTTTCTATTTATCACATTAAATTGAAAAATATAAATGTTTTTTTTATTAATTATAGTAGTTGAATTTAATTTTTTATTTATGATTTAATTCAAATAAAATTTTTATTCATTAAAAAATTATTGTATCTTTTAGGTAAATTTAAAAATAAATTTAATATTTTTATTTTATTTTTTAATAATAATAGTTTAATTATTTATTTTATTTAAATAATATTTAGTTTATTTTTCTTTCATATATATATATATATATATATATATATATATATATATATATATATATATATATAATTTTAAATTAAAAAATAAAAAATAATTTAATATAGAAAAGGGCATTTAAGTTAATTTACTGCTTAAAATAAGACATATAAATACTTTAACGTTTTAAAACCTGTTAGAGACATCATTTTAGAATTTTTTTTATAGGTTCAGACACTTAATTATAAAAAAAAATTATTTGAATATCAAAATAGCAAAAGTGTAAAAATTCGGACACCTATTATATATGTATCCCTAATAATAATAATAACAACAAATAAAGACATATTACATCCACAGTCACCTGTATTTGAATGAATTTGTCACTTTGCCCTATATGCTTCCTATTTTGCAAAGTTAACACCTCAACATGTCTATATTTTATTATATAAATATCTATTGTATTGTTGAAAAGACAAATGGAAAGATACGTTAACATATATAGTGGTAAAGTAATAAATTTATACAATTATAAGTGTTTATATAATAGGTTTGAATAAATTAATGTGTTAATTTGATAAAATTTAAAATATAAGTAGAAAAATGATAAATTAGTGGAAGTACATGTGTATGCAGGTATAGTATCCAAACAAATAAACCTAAGAGCGCAACCATGACTCACCCAAAAATCCTTACCCGCTTATTTCTTTACTAATAGCGCCCATGACTCACTCTTCTATAAATCCTACCTGTATTACTCTAATAGAGTCTAAAAAGTAAGAGAATTTATTTTTTTTTCTCTTGTTTCTTTCTTTCTCTCTCGACTCTCATCCTTCTCAAGTTCTCATATCAAAGCTTTTTACTGGAAAAAGCTTCTTTATTGCGCCATCAGGCATCACCATTGTCGTTCCTTGCCATTTACATTGACATGTTTTTTTTTCACAACCATTTTCGTTAACTCTGTGATCAAATTGCTAAGTTGATGCTACAATGAATGGTTTTTTCTCATGTCCTTTTGTCCTTTTCCAATTTTTAATTTCAGGTTTGTATCTCTTGACACAACAATTTGGCCTTGATCTGAAATACAAACCAACAATCTTTCTCATTCTCTCAATTTCATAAAATTTCTGGCTCACATGCTCTTCAAAAAACAACTTTTCACACTTCCATAATTTTAATATATAGAAATTGATTAATCTCTATTAGCTTGTTAACTGTGTGCTCAACGCGTACTGAAATTTTTTTCTGCAAAACTGAAAATTTTGTAAGTGACATGTGCATGTGTGTGAATAAATGAGAAGAGTAGCAAATTTAATTTTCTGTTCTATTTAAATTATGTAAACAATAGATATTTTATAGCTAAGTGGTAACTTTGACTGCAGTATAACACTCCTAATATAATCTGATTGCAACATAGTAAATGAATGTATTTTTCTATGATACAAATAAAATTAGATAATATAATTTTAGAAGTTTTCTGAACTTTAATTTAATAAGTAAATAATTAAAATGAATTAACCATAAATTTGTTAAAATTGCTTTAAATTATAACCCTATTATATTTGTAATATTGGATCAATCTATAGACAAATGATATATTATTATTTTTAATAATAACAATAATAATAATGATAATAATTTAATATTTTATATACAATCAAAATCTAAAAACTTTTTTATTCACATATAACACGTAACAGTTTATTAGTATGTATAAAAGTAGAAGTAAAAGTAGTCAATATAATACAGAACAAAATCATAAAGTTCAGAGACCTTTCCTTTCATATTCTATAAAAATCAATTCATGCATCTCAAAAGTTGCAACTGTCTATCCGAAGAAATAATGTCTTTCCTTCTCTTATATGCCTTAACATTTTTTATGCTTTCTTTTCACGTCCTTTTCTTTTTTTCTTGCTCATGCAGTTGTATACGGGCAGCCGGTAGAGCAGGCAAATGCTCTTATAATATGGAAATCTACACTTGATAATCAAACCCAGTCTCTCTTATCTTCATGGGTTGGAAGCACACCTTGCAACTCTTCTTGGCTTGGTATTTATTGTGATCATGAGCCACCAACTGTCACTCAAATAAACCTTCCAAGTTCTGGTTTGAAGGGTACACTTCAGAGTCTAAGCTTTATGTCTTTTCCTAATCTTATCATTTTTAATATTAGCAACAACTCATTCTATGGTGAAATTCCTTCTCATATTGGCAACTCTTCGAAGCTTTTAAACACTCTTGACCTGTCTTTAAATAAAATCTCTGGTTCTATCCCTCCAGAAGTTGGAAGCTTAACCTCTCTCACATACCTTGATTTTTCAAATAATCATCTCAGTGGTGTAATTCCAGTTTTTATTGGGAACTTGACCAAGCTATCAACTATCCTTCTTTATCGGAACCAACTTTCTGGTTCTATCCCTGCAGAAGTTGGAAGCTTAACCTCTCTCAGTTACCTTGATTTGTCAAATAATAATCTCGGTGGTGTAATTCCAGTTTCCATTGGGAACTTGACCAAGCTATCAACTATCCGTATTTACCGGAACCAACTTTTTGGTTTGATACCTCATGTGCTTGAAAATTTGAGATTTTTAACTATCATTTCATTGTCATTTAATAACTTCACGGGTCCAATCCCATCTTTTATAGTAAACTTGACAAGTTTGTCAAATATTTATCTTGGTGATAACCATTTCTCAGGTTCCATACCTCAAGAAATTGGAATGTTGAAATCTGTCATTAATATTGACTTATCAAGGAATCATCTCATTGGTTCAATCCCAACTTCTATAGGAAACTTGACAAACGTATCAGCTCTTCATCTTCACTCAAACCAACTCTCTGGTTTCATACCTCAAGAAATTGGAATGTTGAAATCTGTCACTGATCTTGAGTTATCAGATAATTATCTCACCGGTGCAATCCCGACTTCCATAGGAAACTTGATGAAGCTATCAACGCTTGAACTTTCTGGGAATGATTTGTTTGGAACGCTTCCTTCAGCTATAAATAACCTCACTTTTTTGGAATCATTGCAAATATTTTCCAATCAATTAAGTGGCCCTTTACCTCAAGATATATGCCTTAGTGGACGACTTCAACTCTTGTCTGCCCGTGACAATTATTTCATAGGTGCCATCCCAAAAACCTTGAGAAATTGCAGCAACCTATTGAGGATTCACCTTGAGAATAATCAATTAACTGGAAATATATCTGAAGACTTCGGCATATATCCGCATTTGAATTTTGTGGATTTAAGTAATAACAAATTCTATGGGGAGCTTTCATGGAAATGGGAAGATTTTCAAAATTTGTCAACCTTGAAAATCTCAAATAATAATATCTCTGGCATAATTCCAGCTCAACTTGTAAATGCAACTCGATTGCAATCACTTGACCTGTCATCAAATCACCTTGCAGGAGAGATTCCAAAGGAAATAGGTATGTTAAAGTTGTTGGAAATCTTTCTTGATGATAACAAGCTTTCAGGTATCATTCCTGCAGAAATAGGAATGCTATCAGTTCTTGAATCCCTCAACTTGGCAGCAAACAATCTAAGTGGAGCAATTTCAAAGCAGCTTGGTGGGTGCTCTAGACTGTTGTTCTTGAATCTCAGCAAGAACTTTTTTACAGAGAGTATTCCTTCAGAGTTGGGCAATCTACGGATACTTGAAAGTCTTGATCTCAGTGAAAATCTATTGATAGAAGAGATACCACCACAGTTTGGAGAGTTGCAAATGTTGGAAACTCTGAATCTTTCACACAATCTGTTGTCAGGTTCAATTCCTTCTTCTTTCATGAACTTGTTGAGCTTGACAATGGTAAATGTATCCTACAATGAGTTAGAGGGTCAAATTCCCAACATAAAAGCCTTTCAAGAGGCTTCTTTTGAAGCACTTAGAAACAATAAAGGCCTGTGCGGTAACAACACAAGCTTAAAGCCATGTGTTTCTATTCCATTTAACAAATCCAATGGCAAAAAGAACAATAAGATAATCTATCGTTTTGTTCTTCCTCTTTTGGGTAGTCTGCTCCTATTGTTCTTCATCTCGGCTGGATCTCTCTACATCTGGAAAAGAATTAGAAATCGAAAAGCTAAATCAGGAGAGGTGCTCCAAGGAGCAACATGGAGCCCTTACGATAGGGATATGCAATATGAAAACATTGTTGAGGCTACAGAGGAGTTTGACTCTAAGTATTGTATTGGGGTGGGAGGATATGGAGTCGTCTATAAAGTAGTACTGCCAAGAGGTCAAGTGGTTGCTGTGAAGAAACTTCACCAGAGGCAAAACCGTGAGGACATTACTGATCTAAAAGCATTTAGAAGTGAGATTACTGTCTTGACGGAGATACGCCACCGAAACATAGTGAAGTTACATGGGTACTGTTCACATGCTAGACACTCATTCTTGATATATGAATTCATAGAAAGAGGAAGTTTGAGAAAGATACTAAACAATGGGGAAGAAGCAATGGAGTTGGATTGGGACAGAAGGCTAAACGTTGTTAAAGGAATAGCTAATGCGTTGAGCTATATGCACCATGAGTTCTCTCCTCCAATTATTCATCGAGACATTTCATGCAATAATGTTTTATTGGATTCAGAGTTTGAGGCTCATGTCTCTGATTTTGGAACAGCTAGGTTCTTGATGCCTGATTCATCAAATTGGACATCATTTGCAGGCACATTGGGGTACACAGCTCCAGGTTAACATTTTGATTTCATCCTTAATTTCTTTCAGCACCCATACATTCCTATTCCGATTTAATTTTTTTTTTTTTTTTTTTTTTTAGAGCTAGCATACACAATGGTATTAAGTGAAAAATGTGACGTCTATAGTTTTGGAGTGGTGATACTTGAATTAATAATGGGAAAGCACCCTGCGGATCTCATCTCATCACTTGCAGCATCTTCATCATCTCCACCAATTGAGCGGCAAACGCTAGTTAAGGATGTGATTGATGAACGGTTGCCAATACCAAAAAGTAGAGTTGCTGAAGGAGTGATCCATGTTGCAAAAATTGCATTTTCATGCCTAGATGCCAATCCTGGATCTCGGCCAACTATGAGTCAAGTCTCTTCATATTTAGTAGCTAAAAGATATCAGTTGGCAAAGCCATTTTCAGAAATAAAATTGGGGGAGATTTTGACCCATTAAGCTGTCATTTGCTTAGCCTTTATTATTTATAATATTGAGTACGTTCCCATAGGTCTATAATATATGTAATCTTTGAAGGAATATATGTTTTATTATATAAATCATATAATTTAATTTTACAAATCTTGTGATCAACCATTATTTGGTTTTATTTGATCTTTGGCATTTGTTTAGAAGTAAGAAGCAATTAGAGAATTGCACTGATAGAAAATGCCCAACAACGAAACATAGATCATCATACACGGGAAAAAAACTTGAAAAAGAGGAGGGATAAAGTTTCTATTACTTTTTTTTTTTAGAAAAAGAAAAAAAAACTTACAATTTTTCAGGAAAATTCTTGATTATTGCAGGATATCGCACTTAATAAAGAAAACTTTTACCTACATTTAAAATATTATATTCAATAGTTAAATAAATAACATATACTATCAGTAAAAAATGGTCATATGGTAATTTTTCTTTAAAAATATTTTGAAATACAGAATTCGAATTCTACTATCATTGATTTAAAAAAAAAATTATTTTATTATCATCAATTTAAAAAGAAATAATTGTTCTCCAATTATATTTAGGTGATATGACTTTTCTATGAAAAAAATTAATGATACATTTTCATTTAATCAATAAAAATGTAATGTGTATTTATATTACAATAGATAAAAAAAAATTCTCAATAAATAAGTAATGCAAATAAAAAGTTAAAACAATCCAAGCTCATGCAAGTTACCACTCCATTATAACCCACCTAAAAAACAAAAAACAAAAAGCTAATAAGAGCCAATTAGGAACAGTCTTATTGGTATTCTCACTCGTAACAATATCTAGTTCAAAGTCCTGACACCAATACATTCATTTCGGTGAAGATTTTTGCACTCCTTATCTTAATTGAACTGTAAATTAACTTTATTAACTGTTTAAATAACTTAATTATCCTTAATTTAAAATGATCATATTCTTTTTATAATTAATATTAACCCAAAAAATTATTTAATTAGTTTATGTAGATAAAAATCTAATAACTTCAATATAAATAATTTATTTTGATTTAGTAATTTTTATATTATAATCACTGAGAATTATATATTACTTTATTAAGTTATCATGTTATTTTATTTTGTGTTCAATTTACATTGTTAAAATCCTAAAATAATTATATTTATTTGCTAATTTAATTATGCAATATACATTTTTAGTTTTCGATTCTTTAATGCTTTTAAGTCATACAAATTATATTTATATTTTTTAAAAAAATCAATGGTAAATTTAATTTGATTTTTTTCAATCAATTTTTTGTAATAAAAGTGATAGGATATAATATTAAAAATATTATATGTATTGAAAAATTTAATACAAAGTAAAATAATTAAAAATGTACTTTATGTATTAATTTTTTTAAAAAAATAGAATTAATTAAGTTGATATGAATTCATAAATTATTTTTTTAGTTATTTTATTTTATATGACTTTTTTCAATACGTATAATATTTTTTGTGTTATATTATATCATTTTTATTTCAAAAAATAGAATGAAAAACATTAAATTAAATTGACCAATTTTTTTTTTGGCAAAAAATGTAAATATCATTTGTAAAAAACACTTAAAAGCAGTAAACACAATTTTTTTTTTTGAAAGAAGCAGTAAACAGTTAAACATTAAAAATATATATTGCATAATAAAATCAGAAAAATAAATATAATTGTTTTAATAAAACTTTTTAACATTATAAGTTGAATACACTATAAAATAACATAATAAATTAATAAAATAACAATCACAAAGTTACCCATTCATTTGGGGATTTTTCTGTTTTTGGGTCCTTGGTCTCTTGCTTTGTTGAGAACATGGACACAAGCTCATTGAGCATGGTTTTGAGGAATTAGGAAAGAAGTTTTACTTTTAGAAATTTGTCTAGCTAAAGGGTACAGCAGCTCTTGCAAGCAATTATAAGGATCTTTGTCTTAATTTAGCATATCAATTATTTTAGCCAAATGTAGCACAAATGAGGATGACCATAATGAATCAATACTTCACATTTTCTCACTATTTTCAGTTGGTGCAGCTTTGTTCTTGAGAGTTTTTTATTGTTATTTACAAAAACAAAAATAATCAGCAGTAGTGATGATAAAAAAAAATCTACATTGATGTCATTATATAATTTGAGCTAATGAGCTTTTGAATAAACTTGCAACAATAGAGGACTCCAATACTACTATTGTAAACTAAAAGAAAAATGAGAAAAACAATATTTTAAAGGAATAAATACTACAAACTTTTTAAGTTTTAATATTTTGGTGTTTGAATTTTTTTTTTTTAATCAAATATCAAAACCAGCAAAAAAAACAAAATTAAAATGGTGTCTCTAGTAAATTTTACAGGTTAAAGTGCTTATATGTGTTATTCTAGATAGTAAATTGACTCAAATGCCTTCTTTTATATTAGATTTTAATTTTTCAATTTTCCAATTTAAAAAAAAAAAATTTCTTTCAGTCACATGTGTTAAAGTTCAAAGAAAAATATACTAAATAAATAAATAAAAATGTTTTGAATATCATTAAATCAAATTAAATTAAAATATATAAAAATTGAACCATTGTTATTGAAAAATAAAAATAAAAATATTGAATTTCTATACAAATTTATTGAAAGAGTGAGACAAAAAATGCAATTTAACTAAAATTTAAAAAAATAAAATTTTGATTATTATATTTAGAAAATAAAAAAATGGAATTTTCAATAAATAAAAAGTTAGTTTAAGTAAAATCATGAAATAAAAGATTTAGATTCAAGTATTCAAATTAGTAAAAGTAAAAACAAACCAAAATGTAATTAATCTTTCACATTTAGTTTGATAAATAATTTTTTCTTATAACTTTCAAAAAATAATTAGAATAAAAAAGAAAATGAAGTCTAATATAAAAGTACAATGTTTAAGTCGAATTAGAATTTAAAAAGTATTTTGACCTGTATAATATGCTAAAAACACCAATTTATAAAACTTTTACTGGTTAAGTGTAAAACCTAACTCCACCAATACCTTTATTAGATATGATCTAAACTCACCTAACTCGAGTATTAGTGTGATAGAGTATCACATTTGGACTACGATAACCATTGCACAACTGATAATTATCCTATTTTACATATGAATTTGAATCTTTCTTTGAACTATTACAAATCTAAATTTTAGTGTAGACGATAAACATATAATAATAATAGGATATACATTCCTATTTTTTCATCTAAATATGATCATTATATAGTTTCATCATGACAAGGTGTCATGCAAAGAATAACCTTCAGATTTAGTGTTTTAAATATTAACCATTAAATTTTTTAACCTATTACCTATTAGAACGGTTCAAATAATATTTTATGACAATAGTTAGATATGCATGTATATCTTTTTATATTTTTAAGATAATAATTAGATAAATATGATATATTTCTTTTTTTAAAAAAAAAAAAAAAGAAAATATCTTTTTGGCACAACTTTTGCTAAAATTTGTTGACATAAATTAATTAATGCTAAAATGATTACTCATATATCCTTTAATATATTAGATAAAAAAATTAAAATTTTTTTAAGAATTTTAGCAAAATATTTTTATTTTCTTGTCTACAATTTTATCAAATTTTTTTATCAACATGTATTACTATAAATAAAATATAAAATAATACCATATAAATAAAATAGAACTAAATACTTTTGTTAAAGCATTGAGGAGCATATTGATGAGCATAAATAAGCTTAACTAATGTAAAAATTAATTCTTTAAAATAATATAAACGGTAAAAAATCATAAATATTTCATCATTATTAAAAAAAATAATGCAAACATTACAAAATTAATCAACCATAAAAAATAAAATATTTGTGAAATTAAACTAAAAATAATAGAATACTATATATTTTAATTTAAATAAAATAAATTTTTGAAATTACAGTATTAATTTTGGTAACAAAAATATATATGGTTATATATAACATATTTGGCATAATAGTTTTAATTAAGGTATTTGTTGATAGTTATATTAATTATGGATTATATATGCATATTTTAAGAATAATGTATTATTGGAAATTATGGGTTTTTATATATTTATGTCTAATTAAATTTAATTAAGTGCTATGTTATATTTTAAGTATGATTTTAATGTTTATTTATGAAAGTAATATTTTCATGAATTATTAGTTAAAATTAAGTTGTGATGTTTTGTTGAGTTGTGAATTCGGTCGGGCTAATACTGTGTTGGAGAGCCGATCCGAGTGTAGATTGTGTGTGAATTTTTAGAAGTGCATTTTCTGTGCAGGAATGACTCTATCTATGGTAGATAGATGTCCGTTTTACAGAGGAGTCTCTGCTGAAATTTCGATAGATTTTTTCGTAAAACGTGACATCTTCTGCAAATTTCTAGCGTTAATTAGGGTTTTCCCTATCTATCGAGTCTTATATGGTGTTCCTCGAGTCAATCTAGAATTTCGCTATTTCTATTGATTTTCGATTTTAATTCCATAGACGTGTTTTTAAAATAGGTCTGTTAATTTTTCTAGAGAATACCGAAGCAGAAGCTAATGGATCGAGGCAGACGTGCGGTCGTTAGCCTTCTCGCTCATCTTATAAGTTGATAAATTGATATGTGCGTGTGTTTTATTTAAGGATACATGCGCTCATATTTTTAGTATTCATTATATGATTTATTTAATTTAAATGCTGCTATGTATGATTTAAGTGCATTTTATTTATTTAAATTTAGTTTTGAGAAATTTTGGTAGAACGGGCTACCTGATGAGTTTCACCAGGACCGTGTGCACATGGCAGAGATTGAGAGATGGATCCGATATATGTATGACTTATGGATATAAACTGGGACGGGTGCCTCGGTGGAAGCCTTAGCTCTCGAGGATCGCCAGTGATTGGAAAGTTAATATGGACTGGGATGGGTGCCTCGGTGGATGCCTTAGCTCTCAGGGACCGCCAATGCTATGTATTTGGATTAAGTGGATGACTGTGGCTTGGTGCCTCAATTGATACCTTTACTCTCAGGGACTGACAGTCTATGTGAATTAAGTGGGCCCAGTTGGCCATTTAGAAATTTGGGTTTATGGTTCTATTGAGATTTTTCAAAAACTATATATATATATATATTATAATTTATTTTTGATATATTTAAACGATTTTCAAAAAGATTTTCAAACCGTACAACTCTTTTTATTAACTTACTCAGTGAGGTCTGATTCCCCTCAATCTATTTTTTTTAGGAGCTTGGGAGTTCAACCTCAGACCACCTCTACGCCGAATTTCTTCATCATCGACTATATTATATAGGTCTTTATAAGTTGTATTGTAGTAGTAACTCTAGAATACTGCAGTAGTATTTATACTATGAGTTTGTATAACTTAAGTATACTCAAGTATTGCATTTTAATGAACCACACTTATGTATAATGTTTTAAGATTGATTTATGACATTTGATGATGGAGAATATTTTACATTGCGCACGATTATGTTTATTTTTAGAAAAATTAGTTTGATAATGTGTTTTTATATAAAATAAAGTTTTAAATTTGAAGGTTTTATTTTTCTTTTCTTTAAGGCTTACTACGGGTTTCGGAGGCCTTATGCCTACCCATTCCTTAGTGTCAGTCACGTGCCCTCAGGTTCGGATCGTGACACTTATAATTAAAAATAGTCATGTAATAATATTATATTTGAATTATTCTATTATGAACTGAACCAAAACTTTGAATTGAAAAATATTAAACTGTACTAAATCGTATTAAAATGATATTAAATCGTACTAAATCCCTTGAGATTTATCTTATTTTAATACTTTGTCCTTATATTTTTAAAAATCAATTAAATGTTCTTAATTTCAAATTTCCGTTAATTATTCCCCTTTCGTAAAAGAGAAACATTAATTCCAATAAAAATTAATCACTACTATTAATATGGCTAGCATATAATATAAATTAAGAGATATTGACGACTTTATTGCTCCAAGAAATTGAAACAACCATTACTACAACTTTTTAAAAACGCAAATTCTAATTGTGCTTATATTAAAATTGAAAAAATAATCAGTTTAACTCATTTCAATAAAATAATAGTTCAACCATTTTATAGTTGAAAATTCAAATAACATTAAATAATCTATATGTAGAGTAAAAAATTCAAATTACATAAGCATTTTTAAATAGAAAATCCACATTAACCATATTATACATATGTATATGAATTTCATAGGAAATAATAGCCATTATATGGAAACCCACTATACCACATTTACCACGTTGACTATTATATATATATTATCAATATTTTGAGGTGAATTATAATATACTTATATGGGTGAAATATAGCTCAGGATAGCTTCCCTATAGTTTCCGATGATAATCTTATTTCCTCACCATCAGCCGAAAAAAAACCTCTTACATTACTCCTCTATGTATCAACTCTCCTAGCTATCATCGTCCTATTTCAATTCATGATTTCCTCTAACTATCCTCCAACATTGAAATCAAGGTTTCAGGTAGTGAGAAGCTTCCTAAACTCAAGAGTCCTCACAATAAACTATCTATTGTATATTCCAATCTAAACTTGGAGTCTTGCTAATGATCACCAGGCATATGATTTGGGTAAAAACACACTTCTGTTCTCTTAGTACTGAAGTGGATCATATAAAGGTTAAGAATGGAGTGTCATGGCCTACTCATGGGTTTTTAAAGCTTGTTGTTGTATGGGCTTTTAACTTATTCATAGATAAAAAGGATTTCTCTTCAAAAGTCAAGTGGGTAAACAGTCAGCTTCCCTATGAACCATAGATTTATGCAGAAGTAGTAGGTAAGTTGCCTTTGTCTTGCCTTTCTTCTCTTGCAAAAGTTTGTGTGAACTTTGTTGCTCTTATAAAGAGCATTGAAAAACTATCTCTAGAAGCTTCCAACAAGCCTCAAATGGTGGCGTGTCCTTATCATCGCCTTGGCAATAACTCAAGTAAATTTCCATGTTATGTTATGAAAGGAAGCCTTATTGAAGACACTTTGACTCACCTTATTGCTGCTACCAGAGCTCATGATAATTCTCAGGCATTTTATAATTCTCCCTCTGTTCGTGTGGGCCAATTTACTAGCCATGATAACAAGCCTCTAGGCAATGCTTTTTATAAGATTTATGCTAGTCTTTCAGATTTGTCTAAAATAGCTTGTGTAAAGTTATCTTTTATTTTTTTCATAATTTGTGTTAGGCATACCAATTACTTCTACACATATCTTGGTAAGAGTTGTATGATGACATCTATTGGGGCTAAGTTTCCTAGCATGTATCCCTACTTTTAATATTTAATGAATTTCCTTTGTTAAAAAAAATAGTTGGATCCGGATCCCAAGTAAAAAATTTTTAAAGTAAATAACATATAAATAAATCACCAATTCGTATAATATTATTATTATCTAAATAATTAGATTTTCAACTCATAACAATAACAATTTAATTGTAAAACTAAAACTCTACCAACTATTATATACATATATATACATCTTAACCACCAATAATCATATATATGTCTTATAAGATAAAAATACATATAAATTATTCTAAATTCATAAAAATATACATTTAACAAACATTAGAAAAGTTTTAATGTATTGTTTATTTTTCTGATATTAAGTTTATTAACAAAATTTCTTATATAGATTTCTCCTTAAAAAAAATATTGTAACAACATTACACAAAAAAAAAAGTACAAAAAATATAAAATTCCACATTGTAAATCATTTGTTATATACGAAAATATTATATGATCATTTAAACCACTAAAAAAAATCATCATCATCATCATCATCATATTATTATTATTATTATTATTATTATTATTATTATTATTATTATTATTATTATTATTATTATTGTTATTATTATTATTATTATTATTGTTATTATTCTTGTTGTTGCTGCTACCACCACACACATGTACACGCACACACACACACAAACACACATATATATATATAACTAAAGAATGGGTTGAGGGTGCTTTACTGCTTTCCATGTGAAGCATAATTCTAAATTATCAATTTCTAGTGACAAATCAATTATATATTTGAAATAAAATACATATAAATTATTCTTATTTTTTTTAAAAAAAAATATATTTACCACTTATTAGAATTTTTTTTTATCAAACCACTTATTAAAAAAATTGAAAACACAACATATTACTTATTGTATTAAGTATTATTTTCATTTACTAATAAAAAATTTTATACATGAAGACCACATAAAAAAAAATTTCCTCCTCTCAAGATGGATGTCATTACCATCATTACCCTTTTTTTTGGGTAGTGTAAATATAATATAAAGATTTTAAAGTGATTATATATATATATATATATATATATATATAATCAAATAATAAAAAATGATATTGTTAATTAATTTATTATTATTAATTTGAATAAAAATAAAATATTTTACTAATTTTTCTTACACAAATATAGATTTTATCCTAAAAAATAAAGTTTAGCTTTTAAAAAAATAAAAATTAAATAAAATTCTTATATTGTTACCTTTTTTGCAAATTATTATGGGTAAAACTACTAAATGACACAATGTCATCATGACACCACAGAATTTGCCTCCCAATATACAAATCCAAATTTTTTAAAAAATAAATAAATATAATCAGTTTAAATATAATATTTCTATCTATTGTAATATAACATAAAATTCTAATTAAGTATTAAGTCCTATAGCTATCTTTTGAATAGTTGCTCACACTAGGGAAAACATGAAAAAGTGAGTGGTAAGTATATTTGAGGTAAAATATAGTCAGTGAGTAAATAGAGTAAAAACAAGGCCTAATTCAAAACTTCACAAGAAGATCCCAATGAACAATTCACATAAGTACAAATTTGTATTCAACAATGTAGCAAAGAAAGGTTTACATGAGTTATTTTCTTAATAATAAACACTTATTATTTCCCTATTTTCAAGTCACCAAGACAACTATTTTAAATAACTTGGTTTGTAATAACTTAAATTTTTATTAAAATGTAAAAGAAAAAAGAGAGAAAAAAAAAAGATAAAAGTAGAGAAAAGACAAAAGGTACATTGGGCATTAAAGGAAAATTGTCATTTTAATCCCTAAAACTTTACCAACTAAATGACTATGATCACTACTAAATTTTAGCTACAAATTCTTCTCACCATCCTCTACACATTGGTAGCCTTCGCTTCATTAGAAATACTGTAGAATTTTGTCAATTTGTGATATGATACTCAAAAGGGATTCATGTGCAAATCATACATTAATTAATGTTCTATATTTTCAAGATGTTGGATTGATTAAAGAGCATAAAAAATTGGCTTGGAGCATTAATTCGGGCTAAATCCATATTAATTTGTGAAGTCTACACATCAATATTATCAAGTACAAAACCTTGGATGAATTTTTGAGTCTTTTTATATTTTGGAGTCAATAAAGAAGATTTTAGAAGATTGGAGAAGATTCAAGCATATTTCAAATCAAAGTCAAAGAGTCAATGTTCAACATCCTACATGGCATGCTTTAATACTTAGTTGTCATGAGTTGTCATTTTACTTATTTTTTATTAGTTGTTTGCTTAGTTATCATTAGTTGTAATTACTTTGACTGTTCCATGATGAGTTGTTATTAGTTGTCATTAAATGTCATATTTTTTAAGGAATCCTCTTTAGGTATTTTTAGGAATAAGTAAGAAAAAATTTTCCTTCAAAGATTAGGATGTTTACATGCCTATATAAGGGCTTGAACTATGTAAAATAAATTAACAGTGAATTTTGATCAATTAAGTGAGGTTTTTCCTTAACTTTGTTCTTTTAAAACTTTGCAAGTTTACTTAAATTATTTTATTTACCTTCTATTACAATTTCTAGGTTAGATTAAATTTAAAATTGTTTGATTGTTCATCTATTAATAACTAAGGTTCTTGTTTCCATTTAATAAACAACAGACCTACTTGATGATCTTGGGCAATGACTTTAAATTTGCATACTAGGTTTTACTTTTAATATACATAAGGTTCGTATCAGTTTGGTATCAGAGCCAAACTTCAAGATTTGGTTAATTATCCTTTAATTTTTATGCATAATTGCTTCTCTTCTTCTTTTCAATTCTTCATAGTTTAAAATTAAAAAAAGGTTTAAAAGTGAGTATGGACCTTATTTACATACTTTATTTTCTAGGTAGAGAAGATCCCTATGTTTATTTGAAATGAGTGCAATAAATGGAGGAGAAATTTGATTCTCTTAAACTAATAGGTGATTTCCAAAAATGCAAACTTGCTTCATATAAATTTTTATGTCGCACTGCTATATGGTAAGAAGGGTTGATGGCATTATAGAGAGATAATAGGTATAATGAAGTTAAAAATTGAGAATTAATGAAAAGTTTAATTACTAGACTTTTTATTCCTCATGATGTTAGGGACAAATTCTATCTAAAATTGCAAAGGCCTAAACAAGGTGATGAATTAGGTGTTAATGATTATGCTAAAAAGTTTAAGTTATTTGTAATTGCAAGTGATGTAGGTGAATTTGAAGGATAGAAAGTTACATAATTCATCAGTGGGCTTAAATATGAAATTGTTAAAAGATTAGAGATAGATGTGTGATTAAAACCTTCTATATCTTTGAAGGTTATAATTGAACTTAGTTTGAGGTATAAAAAGAATGTGGGTCTTTGTGAATAGACAATAATAGTGTGTGAATCTAAAGAGAATGAAGATGTTGAAGTTAGTGAATTGGTTAAGCAACAAGTTAAGGAGAAGAGTATGGAGGAAGAGTGCTGAGTTAAAACTTTACCATTAAAGACAGATAATGAGGACATGTGTATTAAACAACAAAGTGAAGAGTTTCCATTTTCATTTGGGAAAAAATTTAAGGAAAGAAATCTATAAAATTGAGAGAAAAGCAAAAGGTGAGTTAAGTGTTGAAAATGAGTTAAATGAATAAAGTGAGAAAAATAAGAAATATTTAATGAGAGAAAACAAGCAAGGCATGAGTGAAGAGGTTAGAAACTGAAAGCATTATAAAAGATAAGGAGCTAATGATTTATTATGATTATACTAATAACTTTAATATTTCTTGTTCTAGTGTTTGAAATTTATTTTGCATACTTTTATTCTATATCTCCATTTAAAGTTGTAATTGAAGTACCTTATGCTTATGAGAGAATCTATACAGTCTTCACTAGTAGCAAGAAGAACTTGAGATATTCATATTTCAAGTTTAGAAGGAAGTAATAATAATACAATCCTTACAAGTTTGTGGATTAGTGTTCTATAGTCCAATTGTTTAATTAAGTTCAAGTTATGTTTAAGCTACTTGTGTGGATTATTACTTTAAAGGAGAAGTTTTTAACCAAGGAGTTTGTGTTTAACTTTGGAAGATTTATAACATATCAACTGTAGAAGATAGTTACAATTTAAGGATAAATCATCTTCAAGAGGAAGGGAATGATATGATCCTTAAAAGGGATTCATGTACACATCATATATTAATTAGTGTTCTATATGTTCATGATATTAGACTAATTAAAGAGCATAAAAATTTGCTTTTGGGAAGCTTGCTTATCTAGGTCTAAGTCTTTCATCTTTGGCAGGTGGCTTCTCCTCCTGCCTTCATAGCCTTCTATCTTCATCCATTTTTATCATTTTGATTGCCATTGCCATTACTTCCGCAAAGTTGCTCGGTTGCTTGGTCATTATCTTGTCGTTAAGCTTTTCGAGTCTAGTGCCATTTTTTAAAGCTTCTATGGCAACTTCATTAACAAGATTTTTGATCTACATAGCTGTTTTGTTGAACCGATCAAGATAACTTCATAGAGATTCATCGACTTTTTGTCGGCACATCCAAAGACCATTGATGTTTTTAGCTAGGGGAATATTGGTGATGAACCTGGTATGAAATTGCTCTACCAAATCCTTAAAAGAAGTGACTGAATTCTTCAGGAGTCGATGAAACCACTTTTGGGCATTCTTTGTGAGTGTGCTTGGGAAGACTCTACACATGATTCCATCATTTACATTCCGGAGCAATATCCTTGTTCTAAACGCCGATATGTGGTTAACTGGATGTCTTATTCTGTCATACTGATCAAGCGGTGGGATTCTGAATTTAGTAGGGATCTCTGTCTGAATTATCCATCTTATGAATGGAGTTCTGTTGTCCATAATGCATTCATCCTCCTTTCTTAATTTTGTACGGGCTCTGTGTATAACCTCTTTGACTTTCTAAGCTAACTTTGAGTCATCAAGAGTCAGAGTTATTGAACTACATTCCCTTTCTAGCATTTTACCCTTTCCCCTGCTTATCTCTGGTACCTGTTGGAGTTGATCGACTTGAATTGGTTCAAAATTTCCGCTTTGTATTAAAGCGTTTAGTTGTTGCTGCATTAAGGCCATCTGCGCCTGGATATTTTATATCACAACTTCCTTATTAGTTTAGTTGAGTGTTTAGTTTACAGTGTTCAAGTTTGGTGTAATGATTGCTAGTGTGTCTGTTAAAACTGGAAAAGGTATGGAGGGTATTGAATGATGTTTGTGCTGTAAAGAAGCGTAATATGGGCAGTCTATGCTTAAAGCTAGGCATCTCTGGGTGTTGTCAGGAAGTGAATGTGTATGCCCGGATGAAGTTCTGGCATACTGAAAAGTGGCTGGAAGCATTACTATTAGGAGAGGGGTTGAGAGATCAGTCAAAGGAATGGGCGTAGAAGGATTGATGTTAGTTTCAGGAGTTGAAGTTAGTGGTGGGCCAGAAGTCATTGTGTGAATATCTTTAGCTTAACAGGTATATGAATGGCTTTTCCCAAGAGTTCCCACAGATGGCGCCACTTGATAACTTATTTCCCGAATTCTTGAGCTTAAGACCCTGCAATCAATTAACAGAGGGCAAGGTGAGAGGTGGGGAGAGTCCCCACAAACACTATGATGCCTAAGTTAGAGAATAAAGAGAGAGAGCATGTATAGAGAGCAAGGAACAATTAGAATATAAGAGAATGAAATGATAGAATGAGAGGTATAGGGTCCTATTTATAGTGATGCTTAAACCTGAAAGAAGTAGGATTCCATGTGGGATAGGAATCCTAATCCTAGTAGGAGAGTATTCCTTCTCTGTTTAGAAATCCTCTTTGGGGTAGAGTCCTTTCCATGAACGGATTCTGTTACCTTCCTTGACCGGGTAACCCTATTCAAAAAATAAGAACCCTTTAGTTAAACAGGAATATATATAAGCAATATCAATGTTCTATATGTTCATGATGTTAGACTAATTAAAGAGCATGAAAAGATTGGCTTGGAGCATTAATTTGGGTTGAATATGCATCAATTTGTGAAGTCTACACATTAATATAATTAAATCTAAAATCTTGGATGAATTTTTAAGTCTTTTTCTGTTTTTGAGTCAATAAAGAATATTCAATAAGATTTTAGAAGATTTGAAAAGATTCAAGGGTATTCTAAGTCAAAGTTAACAAGTCAAAGTCAAAGAGTCAATGGTCAACATCCTACATGGCATGCTTTAATACTTAGTTGTCATAAGTTGTCATTTTGCTTAGTTGTCATAAGTGGTAATTTTTTGACTTTTCTATGATAAGTTGTCATATTTTTTAAGGAATCCTCTTTAGTTAAGGATTTTCCTTTATAAGTATCTTTAGGAATAAATAAGAAAACATTTTCCTTTAAGGATTAGGATGCTTACACACGTATATAAGGGCTTGAAATATGTAAAATGAATTGAGAGTAAATTTTAATCAATTAAGTGAGGTTTTTCCTTAACTTTATTTTTTTTGAAACTTTACAAGTTTACTCTAATTATTTCACTTCTACCTTTTATTAGAATTGCTAGGTTATATTAAACTCAAAATTTTTTGATTGTTCATCTATTAATAACTAAGGTTTTTGCTTCCATTTAATAAGCAATAAGTCTTAGTTCCATCAACATAATCTATCTTGATAATTTTAGGCAATGATTTCAAATTTGGATACCATGTTCTACTTTTGATATAGGTAGAGTTCATATCAGTTTGGCTATGAAGTTTTGTCCACCTTTAGTATAGTTAGATTGTCTTTCCAACTGTTGTTCAGCTACATCTAGTACTACCATCTTGTTTGCCATTTTCTTAAGAGTTAGAAGATGCTAACCCTGCATATGATCTACTTTGTTTCAGTTTTCATTTGGCTTTATTCGATAAATCTCTTTTTCCTTTCCGATATTTTAATCTAATGATTCATTAGTGTGTTTGAAGATACATTTAGATTTCAGTTGTTATTAAAGGTGTGTTGGTATGATTTTTTTTTATTTAGGTGATGTAACTCCAGTGAAAATTCTAGTAGGTCCCACCCATATATGTAGGGAAAATGACCAATTTAAAAATTACTAGTTTTATTTTAATAGATTGTATAAATTATGATGATTATTTTCTATATTGAAGCGAAATCACATTCCATATGGATTGTGAGATAAAAATTTTGAAATGATTTTAGTGGAAATTATTCTATTTCCATTTAAATTAATCTTGCCCACCGAAATTCTTCCTCTGAGCGTCAAACTGCATATTTAGAGTGTTCATAAATTTATTTTAATAATTCCTTAATTTTAGTATTTTTTTAAAATTTTTAGGAATTTATTGATTAATTATTTTTTAAATAAATATTTTTTATTATAGAGACCTCCGAAGAGGAATGCTATATATATATATATATATATATATATTGTGGAACATGCACGATTTATTTAAAGCATTTGATTTTTCATGTGTAGATTAATATGGATTTTTGGAAGTGATTTTAGTATATTTAATGATAATATAAATGTTTAGAGAAACTGATAAAACGGGTTACCTGGTAAGTGTGTAGGTGGGTGCATGTACAATGTGATTGGGATAAGGTAAAATTTTTCCCTTAAAATATATCCATGGGCTCACATATGCTCCCAAATTAATTTTTTACTAAATTATACTCAAAAATAAATTTCATTGATATTAATGCCCCTATATTTAACAGTGTCATTAAATCAACTGTTAGTGGGCCATACCAATGCCATGTCACCCTATCGAAAAGCGACTTGCTCCACTCTTCTTCTTCTTCAGTCTCTTCCAACCGTTCTCCTAAAGATTTAATCAAATGTTAAAAACTCTATAAAACAAATGCTAAGTTTAAAAAGAAAGCTAAAGTGGAGCTTGTAGCTACAACTTGCAGAGTAAAAAAAGAAACGTTTAAATTAAACAACTTAGCCAGATAAACATATCTTTCATTCCTTAAGTTTTTTGCCTAAATATAAGATGAGATCGGTTAAATAAAATATATGCCAACCATACTAAATGAGAGAATTTAGCTTAACAACATCACAAATGACTATCAACTGCAGGCTTCCATTTCAAGAAGAAAAATTGAAACATAAAATTCAAGCATCCTTTATTTAGAGTACCCTCGTATTCATTGGGATAAATTGTCAATTGAAAAAATCATTAGTTGCTGGCTTCCATTTTATGGTTGAAGACTTAGCAAAACCCTCTTTCATGAAGCTATTTGTGATCGCAGAGCTTATAAATAATTTGTAGTCCTCATGCTCCCTCTTTTTTGCTTCCAATCTCTTTACTAGTTTATCGACTTTTATGGAGATCTTTGTGATTTCTTCTTCTTGTTCAGCCGGTGTATCTTGTACAAGTCTTTTGGCACTTAGGATAAAATAAGCATGAGTAACTCAGTGTAGATGATTCCAAATGAAGTCAAGTTTGAAGCCACCATATTCAACCAATTTCAAAAGAGCCATCCATTATATAAGCCTATCTTTATTGATGTCTGCAATTGACAATAATCAGCACAAAAAGAAGAAAGAATTTAGATGTATATTTGAATACAAACATGCAGCAATGTAAATGCACATGCATTCAAAAGAAATAGAACTCAAACGAAGTAGTTAATCAATACCTTTGTGGCTTTTAAATGCATGATTTACATTCCAGTCCATCTGGTTTGCAGGTCTTCAATTCAATGTTCCTGCCTAAGATAAATTTTCCATTATATATATATACATTCGAGACATGAAATAACCAACCAAAAACTGAACCAAAAAAAAGAAAAAGCATTAAGCTAAGCACTTACATACCCAATATTCATGAGAAAAAACAAAGCCAAGACTCTAAGACCAAGAGACCAAAATATGCCTTTTTTAGGACCAAAACACGAAAAAAAATCAAATGCATGCAAGCGCAGCTTCTAGTAGGACCCATCCCCACCACTGTTGACAGCTCCAACGCCATTTGTTCTTCCTCCTCTTTTATTACTAGAGATTCCGTATTTGGTACGACATGGAGCTGGACCTACCATCACAGCCGTTTATCTCATAATCTCTATAAGTGGAGCTTAGTGGCGGTGGCTGCATCATCGTCGTCGTCGTCACGATGGGAGGGTGTGAGATGTGAGTAAGACCACTAAGATGTGTGGTTGAGGCTGAGGTTGGCAAAGTGTGGCTTGAGGTTGAGGTTGCAGCAGTGAGGCTTTATGTTATCATTATTATTTTTTTGTCATTAGATTTATTGATGTAATTTAAGAAGAAGAAGAGTGGAGCAGGTGACTTTTCTTTTCCATAAGGTGACGTGGCAATTACAAGGCCATTAATAGTTGATTTAATGGCACTGTTAGATAGACTGGCATAAATATCAATAAAATTTAATTTTTGAATATAAATGAATCAAAATTTAATTTAGAAACATATATGAATCCATGGATATACTTTAGGGGCAAAAATGTACTTTATCTTGATACGATTTTATGTCATGAAATATGATATTACAAATAAAATTTTCTTTTCAAGATTTTCGATATGACATTTTGTTCTCATTATTGATTTTTAATTTCTATCATAATAAATTTAGCCTCAAGTTAGAAACTTAAAAAAATAATTCAAAATCATTAAGCTTGACATTTACGGCATTCTTATAGGAGTTCTTGCACGTGTATTCACTAAAGTTCAATGAACATCAGCACTTATGAAATCTCGTGGAAATAGTCTATCTTGGTTATTTCTTATTCAGCTTTAAAATTTAGTATGGAGTAGTATAGCATTATTGTTAGATACTAGTACTCAATATAAGTTTTATAATATAAAAGCTTAATGTATACATTTTGCTACTCATTTATGCATAACTTAAGACAGTGATTGTATAAATTTAATGGTAATTCTTAAGAGTTTTTTTTTTTTTTTTTTTTATGATAATAAACTCTTTCATTAATAAAGAGTAAGGATACAATAGGTATAAAAAGTCAATATTGCACATAACTCAGCCTTAAGAAAAGAAAAAGATAGATCATTTTTATAAAAAGAATATTTCTCTTGAAAATCACCATAACGTGTTAACAGAGCTATTGCATATTGCATCTCATTCCGACCGTTCCACTCGGTGGTATGCAACCACAAATTGACTTTTTTGTTATTTTTCATCGAGTCTGTGTGATTGATAGTTAAGTTTAAATTCTCTTCTACTCTCTCACTGAGAAAGTCATTTATTCTAAGAACAAAAATAAAAAACCAAACAAACACACCCAAAGATAAAAAAACATAAAAATAAGAACTCAACAGAAAATAAAAAATAAAAAAAAAAACAAAAGACAAAAGACAAAAACTACAGGGGCACATCCCAAGGAAGATAGAAGACAAACATACACTTGCAAGCAAATGACTAGGATTGACAAAGTGGTGGCCCAAAGCACACACCACCTAACGGTAGATCTCCCACAGTGAAGATCCCTGCAACCCCTAAATATATGACCTCTGTATACCATATCAAACTAGAAAAAACACAAAATAGATGTAAAAGTATATATAGATCTAAAGGAATAAGAAAAGAAGAAAGAAAAAAATAGGATTTGGGGATAATGATAAGTAGAGCTAGATCTAGATCTTAGTTTTTGTTTTTAAGAGAAATTTTTTTAGAGAGAGAAAGGAGAGCTTTTATGATGTTAAGGTTTCTTTGGTAAGTGCTATTAGCTGTGTAGTTTACTTTTTCACATGTTGTGGTTGATACCCCATATGCATATTCCTATTTAATTAAAGTCTTTATTTTTCTATACAGGGTTGCTTGCAGAAGAAGGACCCCCAAGACAAATAGGAAAAGATTCCTAATTAAGGAGACTCCTGAATAGGAAGAAACACTCTCCTAATAGGCATACGACTTTCATAAAAGAGAAATCCTATTCCCCTCAGGTTTGAGCATCACTATCCTTATAAATAGAACTCCATATCCCTTATTCTCATTCATTCCATTCTTTCATACTCATTGCTTTCTTTATCTCTCTAAACTCTCTCTATATATATATATTTTTTGACTTAGGTATTAGGGGGTTTATGGGGATCCTCCCCACCTCTCACCTTGCTTTTTTTTATCCCTTGCAGAGTTCTATCTTAAGAGTTTCAAAAATAAGTTATCAAGTGGCACCATTTGTGGAAATCTCTTGAGTTAAAAGCCATTAAAGCATCTACCAACCGAGACCTTGCCATCATGACTTCCAATCCACCACCAATCTCAACTCTTGACACACATATCAACCCATATGCTCCATTTCTCCAATCAACTTATTAACACCTACTTAGATAATAATATCATCAGCCATCTTTCAATATGTTATACCCTCATCTCAGGTCCCGATTGGTACATACATACCATCTAGCAATACTCAAGGGTGTCCAGCTCTTGGCACCAACCTCCTTTACTATGCCCCTATTTAATATCATAACAAACCCAAACCTTTTATAAATTTTCTAAACCTATTAGAAACACCTAACCTAAACAAAGTAACCCAAACACTCAACCTATCCCCAGTAAGTAAAGAATCAATGATTCAAAATATTCAAACCCAGATGAACCTAATGCAATAATAGTTTAATGCCCTAATTCAAAGTGGCAATCTTGAAACAACTCACATGGGAAATAATATGACGTCGCCAGCAGTAGCCCCGGAGGTATCTAGAGGAAATAGAGAAAAAAATAAAGCTCCATAAGGAGAATACAGTTCAATAATCCTAACTTCAATGATTCAAAAATAGCGTAAAAGGTTGAAGAGGCCATGCATAAAGCTCATACTAGGCCAAGGGAAGAAGATGAATGTGTTATGGAAGGGAAGATGCCCTTTGTAAACAGAATAATCTGGACAAAAATTCCAACCAAATTTAGAATGTCGTAGTTGGATCTATTTAATAGAACTAGAGATCTAATCAACCACATATCCTCATTCAGAACCAAAATGTTACTCTAGAATGTGAATGATGAAATCATGTGCAAAGTTTTTCCAAGTACACTCACTAAGAATGCTCAGAAGTGGTTCCACCGACTCCTTAAGAATTCTATCTCCTCCTTTGAAGAGTTAGTCGAGAAATTCCAAACTCAATTCATCACCAACATCCTTTTAGCTAAAAATATTAATGATCTTCGTATGTGCCGACAAAAGGTCACTGAATCATTATAAAGCTATTTGGATCGATTCAATAAAATAGCCATGCAAATTGAAAATGTAGTTGACAAGGTAGCCATAGAGGCTTTGAAGAATGGGACTCAACTTGGAAAGTTTAAAGATAAGATAATGGCAAAAGAACCTAGCACCTTCACTGAGGTAATGGCAATGGCAATAAAGATGATAAAGATGGATGAAGACATAAGGATGCAAAGGGATGACGAGATAGCACCTACCAAAAGAGATAAAAGGTCAAGACCTAGAAGGCCAAGCTTCTAGCAGCTAAACTTTAGATACCCGATAAAAGGATTTGAGAAGGAGGCTGAGAAATAAACACCACTAAACACCTCCAAATCTAGGATCCTTATATGGGTCAGGCAAAATGGATTGAGCATTACTCCAGCTAGAAGACTGAGTTCAACCAGGAGAGCCATGTAGGATAAAAGGTACTACTAACAATATCATCAGGATTACGGGCATGAAATTGAGGCATGCTAAGAAATAAAGAATGCCATAGAAAGATTAATACAAAATGGTAAACTCGGTAACTTCACCGACACATCTAAAGGGAGCAAAGATTTAGATTGTCAAGACAAGGATAGGCCGGAACCAAAGAAAGGCTAAAATGAACCAACAAGCATTATTAACATAATTATCGAAGGAGAATCCTCGAAGGAGAAGCCACAAAGAAGAGGCCTAAGAGATTCCACAGAGATGAACGTTCAGCCCTTGAGAAAAAGCAGATTATCATGTTTGGTAGGAAAGATGGGAAATATGTTCAATACCCTCATAATGATGCACTTGTAGTAAGCGCTTTCATTAATAATTACCTGGTCAAAAGATTACTGATTAATGATGGGAGCACCATCAATGCACTCACTTGGTATGCCTATAAAGCAATGGGAGGTTCTGTTATTGATTTGAAAGCTATTCAGAATCCCATTACAAGCTTTTGTAGAGGAACTACACAACTAATGAGATTAGTAAAGCTAAATCTAGAATTCGAAGATCGAGATACTGGAGAAGTGAAAGCGATTAAAGCTTAATTCAATATGGTGGATCTCTTGCTCATATACAATGGCGTCATAGGCTGACCAATACTTTATGAGATCGATACAGTCATGAGTATCCGACATCTGACCATGAAGATTCCCATTGAAGGCTGAGTCCTAACAATTCACGGGGATCAGCACATGGCTAGACAATGCTACTATATGGCATTCAAACCTTAAATGGAGGTATTCCCTTTGGAATCTTAAGAAACAGAGAAACAACAAGACAACCCTGAGCCAGTTGATGGGATTTAAACATTACAGATCATCGGTGGAAAGATGATAAGGATCGAAAATGAGCTTAATAGCAAGGTTAAGCATGGAATAAGTGAGGTCCTCATTAAACACTCAGGTAGCTTTACCTCTTAAGCATTTGAAATTACTAGAGTAGATCCTTGGATTGCCTTATATAGCTTGAACATCAAACCAAGAGTAAATCCAGTCATTCAAAAAAAGAGGACCTTCACGTACGAAAGACAGAAGATAATTACTAAAGAAACAAAGAAGTTATTGGAAGTCGTATTTATCAAAAAAGTCACACACCCAAAATGAGTGGTTAATATGGTGCTGGTAAAGAATTCCAATGGCAAATACATTATGTGTGTGGATTATACCAACCTCAATAGATTATATCCTAAAGATAGTTATCTGTTGCCAATGATAGTTCAACTGGTAGACTTCACTGATGGTCACTACTTATACATCTTTATGGATGTTGTATAAGGGTACCATCATATACCAATGAAGAAAGAAGATTAGGAAAGGACATCATTCATCACCCATAATGGTCTTTATTACTATAATAAAGAACGCCAGAGCAACATATCAAAGGTTGATGAACCATGTGTTTTAGGATTAAATTGGAAAGAACGTGGAGGTATATGTGGATGACATCATCGTCAAGAGCCAATATAAGGAGCGGCATTTCAATGACCTCGACCAAACCCTTCAAACACTAAACTAATACTATATCAAGCTAAATCCAAAGAAGTGTGTTTTTGGAGTAAAGGCAAGCAAATTCCTGAGATTCATGATATCCTATAAGGGAGTCGAAGCTAACCTAGAGAAGATAGAGGAAATTCTTAAAATGAAAGCTCTGACAATAATCAACGAGCTGCAGAAGCTAAATGGCAGAATAATAGCCTTAGGGTATTTCATCTTATATTCAGCTAAGCGATGTCTACCACTATTCTGAGCTTTGAAAATTCTAAGAAGTTTGTATGGATTGAAGAATGTCAGCCAACTTTTAAAGACATCAAAAAATGCATGTCCTCACCACCTCTACTTAGCAGCCCAATTCCTGGAGAAACACTATACATATACCTCTATATTAGTCAAGAGTCAATTATTTCGTACTAGTGAAGGAAGAAGGAATTCAATAAAGTCTAGTATACTATATCAATAAGATACTCAGAGGTTTAAAAATCCGATATCCCAAATGGATAAGTTAGCCATGGCTATCATCCATACATCCCATAAACTCTAGCACTATTTTCAGGCCTATTCAATCATTGTAAGATCTAGTTTTCCTCTAAAGAAAATATTACAATGGCCTAAAACATCTAATAGACTAGTTTAATGGTTAATATTTCTCAGAGAATTTGATGTTAGCTATGAACCTTAGCAGCAAATAAAAGCTCAGACCTTAGCAGACTTTGTACAAGAGATGACAACGAGAGATCTCACTCCTTTTGAATTTCTTAAATGGAAGCTCTATGTTGATGGAGGTTCATCCATCCAAGGATTTGGTGCTGGAATCATTCTCAAAGGGCCACACAAAGTTACTATCAGATATGCAATCCAGATAAAGTACAATGCCACTAACAATGCAATCGAGTATGAAGCACTCATCATGAGGTTAAAGTTGGCTACCATAGTCAAAGCTGAGCATCTTAAGATATACTCAGATTCACAGCTGGTGATAAACAAATTTAAAAGGACATTCTAGATTAAGGACCCGAGTATCGCCAAGTATGTCGAGAAAGTTAGAAAACTCCTAAAGAAGCTCGAGCAAGAGGGGGGATAATAGGAGATCATTTAAATCCCTAAAAGTGAAAATTATGAAGCTAATCTACTGGCCAAATTAGCAGCCAAAAATAGTTAAACATTTAAAGAACTCGAGCTCACTGAAGCACTAATAAAGCTAAGCATCGAGGACTTAGAGATCATGGACATACAGGAAGTAGCAGAATGGATGAAACTAATCATTTAGTATCTTGAACATGGAGTACTTCCAGAAGACAAGATGAAAGCTCAAAAGTTGAAGATAAAGGTTTCACACTACTCCATCCACCACAAGGAACTCTACAAAAGGTCTCTCTCATACCCATGGTCTAAATGTGTATCACCAAAAGAAGGAAATTATATGCTTAGGGAAATCCATAAAGAAATTTGTGAAGCATATGAATCTCATCATTCATTAATTAGAAAGGCATTACTACAGGGATACTATTGGCCTACCATGTCTTTAGATGCTCAAAAACTAACTCAAGAATGCCACAAATGTCAGTAATTTACCTGCCTCAGCCATAAGCCTTATAATCCTCAAATTCGATTGGGAGCCCTTAGCTTTTTGTGATATAGAAGATGGACATCCTGGGTCCCTTTCCTACCTCAACCTTTCAAAAGAAGTTCCTAATCATGACTATAGACCACTTTACTAAATGGATAAAAGTTAAAGTTGTACCAACCATCACTGAAGCTCAAATCCAACACTTTTTTTAGAAAGAAATCATCTGGAGATTTGGAATACCACATACCTTGATAACAAATAATGAGAAGCAATTCGACAATGAGAAATGTAGAAAGTTTTGTTTAGATCTCAGAATAAAGCTACAGTTTACCTCAATAGCTCATTCGTAAATAACAGACAGATAAAGATCACCAATAGAATCATTGTATAAGGGCTAAAGAAAAGACTTAACGAAAAGAAGGGGAATTAGGTCGACAAACTCAAAAATGTTGCTTGGGCCTATAAGACTACACCTAGAACCTCCACTGATGAAATGCCCTTTAGTCTAACTTATGGGATGGATGTAGTAATCTCGGTGGAGATTGGTTTAGCAAGTTACTGGATTAATAAGAATATGGATCAGGAAGTCAATAACATTAATGCTTAAATATATCTAGACTTACTTGAAGAGAGGAAAGAGTGGGCATCTATTGTTACAAAAGCCTGGAAGCAGAGGGTCATCAAATATCACAATCAGCACATCCGGCTAAAACACTTTAAAGTCGAAGACTAGGTACATAGAAGAGCTGAAATTGGCAAGGGTAACTCTGGTATAGGCAAGCTTGAACCTAACTAGGAAGGTCCTTATGAAGTCACTAAGAAAACAACCAAAGGGGAATACAAGATCAAAGATAGACAGGGAAAAGAGTTGCAGCAATATTATAACTCAGATAGTCTTCGGAGATATTATCAATAAATGTACTCATAATTTCAAGAAATAAAATACTTCATTTATCAATGGAAATTTTGTATTACAGAGTATTCTAAAAATAAAACAAAAATTATCAACTAAGTAATTTACAATTGAGTAATGGGAAGCTCAGAAGAAGGGAAAGTCGTATCATAAGACTCAAACACAAAGGCTGGATCGAGTCCAGCAGAGACAGCACTGGTAGACATCTTCCCAACAGGCCTTGAATCCTTTAGTTGCTCAACAAATTATTTATTAGTGTAGTATTGGTTGATTTCTTAGGATTCTTCAACTGCTTAGAAGAAGCCTTACTCCAAGCATCCTCCTTAGCAACTATTCTGGCCAAATCGGTGGGCATTATTTTATCCAAGTCTGTTAAGTCTATATTTGGGTTTTAGGTGAGCAAGACTCTCTAACATTCAAACTTATAGGCTTTGAGAAACCTCACAACCATGTTCTAGTAGCTTCTTTTATCATCCACATAGGATTTCTCAACTTCAGGTAGCTTCTCCTCCAAAGCCATAATTCGGGAATCTTGCCCTTCAATTTTGGTTATAAGTTGAGCTTGGTTGTGCTCCAATTTCTCTACCCTCTTCTGGCTACCTTAGCCTCAGATCTCACCTCTGCGTGCTTGGTTTGGCAGAGCTCTAATACTGCCTTTACCTTCTTTAATTTATGTTCAAAATTGATGGCTATAGTGCTAACCTTTGTCTCTTTCAAGTTGTAATAGCTTTTGAGATAATAATAGTTGTCCTTCGCTAGCAACAAAGCCTAAGTCATATGAAAAAAGAACAAAAGAGAGACAAGCATTATCAACTTAGGAACTCATAAACACAAATTAAATGGAGCGAATAATAGTTACCTCTAGTGAGTGTCCGATCATGGCATTGTACAGCTCCTCCTTATCCACATCTGTCCAACGCTGAATGTATTTAGGAAGCCTTAAAGACTTCGTAAACTAATCCCTCACTTGTGTATTCAAGATGCTTGGAGGCTTCATCTTTTTTAGGATCCATGACCTTACGTTCGGACACCCGATTAGCTTTAGTCATATAACTCTTTAGCATTTGAATCTTCATTCAGGGCTCACTTCTTTTGACCCTCAAGCTTCTCCACCTGAGAAGTTTCTACCACAGCTTTTCCTTTCTGGCCAAGTGCAACCTCAGAGGAGACCTCTGCAGCAAGAGGCTCAAAAATAGGAGAAAAGATCTGCACATCTTCTTAAGTCTCCATATCATCATCTACAAGTTGAATCCCATCCGAAAATCCAAAAAAGTCAACCATCTATAAATAAAAAGGAAAAAACATAAGTCAAAACTATACCTTCCAAATCTTAAAACTTAATAATAAGTTGTATGCAGTTAGGACAAACTCTCTGAAGGTATCTTCTAGATAAATTTTTAATGAATCTTAATCAGCTATGCCATAAAGATTAAGCCTCATGACCATCTCTGTATCCCTATCAGATAACCTTAAGGGTCGTTTCACCTTGTGGCAGTCATTAGACCACATCCATTGGACATTTACAAAGTTTGAATGGTGTTCAAAGATAAAAAAAAAAAACCTATGTCTCTACTTCTTATGGAGGTCTAGAAGCTTTACGAAAAGGCTATGGTTCAAAATAGCTGATAGAGAGAACATCAGCTCTCCCTTTTTTCTTATTCAGGTTGTAAAGATATCTCAAGACATCTAGGTCCAGCTCTCTACCCTCGTCGTGCATTAATTCTATAAAACCAATCAAGATCCAGTAGCTATTGGGATGGAGTTGCCTAGGAGCTATATTGTATATATTTAGAAAGCTCCTAATGAAAGGGTTCAAAGGAAACTTCAATCCCCCCTCCAATTAATCAAAGTATACCACTAATTTATCAAGACCTACCATAGGAGTATGGGCTTTGAAGTTCTTATCTATGATGTGTAGAGTGAAGTCTGTAGGAATGTTAAAATGTCTCTAGTACTATTTTAGCATTTCCTCATCAATCCTAGAGATAAATAAATCAAAACTAATTTGCTCTTGAGGAGCCATAGATCCTATTAAGAAAATATAAAGAAGTATGAAGGAGAAAAGAAGCTTCACCTGTGAAGTAAAGTGTAAGCTAGCTAAAAAAGGCTCTGAAGATAAAGAACACACATAAGCAAACTTGGAAATGGAAGAAGATAGCAAGAAAGTGAAAGTGCAATAAACAAATAGGTCTGATCTATTTATAGCATAGCAGAAGGTTCTGGAACGACCCTTGTTGCCCTCATGAACATTTTCATCTCTCTCATAGCATCAAGGGTAATTCTGAAAATGAGAAAGACCCATTAATCAAGTAGTTATTATCATGGCAGCTAAAATATCTCATCATATGACACACAAACAAACATAACGGTTACACAATTCAAAATTCAAAGGAAAATGAAAAGACATAGCGGTTGTTAATCTCGCTCCTTTAACTGCCAGTTGTCTCCTCCACTAGCACTTAAGGCATGCTTCTAATGCACCAAGATTCTAAGTTCAATGACTAAAGCTGGCATCCTTAGGTCACTTATATAGTATTAAGGTTTCAAGCATGTAAGCCTCGATCCCTAGCACTTAGCATTTAAGCCTTGATCATCTAAGTCTAATTACTGAAGCTGGCACCCTCAGGTCGCTTCTATAGTACTGAGGTTATGAGCATAAGCCTCAAGTTATAGCACCAAGCATCTAAGCCTTGATATTATCTAACTTAGACATTGAAGGGTTTATGGGGATCCTCCTTACCTCTTACTTTGCTTTTCTTTAATCCCTAGTAGAGTTCCAGGTCAAGAGTTTTGAAAATAAGTCTGTTGACCTTAACAATAATCAATCTTAATTTTGATCTTAAAAAACTTAATTTTAAGCATTTAATTTGTTTTTTTAAGTGTGTATAATTTAGGACTCTATTGGAAGTTAAAATGAAGCATGAATATCTTGGGCTAATTCGACCTTTAAGATTCAATAAGGCTTTTGACATCCTTAGAGCTTTATAATGAGAAAGTTATCTTCTTCACATTTAAAGTAGACATCTTGAGCTTTTTGAATTAGGCTTAATTTCCAAAATCCAAGTTCATTTTGGTATGCAAATATTGAGTCAAAATCAACATATGTAGTTGCCATTTTAGATTACCTAGCTCTTAGTATTTTAAACATATCTTGACCTACAAAAGTCCAATTGAGATTATTCAAAATGACATGGAAATCTAATTAAAATATCTAAAAAATTTATGAAGAAATTATAGGACAATTCAAACATCTCCAATAGAAAATTATGGTTTCAACTAGTGCATAACTGTCTGATAATAGTCTACATTTTAGATTGCACAACTCTTAGTATTTTGGACATATATTAAGCTACATAATTTTAATTGAGGTTATTCAAAATGATATAGAAAGCTAAGTTAAATATCTATAACTTTAATACATAAAGTATGGTCAAACTCGAACATCTCCAATAGTTAATCACGGTTTCAATCTGTGTACAACAGTCAGACAACATTACTTTCAATAATTCAAAATTATAAATGTTGGATTCAAAATATAGACATTAGACACATTATTTGCACCTCCAAAAAATATATTTTTAAGTGTTTATCTATATAAATACCTCTAGAGCTGAATGAAAGTTAAAACATTTTTTGCTTATTATCATTCTCTATCTTAACATTCATTAAAGCTCTCAAATTCTCAAATATTCACTCTTTGTTTATAAATTTGGTGAGAGTTGGTTGTGTTAGAAATAGAAATTCTCTTCATTTTAAATCTTGAGATAGATTAGTAGGGAAGTGAGATTTATTTCTAAAGGAATTGGTTTAAGTGTTATTCATTGAAACACTTGGGATTTGGTTTTTTGAGTGAGCCTTGAAAACTCATGTTGTAAGGTTATAAGAGTGAGCCATAAAAATCTTGTGCAATCTCAATCTTATGAATAAGACTATGGGTGATTAAAAATCCTAACTTGGGGATAAGTTAGGTAGAGATATAGGATTATTGTTGAATTCGAACTCCTTAAATCATTGTTCTTCATTCTTCCTTCTCAACATTCTTTCAATTCTTACAAAGAATTATTTCTAATTCTAATTTTTATTTAATACCCCTATTCACTCCCCCTCTAGGGCTTTTTCAATTGGTATCAGAGCTTGAATTCTAGGAACTTCATTGCTAGAATACAATATCATGGCGAGTGAATTACAAAATATTTCTTCACTTAGGCCATTCTTTGATGGTAGTGACTATCCTAATTAGAAGTTTAAAATGGAGCTATACATTGATTATGATTCCATTAAACTTTAGGATATTGTCCTAAAAGGTTGGGAATCACCTACAACTACCATTGATAGTGTGATAACTGTTATAGTAAGGAGTCAATGGAACAATAAGTAAAAGGAAGAAAATCATAAAAATAAAAAGGCAATGATCACTCTAGTCTATTCTATAACAAAGGAAGAATGAGGCAAGCTTCAACATTACATGTCAGCCAAGGAAATATGGAAGACCTTAGAAAATCATTATAAAGGCAACATGCAAGTTAGAAGCAAGAAGGTTCAACTTCATATGTATGAATATTAACTTTTCAAAATGAAGCCTCATGAGTCAATCATAGAAATGACAAATCAACTCAACGCTCTTATCACAACCCTCAAGAAACTTGGAAAGCATTCCTCTAAGGAAGAAGTAAACAACAAGATTCTAAGAATCCTACCTAAAAAGAATTGGGAATCTCGAGTTACTTCAATTGAGGAAGCTCAAGATCTCTCAACTCTCTCTACTAACATACTTATTGGAAAGCTCTTAACACATGAGCTAAAAATTAAGCAAAGAGGTAAAGAGCAAGAAGAAAAGCAAAAGAAGAAGAAGAGCATTGCCTTGAAAGCTTCATAAAATGATAGTAAAGAAGAAAATGTTGAAGGTTTTAGTGATGAAGATTACAAAATTGCCATGCTCACAAGAAACTTCAAGAAGTTTTTGAAAAAGAAACATTCATCAAGAACAAGAAACTTCAACAAGAAGTATGAAGGAGAAGGTAAAAAGAAAACCAAAGATGTTACTTGCTATGAATGTAAGAAACTGGGTCACATCCGAAGTGAGTGTCCCCAAATCAAAAACAAGAGCAAAGGAACAAAAAAGAAAATGGGGGCTTATAAGGCAACTTAGGATGACTTCTCTGAATCGAAAATGGAAGAAAAACAATAAAAAGTAGCCAACCTTTGTTTCATGGCTCTTGAAAATAAAAAAGAGGTACCATCTATGTCTACTTCTTCCTGTGATGATAATGATGATGATGATATTGAAAGCTCTATGGTAAGGAAACTCTTGCTTAAAAGCGAAAACTTATTATCTAAGAAGAAGCATTATAAGCATGAGTTATTTAGCCTAACCAAGGAATTCAAAAAATTGAAAAATGAATTTTCTAATCTAGTTAAATCAAATGATAAATTGTCTAATGATTTAAAAACTTCAAATTCCTTAGAAAATCAACTTAAGAACGCAAATAATGAAAATCAAAAGCTTTTTAAGGAAGTCTTAAATTTGAAAAATTCCATTAAGAAACTCATGAAGGGAAAAGAATATTTGAATAATATTCTTGACTCTCAAAAATACTATGGAGATATACATGGAATTGGATATACCAATGGAATAGCTTCTTTATCATCATCACATATTAATTTTATTAAAGCCTCAAATAATTCTGCTCCTACCTCAAAACAAGATGAGACTCAAGCTTTCAAAGCTAAAAGATCTCATATGTCAAACACTCAAAGAAAGTCTTATAAGAATCAACCTTATATGACATAATGAGATAAGTATCATACTAGGAAAACACAATCTAAACATGCTCACATATACACTAGACATAATACTCATAAGCATGTTGCATAACAAAATGCACCTAGACATATTGCACAAACCTATCAAAACACAGATTATCATTGCTAATGCATGTCTCGCATTATGACTCAAAAGAACTTTAGGAGACATACACCACAATATCAATAAAGGCATGCTTCACAAATTAGGAATGCATATCCTCCTAGGAGAAATAAGTTTGTAAATATTGAATGCTCATATTGCATGATCAAGAAACATACCAATAATGTGTGCTTTTATAGAAGACTGCACATGAACTTGCTTCCTACGAATTATCTTAAAACTAACTAACTTAGACCAAAAAAGGTTTAGGTTTAAAAGAATGCGTAAATTATCTTATATATATGTGCTTAAAGTCCATAAGATCAAAAAGCAAATGGTATCTTAATAATGGATGCTCAAGGCACATGACAGGAGACAAGGAGCAATTCAACAAGCTTGATGCTAAGGATAGAGGACATGTTACTTTCAAGGATAATGCAAAAGGAAAGATTATTAGCATTAGAGAAATTGGTAACCCTCAATCCTTAACTATACAATATGTGTTGTTTGTTGATGGTCTTAAAATAACTTGCTTAGTATAAGTCAATTATATGATATGGGAAATGAGGTCACTTTCTATCCTAAGAATTGCTTTATTAGTAGTCTTGATGAAGACAAAATAATTTTTAGTGGTGAAAGAGTTGATAATGTTTATTTTATTGATTTGAATAAGATTGATAACAAAGATATTAAATGTTTGATGTCAATTTCCCATGACACATGGACATGGCATAAAAGGTAGGACATGAAAATTTTGAGCTATTGAATTATCTTTATAAACATGAACTTATTATTAGTTTACCTAAGTGTGAATTCACTAAGAATAAACTTTGTGATGCTTGCCAAAAGGGAAAACAATCCAAGTCCTCATTTAAGCTTAAAAAATGCAATGTCCAATTCTAAGCCACTTAAACTTATACATATGGATTTATTTAGACCAACTAGAGTTAGTAGTCTCAGTGGTATGCACTATACATATGTATTGGTTGATGATTACTCTAGATTTACTTAGGTATGTTTCTTTACTCATAAGAATGATGCATTTAAACCTTTTGAAAAGTTTGCAAAAAGAGTTCAAAAAGAAAAAGGTTTTTGTATTTCTTCTATTATAAGTGATCATGGAACCGAGTTTGAAAATGAATTTTTCAAAACCTTTTGTGATGAAAATGGTATTTCATATGCATTCTCTTCTCCTAGAACTCCTCAACAAAATGGGGTAGTTGAAAGGAAAAATAGAACTCTTGTAGAAATGGCCAGAACAATGCTTTATGAGTATAATTTGCCTCTATAGTTTTGGGCAGAAGCCATTAACACGTCTTACTACATTTCAAATAGAGTTTTCAAAAGACCAATTTTGAATAAAACTTCTTATGAGCTATGGAACAATAGAAAACCAAAAATCTCATATCTAAGAGTATTTGGATATAAGTGCTTTATATTAAACACCAAGGATAATCTTGGAAAATTTGATTCCAAAGCCAATAAAGGAATTTTCCTAGGCTATTCTATTTCTAGTAAAGCATATAGAGTTTTTAATAAGAGAACTCTAGTAGTTAAAGAGTCAATGCATGTTGTATTTGATGAATCAAACTCACTTGATCCTAGAAAGGATATTTGTAGTGTTGATGACCTTATAGGTAATGATGAGATTGTGGAAACTCAAGAAGAAAATGCTAATAAGCCTTTAGAACTTGAAGGTCCAAGCAAGGAGGAAAATGAGGAAACGTCTCAACCAACCTTGAAGGATGAACTTCCAAAGGATTGGAAATTCAAGAAAGCTCATCCTCAAGACCTCATTATAGGTGACACTATAAAAGGGGTAACTACTATATCTCAATTAAAGTCTATCGTTAATTTAGCGTTCATTTCTCAAATTGAACCCAAAAATATTAATGATGCTTTGTGTGATGAATTTTGGGCCCTTACTATGCAAGAAGAGTTAAATCAATTTGAGAGAAACAAGATTTGGACCTTGGTCCCTAGACCGAAACATCATCCTATTATTGGTGCCAAATGGGTGTTTAGAAATAAGATGAATGAATAAGGTATCATAACTAAAAATAAAGCTAGACTAGTAGCTAAAGGTTATAATCAAAAGGAAGACATTGATTATGATGAAACCTATTCCCATGTTATAAGGTTATAAGCTATTAGAATGCTACTTACATTTGCATCATTCACAGATTTCAAACTTTATCAAATGGATGTTAAAGTGCATTTTTAAGTGATTTTATTAAAGAAGAGGTGTATGTTGAACAACCTCCAAGTTTTGAAAGCTTTGATTTTCCAAATCATGTATTTAAACTTTCCAATGCATTATATGGATTGAAACAAGCTCCTAGAGCTTGGTATGAAAGATTGAGCAACTTATTATTAAAGAAGGACTCTAAAGGAAAAGTTGATACAACTCTTTTCATAAAGAAATCCAAGCATGATTGATTAATTGTTCAAATATATGTTGATGACATTATATTCGGTACTACTAACCATTGTTTATATGAGGAATTCTCTAATTTAATGCAAGGAGAATTTAGGATGAGTATGATGGGTGAACTCAAATTCTTTCTTGGACTACAAATCAAGAAATACAAAAATGGGATTTTCATCAATCAAACCAAGTACGCAAGAGACGTTCTCAAGAAGTTTGGCATGGATGGAGCTAAAATAAGTAAAACTCCAATCAGCAGCACAACCAAACTTAACAAAGATGAGAATGGCAAAATGGTTAATGAAAAGCGATTTAGAGGTATGATCGGATTCCTACTTTATTTAACTCCTAGTAGACCCAATATTATGTTTGCTACTTGCTTGTGTGCTAGATTTCAATCCAGTCTTAAAGAGTCTTATTTAAAATCTATTAAAAGAATTTTCAAATATCTTTATGGTACAATGCATTTAGGACTTTGGTATCCTAGGAGTTCATCCTTTGACTTGATTAGTAATTCTGATGCGGACTTTGCCGATAGTTTACTATATAGAAAAAGCACTTCCGGAACTTGTCAATTTTTAGGACAATGTTTAGTTTATTAGTTTAGCAAAAAAACATATTTTAATTGCCTTGTCCACTGCTGAAGTTAAATATATTGAAGCAAGTCTTTATTGTTCACAAGTTTTATAGCAAAAATAATAATTGTTATACTATAGTGTAAAAATTGATCACATTCCAATCAAATGTGACGATATAAGTACTATTAACCTTAAAAAAATCTCATGCATCATTCTAGAACTAAGCATATAGACATTAGACATCATTTCTTGTGTGATCATGTTCAAGTTGGTGATATCTCACTTGAATTTGTTGATAAAAATAGTCAATTTGCAGATATCTTCACCAAACCTCTTAATGAAAAGAGATTAAAATTTATTAAGCATGAACTGAGCATGATTGATGGTTCTAGTTTATCTTGATTTTATGTTTAATTAATGGTTGAACTATTTTCATGTGAAATCATATTATGCTTATTGATTACTTTGATTGATAACTATTTTGATTATGATCTTAAAAATTTTTTTATAGTCATCAGTTTATATTTGGTTTATCTTTTTAATTTTTCTTTTGCATTTTGTCAAAGAATGAAAAATAATTTGAGTTTGCATGTGTATCTAGTTAATTTTTTTAAACATATATACTTTTTTTTTAATTTTCAAACTCCCTTAAAAAATATGTTTATATTAGTGACATATTATATTTTTATTTGATATAGGGGGACAAAATTTGTTTAAATATTGCATGCATATTAATATTGTAAGTATAGCTAATTTTATTGTATATCATATGTGACAAAAGGCCTTATTTTGCTTACTTTGTTTATGTATGACATAGATTTTATAAAGATTTCGTGTATCTTTGTTTTCATTTCCCTTTATATATCTCTCTTTTCTTTTTGTTTTTGACAAAGGGGGAGAAATATATTTGAGTTTGTTATTTGTTAGTATACATGTGTATAATATTTTATTATTGTGTTCATACATGCATAATTCATGTATAATTTCTTCTTAGAAATTGTTTTGATCTTTGATAAGGCATGAATATTTTTACAAAGATTTGGTATATCTTTACTTTATTCCTATAGGAATTTTTGTCCTTTTAGGTTCATTTCCCCTTATATCTCTTTCTTTTCCTTTAGCCTTTGTATAGAGAGAGGAAAATATATTATGGATAATTTGTGTTTATTTATTTATTTATTCTGATTAGTTATCTAAGCTCTATATGATCATGTGATAGTTAAGCTTGTTTAGCATCAATATTATTGTTATATGTATTATTTTTGTGATGCATTTTAGTGGCACTATATGTATATATGTTTGAATTATTTCTTCACATTGCCTAACATTTATTTAAATGATCATGATATCATATTTTATGTTTTTAATACATTTATCATAAGAATGCCATGTTTTTATCCCCTTGCTATATTTTATGTTGTTTTTATTTTTCTATTAAGGCTTTTGCTATAAATTGTATTTCTAAAAGAATATTGTCTCCCATAAAGTCTTGATATCCTTTTGTTAATATTTTGATTTTAATATATTTCTTAAAATCATTTATTGTTATATTGAAGTCTGGGGCAATATAGTTTATACTACCATTGTTGTTCATGTCTGCTTCCATTATTCCTATAATGGCTTTGTCAAAGTCTAAGTGTCTGGTGTCATAAAGTACTACTAGTACTTTTGTTCCTATACCTGCTCTCGCTAAAGTCCTTATTCCGATGACTACTAGTCCTAGGTGGATATAGTTAAGATGTCTATGTATCCTAAGTTGGTTGCTACCTTCCTGAGAAACTAGTGGTATTATAACTTCTTGTCCATTAAGGCATGCAATCCTAACATTTTGTCTTAAGGTTAAAAGTTGTGTTCTTCTTGTGAGGTTGTCTAAAAATTCTTGTTGATATATTGTTCTAGGATTTAAAGTCCTTAATTATCTGTCAGAAAATATACTTGTATCATTTTCTATGTCTACTGTCAATTATCAAACATGTCGAGTCAGCCATTTTTGGGTAAACAGATTAAACCACCAATACATCAAAATGATATTAGGCTTATCATTTTTATTTGGAGACATAAGTGGCCTTTTTACGATAAATGACTATGTTTTCTTTATTAGAAAACCCATACTTAGCCTTGTAATATCATAATATGCACTCACGAAGCGTGGTGAGAATTATAGGGTACCACTCCCATTGCCAAATTTTCCTGAAAATAAAATAGACAAACTGGAAAATTGCAACTGTAAAATTAAAGGACAATGTAAAGAATACAATCTAGACAGTTTCTTAATAGGAGAAGAAACAGATACTCAAGAAAATATTCTTGATTTTGAAGGATTTAGGGATATAGACTTAATAGACTTAGCAGACTTATCTAAGGTTAGAAAAACTTTAGAACAACATACAGAATTAGACAAAATAATTAACAGACTTGAAAAATTAAGGACTATAGGAGAAAATCCTACTAGACATTGGAGCAAAAACAAAATAACATGTAAGTTAGACATAATCAATCCTGATCTAACCATTAAAGCAGGAAAGATTAAATTTAATACTTGGGAGATAGAAGAATGAAAAATGCATATTAAATAACTCCTGGACTTACACGTTATAAGACAAAGTACATCTAGACACAAATAACCAGCTTTTATTGTCCAAAAAGAATCATAACTTAAAAGAGGACAATCTAGGATGGTATTCAATTACAAAAGACTTAATGACAACACACACGAAGATGGTTATAAAATCCCAAACAAAGATGTATTAATCAACAAAATGCAAAATGCAAAAATTTTTGATAAAATTTGATTTAAAAGCAGGTTTCTGGCAAATTAAAATGCATGAAGACAACATTCCCTGGACAGCTTTTAGTTTCCCTGAAGGACACTTTGAATGGTTAGTAATGCCATTTGGACTAAAAAATGCTCCATAAATTTTTCAAAGAAAAATGGATGAAGAATTTAGACATTGTAGTACATTTACTTGTGTGTATATTGATGACATTTTAGTTTTCTCAAAAACTAAAAAAGAACACATTGCACACTTACATTTTGTATTTAACATATTTGAAAACCATAGGATGATAATATTTAAAAAGAAAATGGTTCTCAATAAAAGACATATTGAATTCCTAGGCTCTGAAATAGGACAAGGAAGAATGAAACTCCAACCTCATATTACTAGGAAGATCTTAGAATTTCCTAATAAAATTGAGGAACTTAAAAAATTACAGGCCTTTTTGGGACTCTTAAACTATACCAGGCCTTTTATTAAAGACTTGTCTAAACTGACTGGGCCTTTATACAATAAGACTTCTATCAAAGGCCAAAGTCATTTTAATAATGAGGATATTAGAATAGTATAAGACATTAAAAAACATGTACAAAATCTTCCTCTGCTTAGACTTCCTTTAAACACAGATTACATGATTATAGAAACAGACGATTGTGAATTAGGATGGGGAGCTATATTGTATGCAAAACCTTATAAATATTCACCTAAGAGAGAAGAACAAATTTGTAGATACTCTTCAGGTATTTATAAAGAAAAAGGCATTACATCCTTAGACTTTGAAATATTGGCGGTTATAAATGGAATTGAAAAGTTCTATTTATACATTTGTGATAAACCATTTACAATTAGGACAGAATGTTAAGCAATTGTAAAATTTTACAATAAACAAATAGAAAAGAAGATTAATGCAAATAGATGGTTAAATTTTATAAATTTAATCACAAACAAAGTTATTAAGCCTTCTATTGAACATATAGACGGCAAGAAAAATACTCTTGTAGACAATCTATCCAGACTAATCTTTTAATGTGTTTACAGGATATTCCTGAGGAAAAATCCTCAGACACCAAAGAAAGACTTGGTTTTAAAGCTAAAGCTTAAAACTCAGACATTAAGATATTTCCATCTGGAAAAGACATGGGTTCTAAAAAACCTACAATTTACATTAAGACATATGCAACTGTTGCAACCATGAAGTTTGGTCAACAAGAATTGCCAGTTTTCAAAGACACTCATACTTTTAATTTTGTAGAGAGAAAAGATTGTAGTGTTCCTCAGCTCTGCATAATAGACAACGTCTAGAATCTCCCTATTGAGGAAAAGGGAATCTCCAAGAAAATGGGAGTAATTAATGCCCTAATTAATTATTTCCAAACATCCCAGACACCATTGGGTAAAAAATTCTTGTGCTATGTTCTTTATAATGATCCATATGGAGGAATTTACGATAATTGAACCAAGATTAATGAAAGAATTGAGGTCCATAAGCAAATGTCTAAATTTGATAAGACATTAAGGACACCAAAATTCAAAGGCTTTTATGACTGTAAAGAAGCCCAAAAAGACCTTCAGGACTTTCTTCAACCCAATACTCCATACTATATTGGCCCTAAAGCAAAAAAGAGACTTTATGATCCATCTTCCAGCTCATCTTTTTCAAAACCAGGAACATCTTATGCAAAAACACTCACTAAACACATAGTTCCTACAAACAATACAAAAATGAGACCGTGATGATAGAACACAATGTTCCATATTCTTTGAATACATGGATCGAAGACATAATGGATACATCATGGACAAAGTTCATTATCCTCTAAGAATTTCTGGACTTATGTCACAATGACCAGTTTGCTGAATGTAATGCTATTAATGATGGCATCTTTTGTGGTTATATTTTTCATTGTGATAATAGATATCCTTGCAACAAAGAACACCACTTATGTGGAAAGACATCCTCTTATCACTGTTAACTTATTTATTCATTCAGATCCTGTGGAATATGGGTTGACAGATTCCCATTTGGTAAAAAGTTCAAAAATGTTGAAATAAGCCCACTCCAATTTACTAGCATGGACTTTTGATAGACTTATGGATCCATGATCCATCCAACATCACTGATTTACCAAAAATCCTTGAATTTCCCCTACTTGAAGCAATAACTCATAATGCCATTCATGTTAAAATAACTGCGGTTCCCTCTGAAGACATAGCTAGACAGACAGAACCTTGCTATACAATGGCAATTATCCACACACTTGGACATCCAAGATACAAAAAGACTCCATCAGAACATCTCCATCCAGAAACTTCATGGACTTTGCCTCAGAATTTGTTGCCTAAAGCCCTAGTTCACTGAAAGGCTATGATAGTTGCTTATAACTTTTTCTTTAATATTAATGGGCCTGAAACAGACATTTACGACTTATGTGATGGAACCCATTATGAAAAATTTTATATTACAAAAGGATTATTGGAGTCCAGCTCTATCAGTTTCTTCCTTAAAGGATCCAATGAGTTTCATACTATTGTTAAAGTCTATGAAACACTATAAAAAAAATAGCAAAAAAGCAAAGACACAGATTCTAACACGCACTCCACTTCTGGTAGTAGACATTCTCCAATTAATAGAAGAACACAAATGGTGGACCCCTTCACCTTTCATGAAGAGAATAAAGACAGCTAATGAAGAAAAGACTACACAAAGTGGGCCAACCCACGTGAAGACAAAGACAAATTGTACTAATGCTTATCTTATCTTGATAAGCATCATTTTTACTTTTCTTGTATTGCCCTTCCACTAAAGGGTATTTTATGTAATTTTTCTTCTATCCTCCAGCTATATAAGGAGGACTCCTTTCTCAGTTAGAAAATAAAGAAGACTCTGATAGCCCTCTTTACTAAGAGCAAAGCAAACTCATAAGGGAAATACATCTCTTGCCCTATCCGTGATCTGGAGAAAAATCACTTCCTTATGAGCCAGGCAATATAAAATTTGTAAATTAGCTTATTCTAAAGTTATGTATTTCTAAGCTCTCTTTAGGGTTCATCCTGAGAGAAAAGATAAATAAAAGGAAGCTTTCTTCATTTTAGGTATTCTATTATAAACTTTTATATGCATGAATCTATCTTTTATATAATTAATCTTGCATGAAAAATTTAAATAAGTTATAATCAATAATATAATCCTTTCAAAATATATATGTTAAGGAAAGTAAACTAGTAGTACTCCTCAGTATTATCCTTGAGAGGAAAAAGAGTGGCCAAGAAGAGGCCTTATAAAGTACTCCAGTGGATAAGGATTATGAACGGGTAAAGTTTCTGGGAAACTCACTAGTTTATCCTTAAATATATAGGTTAAGTTTTATATTATTGGTTTATTTATTTAAATTTTTAATCCATTTGTTATATCTATTATTTAGGGTGATGCATGTAAACAAATTATAATAGACTAGCTGGAAATGAAGAATGCTTTTGATTATTTATCTGAGTATCTTATGGATGAATCTTTCTTTTAATATTTTTCTTGATTAAAATAGTATCTGTTCATGACCACTATCAAAAAAGTTTTACAAAATTTTTGTCTTTTAGATTTACAAAGCAGACAATCTCTAGACAAATTTAGACAGGAAGTACTCCATTACATAGACGTTGAAGACAATAATCACATAGAAAACCATGATATAGACTGTGATTGTAACGAAGTCTCTAGACGAATCTTTTTATTTCAAAAACTTGTAGACACATTAGACATATTAATTAGACAATTTCCTTATATCCCACACATACAAGCATCTGAACAGACTTTTAGTACAGAACCTTCTATTTCTCAGACCTTAGAATCAGACTCAGATTCTTCATGAATGCTAGACAGACAATCTATAGGATAGACTACCAAATAGCACAATAAGAAATAATACTTTTTAGTTTACAAGAAACTTACAGTAGACTCATTAAAATAAGCACATATTCAGATAGACTTAGGAAGCAACAGCTTCTAAACTCACTTAAAAAAGAAATTGAAAAGACAATTTACAAAATAAGATATTTACAAGATTGTCAAATAATCTGTACACTTTAATGAGTAGACAAGCCTTAGACAATATAAATCTAAAACTTTTTAAAGAAAATCTATTTTTACAAGAACGCATACAGACATACCTTGACCTAATCGTCAGACGAAATAATTTATATTTTTCTGGAATCAAGAACACAAGACTAAACCACAATATTACTATTTTGGAAGACTATAAGGTGATAATTTCACTTTAACCTAACATCAGGCATTTAAATTTCTTTAGGAAAATTTTTACCTTTAGACACTTGTAAATGGCAGGGTTTAGCGCCCGTCTAAGATTTTAGCAACCGTGACACTATTTAGGCTCAGGGCCTTAGGGAACACACTAACCACTGTCACAAAGACATGGCGTGGAGATGAGAAGTCACTACCCAGGGTAATCACTAGGAAAATTTGATTGGTGGTATTTAATTCTCTTAAAGAAAATTAGCACCACAACCAGGAGATTCTGGATACAGAATACTAACTTCTCTTAGTCTCGTGTTCATTTAGAATAATTTTATAAATGATTATTTCATCCTCTAATTACAAGCAATTTTATTAAACCCTAATTAACATCCATTTACCCAAAAAGGCAACAAGTCAATAAAATTATAAGTAAAAAATGCACTCAAGATCACGTTGTCCCTAAACTATATTAATTTTATTAAAAAAGTTAGCTAAATCTACATTTTATTTACAAGTGAACTAGAATAAAAGTGGGCCTACATTTTATTAATTAATGAGCCTAAATCTATTTTTAGTCTCTCTAAGATATGAGCTTAAGTCTATTCAATTTTAAAGAAAAATTAAATTAATGGGCCTAAGTCTAACTTGATTTTATTTTTAGTGAAATGTGGGCCTACGTCTATTTATTTTAAAAGAAATGCAATTAAGTGGGCTAAGCTAAATCTAAACAAGTTTTAATTAACTAAGTGGGCCTAAAATATAATTAACCTAATGGGCCTAGGTTGATTTTAATTATTTAAAGTCCTAAACCATTTTTAAGTCTATTTATTTAGTGGGTTAGACCCAACCGTGGGCTTGGGGCCCAAAAACATAAAAACATAAAAAACAAGCCCAAAATAAATAAAACACAAAAAATAGATCAAACAAACATTACAGTGATTTTCTAAAAAAAAAAACCCTAAATTAATTACATAAAAACCCTAATTAACTAAAACCACCATTAATTTTAATTGATTTTTACCCAATTGAACCTAATTACTAATTAATTTTAAAGTGCAGAAATTTAAATTTTTCACTATTCCCACTACTGGGACTATTACAAACTATGTGCAAAATTAAAATTAAATAATTATACACCTAGAAATTAAAATAAATTACACAGCATACAAAAAATGCAAAACAAAAATTAAAATCCTAAAAATGATTATTAAAACAATACAGGTTCATCCTTGGCATTCCATGGCTCTTCTGTTCAATTAAATACAGGCGATTTCCTCTTCCTCAATCCACATACAGACATTAAAACAAGAAAAACAAAAAAAGCAATCAAATTAGTAGTGAAATTAAATAATAAATAATTAACAAAATGAATAAAAATCACAGAAGAGAAGAAAGAAAAAATGAATGTTGTGCATATGCCCTTTTTGGCCCCTCAGATTAGGATTTTCACTGTTGAAATCGACTCAGTGTTGATTTAATTATGGACTGAGACTAAAAATCGTTGTATCATCTTCCTCAAATGAACAGCAAAAATTAGGGTTTTTAAAGAACCGAAGAAATCAAAGCTTTTTTTTTCTATAAAAAATCCTCCAACCAAAGAAACCTCCAGCCCCTGCCTCTCCTTCTCTTTTTTCTCCTTTTTTTTTCCCTGCACGCATGCAAACTCTACTTTTTAATGCATAGTCTGCGCATACTCAACTTCCTCCAAAGGAGGAACAAACCTATCTTATCATATCAAATAGCGTTTGTTTTGATTTTAAAAAAAATATCTTTTGTGCTTCTTTTTTTAAAAAAACCTTATCAGATAAAATTTGAATATTTCAACCAATCAAAACACTGAAAAAATTGATAAAAATAAGGAAAAAATACGCGAAAAAATTAAAAAATGGAATTATTGTACATCGGCATTGTGTAATGCTAGTCAACATTACACCAATGCCAATCTTAAACTTTTAATTACCAAAAGACCCCTGAAAAAATGACTTATTTGCAATCAAATCCTAAAAAATGTTACAATTTAATCCTTAAAGTCCAGAAAATCAACAACCAAGTTCAATTTTTGAATAAATTTCATCATAGGGGCTTACGTCGCAATTGTGCACAATTGCATCCTGAAATTGGGTGCTTATAGTTTGCCCTCTTTATCGTTGTTTGCTTGACAAATTACAGCAAAGCAATAGAAGCACACAATTTCAAAAGAAAGAAACTAGGACACTCGATTGTATCCTAAGTGACGGATTAATGCTCAAATTGTTGAGCAAGGTGTAGTGTTTGATAAGTCGCACTATATTTCTTATGGAACGTCTAGTGGACTTTGTGCAAATGAGTTTTGCTATATTCCTTGTGGGACGTTTAGCGATGATAAGTTGAAAACTTGCTATAGTTCTTATGGAACGTCTAGCAATGATGAATTTCATTATATTCCCTGTGGGACGTCTAACGATGCACACTATATTCCCTGTGGGACGTCTAACAATGTACACTATATTCCCTATGGGACGTCTAGTGCAATTGAATTGAATTTTGTTATATTCCCTGTGGGACCTCTAGTGTAGATGAATTGAATTTCATTATATTCCCTGTAAGACGTCTAACGATGCACGCTATATTCCCTATGGGATGTCTACTGTCGTTGAATTGAAAACTTGCTATAGTTCCTGTGGAACATCTAGCAATGAGGAATTTGAAAGTTTATGTCATAATTGCTATGCAGTACATAACATAATGAAGGTTATGACTACTATGTAGCACATAATATAATGATTTGAAATTCATATCATAGCTACTATGCAGCATATGAATCTTTGATTGAAATCATGCATGTAAAATGTAAAAAATGAGTTCTGTAATCTTGTTTTGTATTTTGTATTTGACATAAGATTCAGGTCACAAATTGATTATGCAGTCTTAATAATTCAATGAATTATTAATTTGATGAATGTCATGATTTAATTAGGAACATGTTCCTAATCAGAATGCAATTATGAACTAAATTGCAAGAAAGAAAAGATAGATAAAAAGTAAATAAATTGGAAGGATTAAAATGGGTATTCTCCATTTTATATATTCTTTCCCTTTTGCCAATCACTTCACTTCTCTTCCCATTCTTTTTTTCTTTTCACTTGATCTTAATTTTTTTCTTTTCTTGATTTCTTCACCATCTGTTGTCCGATTTGCAATCCATCTGATCCTATGGCCTCCTCATCACGCAGATAACACGAGGGAGCTAAGGCTTCAGAATGTCAAAGGATTCTGCCTCTTTATTTTCCTCAGAATAATATGGAACTTCGAGAAGACTTAACTATCTTTTCCTTGACTCATTTACATACCCACATATGCAGAGATGTGGGTAATGAGGTAACTTTTCTTGCTTCTGTTTATTTCTGCAAAAAAATTACTTGTATAATCAGTAATTAGAGTTACTTGTAGAGTTGAAATTGACATTGACATGTATATTGGTCAGAAAATAATATGAAAATGCATGATAAATTGAAATTAACTCTAAAAATATGAAATTTGACTCCTGGGTTATTAGAATGGAGGATCGGATGTCTGGAATTTCGGTTGGAATTCTAGATTTCTGATCAACTGGGTTAATGCCATTCGACATAGTAGATTGTCGATCAGTAATCTGGAATGCCGATCGGCATTCTAGATTACCGGTTGATAATCTACACTGAGATTACTCCAGAGAGGTTCTCTTTGACTTACTCCTTCTCTTTATAGTTTGAGGAGGTTCACTCTCCTGTTGATGCTAATAAGGAGACTGAGATTGCTCCAGAGATTGAGAGCCCTGAGCCCAGACCTAGTTCTGGACATCATGCTCAGCACGTTGGGTCTAGTCGTGATAGGGCCTTTATCGGTGCTATGCTTGGTAATGTCTCTCTTCCAGACAAGTCTATGTTCTACTGGGCTCCCACTGTTCAAGCTCCAGTTGAGTAGCAGATGCAGTTTGGTGATGCTTAACTTCCTAGCTTTTATCCACCTGATGCTTCTCATGTGAGTCTGTTTGCTTTATTTCTTATATGGATCTGTACACTTAACATTGATATTAATAAAATTTTACAAAACAGATTCCCCGGACACAGGCAAAGTATTTATATAGACTTGCCTCATCTCAGAGATTATTTACAATGTAGGTTATAGACAGTTGGTGGGTAAGCGCCCTCACTGAGATAATGCAAATTTATGCATGTTATGCATGTAATACATATGATATGGTATTTTCTGTGTATGCAGAGCTATTCTAGTGTCTAGAATGGGAGAATGAGATGCTTCGTCAGCAGCTTGCAAACTTGGGCTTTGATCCATATAGTACTAGGACTTCATCTGCTAGATCTCCAAACACTCATCATCATGATGACCTTACCAGAGGATGGAGCCCATGGCCTGATACCAGAGCATGAGATGAATGATTTAAAGTTTCTATATTCCTGACTTTCTGGGTGTCTATATCTGACTGCTCTCTATTATACTACTATTTTTATTCATGTATTGTCTCGAACACTGTTAGATAGAATTGAAACAATGTTTTGCACTTTAATGGATTTTTTTTTTTAGATTTGGTTACAGGAAAAGCTGAGCTTACTTAATGTACCTCCTAATCCTTTGACTTATCAACCACATTAGCTACAATCTCATCCTTTGAGAATGAAGGACAAATGTTCTATGGACTAATGGGTTGACTGGTTGAAGAAGATTTTAGATGCTGAGATCACATGGGTCTACCCTTAATGGAGATTGAAGTTCATGACTATTGAGTTATATGATCACTGTGTTCCTATTCTCGAGCTGCACTTCTCTATCTTTTTTACCCCTTTATGCCTTTGTCATTAATATGGTTGTCCTCAGTTCATCGTTACTATTTTGATCGACTTTGAAGGCTTTCCTTTGAGGCAAGATTCTCTGGATAATATTAGGAGCTTGTGGCCTTGTAGAGCCCTTGAACGGAACATACACCTGGATACTGATATTACTACTGATAACGATTACAAAACTTGGGTTGTTATCCAAAAGACAGAACCACTAGGATTTGCTAGGTACAAGAGAACTCAAGCTCTGTATGATGGATCATAAAGGAAGAAAAAAAGACATCACTAGATAGAATGGTCTCATAGAGCTAGTTTTAGGCTTTCTTATATTTTGTTATCCCTTCAAGTACTTATGCTTTATAATAAAGAAGGATATGCCAAGTTTAACAAAACTTCAATTTCAATTTCATTCATTAATTAGCGCCAAAATGAGTACATTTAATACATCACATAACTCATATTATCAGCTAGTCCTCATGAATTTCTAACTGAATATTTTTCGCTCATATTTTATTTCCCTAATTTTTGCCTAACTAGCCCTTTATGGGTTTTCTAATCAGCGAAACCATTATTTTTATTTATTTCCCTAACTTTTGCCTGTCAGCCTTTTACAGGTTTTCTGAATAATGGGAATGTCCTAACTTTTGTCTAACTAGCCTTTTCAGATTTTCTAACCAGCGGACTTTATTTTCTTTATTCTACTTTTATTCATATTTTTTTATAGGTAGTACTTCTTGAGGTGATCCAGATTGACAGGTTCCATAAACTCATTCCCTTCAAGATCTGATATCTTAGCAGCTCCTTTAGGTAAGATCAATTTGACCAAGTACGGTCCTTCCTAATTTGGTCTAAATTTACCTTTCGGATTGAACACCATGACTCTAGACTATTTCAGCACCATATCTCTAGCTTTAATCTTCCCAGGCTTAACCTTCTTGTTAAACGCCCTTGCTACCCTTCTCTGATATATCTGAGTATAGAATAAGGCATCCATCCTTTTCTCATCTAGAGATACTAGATGATCATATCTTTTCTGCACCCATTCATTCTCAGTTATTTTAGCTTCCATGACTACTTTTAAGGACTTAATCTCAGTTTCTATGGGCAAAATTGCTTCATAACCATATACTAATGAGAACGGTGTTTGGCTTGTGGAAGTTCGAGTTGTAGTCCTATATCCCCATAAGGCAAAAGGAAGATATTAAAACCAATCCTTGTAGTTTTTAACTACTTAGAAAGGATTTTCTTGACATTTTTGTTAGCCGCTTCCACTGCTCCATTAGCTTGAGGGCAATAAGGTGAAGATTTATGGTGCTCAATCCTATACTTTTATAGCAACTCTGTTGTTTTTGCTTGAAATTGAACCCCGTTATCTATCACAACATGATGTGGAATCCTATATTTGTAAATAAGGCTCTTCTTGATGAACCGTTCCAGCTATTTTGCTTTCAGAGTGTTGAAAGATTCTACCTCTACCCATCTCGAAAAGTAATCGATTGCCACCACTATGTATTTATGCCCATTTGATGTTGTCGGTCTTATTTCTCCTATGATATCAATTCGCCATGCTACAAAGGGCCAAGGGGATGATAAACTATTCAGCACTATTGGAGGCATGTGACTAAGATTCCCATGGATCTGACACCGATGGCATTGTCTTATCATCCTGATACAATCCTTTACCATAGTCATCCAGTAATACCCTTGTCTGAGTATCTTTTTAGCTAGAATCATCCCGTTCATATGAGAACCGCAAGCCCCTGCATGAATCTCTTGTATCACCTCTTCAGCTTCATCATTTTTGAGACACCTGAGCTGCATCTCGTTCGGCATTCTTTTGTATAATACCCCATTATAACTTGCATAGTTACATGCAAGAACACAAAGAGCATATCTTTCTTTTGAGGTTGCTTCATCTGGATAAATTCTCTTTTTAATGAACCTCTGGACATCATAAAACCAAGGCTTTTCTTTAGGCCCCCTTTGAACATTCATAATCTACTCACCCCCATAACACGGTGCTCTAGACTTCATGATTACTAAAGGTTTCATAATCAACACAGTTGCACCATCCCATATTGAAGAGAGTGTTGCACGTGTATCCGCCATCTAATTATCGTCTCTAGACAAATGGATAAAGAGACATTTGGTGAAATTCTTCATTAAGGCTTTCAAATAGCAGATACAAGTCTTTAGCCTTTCCTCTTTTACCTCTCATTCTTCATCAGCCTGATTGATGACTAACATTGAATCTTTATAAACCAACAAATCTTTCGCTCTAGCTGCCACAGCCGCCTTAATCCCATAGATATATGCTTCATACTCGGCCATATTGTTTGTGACCTTAAAATCCAATTTGTTTGCCATCGGTACGGTTTCTTCTTCTGGCATAACAAGAATCACTCCCAATCCAGCTCCTTTGTTGTTTACAGCTCCATCAAAGTAAACTTTCCACTCCCGATGTTCTACAACTACTAAGTTCTCATCTGGAAACTCCAAATTCCACTACTCTTCATGTTTGATCGCATTTTGAGCTAAGAATTCTGCGACTGCTCTTCCTTTGATTACCTTTGTAGTAATGTACTCTATATCAAATTCAATTAAGACTACCAACCATCGAGACATTTTTCCAATTAAAGTCAATGCTTGAAACAAATACCTTAGAGGGTCTAGTCCTGAAACAACCTAAACCTTGTACAATTGAAAATAATGCCTAAATTTTCTGATAGCCCAAATCATGATCAGACATGTCTTTTCTACTAAATCATATTTTTCCTCATACGGCAAAAATTTCTTGCTCAAGTAGTACACTGCATGCTCTATTCCATCTGACCCTTTTTGTGCTAACATTACCCCCATTGCATCCTCTTCTAAAGCCAAGTACAAAACCAATGGCTTACCCTGTCTAGGTGGTTCAGAATAGGTGGATTAACAAGATACTCCTTGATCTTATCAAGAGCTTTTTGACAATCGTCATTCCATTTAACCTGCTGATCTTTCTTTAAGAGCTTAAAAATAGGGTCATAAATATTAGTAAGTTTTGTGATAAACCTGCTAATATACTGCAATATGCCAAGGAATCCTCTTACTTCTTTCTCCATCTTTAGTGCCAGCATTTCCTAGATGGCTTTCACTTTATCTGGATCCACTTCAATTCCTCGGCTGCTCACTATATGTCCTAACAGTTTCCCTGAAGTAACCCCAAAAATGCACTTCTTCGGGTTGAGTCTCAAGTTGTACCTCTCGATTTGGGCTAAGAACTTGTCTAGGACTTTAAAGTGTCCTCCTCTTATGTTTGATTTGACCATCATGTCATCCACATACACTTCAACCTCCTTATGCATCATATCATAGAAAAGTGCAGTAACGGCTCTTTGATAAGTTGCACTTGTATTCTTCAATCTGAAAGGCATTACCTTGTAACAATAGGTCCCCCATTCTGTGATGAAAGCTATCTTAATCTTATCCATGACTACCATCATGATCTGGTTGTACCCGCAAAATCCATCCATTAAAGAATACATTGCACTTGCTGCAGCGCTATCCACTATTACATCAATGTGAGGTAACAAGAAGTCATCTTTTGGACAAGCTTTGTTCATATCCCTAAAATCTACACACATTCGTACTTTGCCATCTTTCTTAGGAACAGGTACTATGTTTGCTAGCCATTGAGGGTAGTCTACTACTTCTAGGAAGTTAGCCTGTATTTACTTGGCAATTTACTCCCTTATCTTTTCTATCCATTTTGGTCTTAATCTGTGCAATTTTTGTTTAATCGGATTGGTTTATGGATGAGTTAGAATGTGATGCTCTGCTATTTCCCTATCCAAACCTGGCATGTCTTCATAAGTCCAAGCGAATACTACCTTTCTTTTTATTAATATTCTCTCAAAATTTTTTCTCTCTTCAGGAGTTACATCATGTGATATAGAAATGTTATTTGGATTATCCATTGTGCCCACATTAAATGAATTAAATTGAATTGAATTAATGTCAAACATGCATGATCGATCAAAATTATAATGCACAGAACTATCAGGATGCATATTACACAAGTAAGCAAAACCAGTATTCATATCATTAACCATAGAAAAAACAACATCTTCGTCCGTATAAAGACCGGATGCTATTACATCAGTTTCTTCATAAAAAACATCAATGAAACTATCACTAATGATAGTAGCTAAGTCCTGGGGTGGTTCCTTCTCAAGTGGCAGACACAGCAACTCCTCAACAACATCATCACCCATCCTTTTAGTTACTTGCTTCATGACTTCCTCTTTGTTGTTGGCAACTAGGCTTTCCACAATCTACTCCTTGAAGATCTCAAACCTAGGGACATCTTTTCCAGCCATGTTAATAGATTCTTTGGTGCCTAAATAATACTTGCTTTCCGCTGGCTTGATGAAATTTTCACTTAGTGGTCCAATCCTTCCCAAGGGCTTATTTGTTTTTGCTTCTCCTTGTTCTTTGCTCTTCTACTAGTCGATCCTGCCTCAGTATATCCCAAACCCTTCGTATGGTCCTGGGTTTTAATGTTTAGGGGCTTAGGGCTTCCTTGTTCATTCTTCTCGAGCCCCTGTCCAGGTCGATAATTCATGCTTTCCATTATTTTTGCAACCCTGGGATCCATCTCATCAAATATTCCAATAACTTGGAAACCAGGCGGAACACACACTTGCTTCTGTTTATCAAGTATGGTTGCCACAACTGCATTGGTTCCAGCTTCTATTGTCACGACATCTCCTTCATGAGGGAATTTTATTTTCTGGTGCACTGTTGAAGGTACTCCTCCCAGGGCATGAAACCACGGCCTTCCCAACAGCAGGGCATAGGTAATAGGGATGTCCAATACAATAAATTCAACAGTCGACTCTACGGGCCCTGTTTTGACCAAAGCCTGAAATGTTCCCTCCACATTCCTGGTACTATCATCGTAAGCTCTGATTATGAGGTTTGAAGCCATCAAGTCATCTACTTTCAGACCCAAATTAGGTAGGATTTTTAGTGGGCATACATTTATAGCTGAACCATCATCCACCATCACAAAGTTTGTTCTCTTCCTTTTTACTTCAGCTGGGATAAATAATGCCTTGTTATGATTTCTTCCCTCTAAAGGCAAGTCATTATCTGAGAATGCTACCAGACCATGTTTCTTTTCTGTCACCTTTGCTACCATAGCCTTAGGCGTAGCTGCCATTTCAATGCTCATGTTCGACAAAGCTTTAACTAGAGCCCTTCTGTGGCTGCCTGAATGTATTAGTAATTTCCAGATGCTCACACTCGATTTAGCCTTCTTAAGTTATTCTAGGATCAAATCCTCTTTCTATCCTTCCTCTATTTCTGCATCTTCTGTTTCTTCCCTTTCTGCTAGTCTTTCATTTTGCTTTTTAGCTGTCTGATAATTCCTTCCACTTCTAGCAACATGATTCACATTTGGAGTATCACTCTATACATCAAAACTACCTAGGCTTTCTTCATTAGAGTGATACCAAACGTCAATAACTCCAATGATTCGGTCTCTTTTCCCATCCTTCCACACTTCCATTATGCATGTTCTTTTCCTTTCAACTTCCTTAGTTTGTCTGCATGTTGGCTTAATAGCTCTTCCACCTCTTCTTGGGACATTTCTAGGGTTAAGAATTCATCCTCTTCAAACTCATCACCTCATCCTGTCGGCACAATTGATTCAAAAGGGATGTCATCAGAAGTGGGTTTAGAATAGAACACACTGTAATCGAACTTGCCCGAAGGTTGTCCCAACGGATCTTCAACTCCTCTTAATGACTGCTCGGGAAGTTCAAGCTCTTCTTTTACTGGCTTATCATCAAACTCATCTCCCCAACCTAAGGGCTCAATTAATTCAATAGGGATATCAACAGAGGGTGGTTTCGAGTAGAATACTATATAATTAAACTTGCTTGAGGGCTGGCCCTATAAATCTTCTACTCCTCTCTGTGGCTGTCCGAAAGGTTCTCCATTGGGTACAGGGTTTAGGTCCTCAAAGGAGCTTAACACTTCTTCCTCACTAACTCTTGAGTTGATCATCATGGTGGCTGGTGGTGGAATGTTTTGGTAATCTGGGAAAGGGTTATTTCTGGTGTTTGGGTTGGAATTGGATTTCTCAGGGTCGGTGATTTTTCCAGAGTCTATCAGGTTTTGGATCTCATATTTTAGGTGAATGCAGGTATCTGTGGAATGGCCAACTACTTGATGAAACTTGCAGTAACTATTTAGATCATAGCTAGGGAGATTTGGATTCAAGGGTTTAGAAAAGGTTAAAGGTCAGAGCAAGCCTTTTTGGATTAGCCTCTCTAGGACTTTAGAGAGTGGTTGGTTGAAGTTGAAGAACCTTCGGGGTTACTGAACTGCATGCACTTCTACAGCTCGGCTAGTATTTCCTTATTGTATACCCCCAGTTGGGTAGTTTCGAGTTCCTGTGCCTCCAACAGTTTTCTTTTTCTCACTCTCAATTTCCTCAGCTTGTAACCCATCATCATACAAATCCATAAAGGTTTTGGGATTCATCATCTGTAGCCTCTTGACCAAATTAGGTGATACATTACGAACTATCATTCTAACTTGATCCTTCTCAGCTAGCTTATTTTTCATTATCCCTACTTTATTCATGAATCTGGTGAGGAAATTAGAAAAGGATTCATTGGGTTTTTGCTTAGTTAACTCCAAATCCCTAATTGACACTTCCAATCAAGGGTTATAATCATATTGTTTCAAGAATGCAGTACATAGTTCCTTCCAGTTAGCTCTAATAAACTTTTCTAACCCATGGTACCAGTTTATAGCCATTCCTTCTAGGGACAGTACAAACAGCCTAGCAACTACTGACAATGGTGCTTTAGTAGTGCTCATGGTTATGGTGTATTAACTCAAATGGATCCTTGGATCTCCTCTCCCATCAAACTTCTGCAGTTGAGGCATTTTGAATTTTTCAGGCAGCTTATCTCCCTCCATTTGCAGCATGTCATCAAAGTCAAAAGAATATCTCATTCCTTATCCTCTAATCAGCTCTTCCATCTTGGACATTGTTTGAGTCAATTCTTGCATCTGCTTGGACTCAAAGTCTTGGACCAATTCAAGTGATTCTCTCTTCACCTTTTCTACCATGTAGTTTTCAATGTCTTCAATTCTCACATCAATAGTAGGCACATTTCTAATAGCAGGTTGCCCCCCAACATTATTAGCAACAGGTGGAGGAACTACAGCAACAAGTAGAGCTCCTATAGTAGGTGGTTGTTCAATAGTAGCAGCAGGTGGAGGAGCTACAACAATAGGTGGAGCTCCTACAGCAGGTGGCTATTCAACAATAGGTTGCACTAGTCCGGCCAAAGCCTGTCTCAGTTCATCTTGCATCATAGCTCTCATGTCATCCATCAAAGCTCCCTTAATGTCCTCTAAGATCCACATCTATAATTGTTGTTCCATTTCAGTCTATTCAGTCTGCACTGATTCAGCTTCTAGGAATAGTGGGTTAATTGGACTCCCCTCTAGTCTCTCCAGTCTGTGAAGAATGCCTTGAGCTATAGAATTTGGACTTAAATCAACTCTGGTCAATCTACCACCTCTTCGTCCCCAGACATGAGAAGATCCAAATAAATCTATAATGGCTGCAAAATAAGGTATTAGTATGATGCATGGACTGTATGTACACATGTATGCATGATGCACATGCTATGCAACAAGTAGCAAGCAAGCACTTAGCACGTAGCAAATATCAAGAAGCAATCAACAGGAAACACACAAGCATAAGCCTACCAACCTTATTCCTCCCATACACGTGTTAAATGGTGAGTTTTTTTTCCTAGGATTTTTTATCTTGGCCTTCATATCAACAGGGGATATTAAGAGCTTACGTGCATGTCAGATCTCTCTTAAAGAAAAAAACATAGAAGCAACATTTCTAGATATAAAGGTCTAGCCTAATCCTTATTAGCCTGAATGAGCTTCAAAGGTATAGGCCTGGGCTTTTATAAATAGAAATACCTCATGGCAATTCAAACAAACAAGTATTATGGGTAAAGATCCTAGGGGAAGTAACTGAGCCATTATATGTGGTTAGGGTCTGGTGAAAAGTTAAGGTTCCTTAGCAAGATGATCTCCATTATGGACTTTAAGTTACAGGCCAAGGTCAGAGGGGCCCAGCATCCTTTACCAACTCGAGAGAAAATTAGCCCCCTTAGGGATTTGGGTTACAGACTCTGGTTAGACGAGACTAGTAATCTCTCTTGAACCGAATTAAGGCTAAAAGTGATGGTTAGCCAATTTACAACTCCATGAAGCTAGTGGAATCATGGAATCATAAACCAACGCTATCAGTTTAGTAGGGACATACAGAATGAATATAAGAATGAAATAATAATCAATAAAACAATTCTAAAGAACATAAGTAGAATCAGTATCTCTTATCCCCAGTAGAGTCGCCACTATAGACGGCGGGATTTAGCACGCATCCAAGATTTTAGCAACTGCAACACTATTTAGGCTTAGGGCCTTAGAGAACACACTAACCATTGTCACAAAGACATGGCGTGGAGATGAGGAGTCGCCACCTAGGGTAATAACTAGGATAATTTGATTGGTGGTACTCGATTCTCTTAAAGAAAATTAGCACCACAACCAGGAGATTCTGGATACGGAATACTAACTTCTCTTAGTCTCGTGTTCATTTAGAATAATTTTATAAATGATTATTTCATCCTCTAATTACATGCAATTTTATTAAACCCTAATTAACATCAATCTACCCAAAAAGGCAATAAGTCAATAAAATTACAAGTAAAAAATGCACTTAAAATCACGTTGTCCCTAAACTATATTAATTTTATTAAAAATGTTAGCTGAATCTACATTTTATTTACAAGTGAAATAGAATAAAAGTGGGCCTACATTTTACTAATTAGTGAGCTTAAATCTATTTTTAGTCTTTCTAAGATATGAGTTTAAGTCTATTCAATTTTAAAGAAAAATTAAATTAGTGGGCCTAAGTGTAACTTGATTTTATTTTAAGTGAAATGTGGGCCTAGATCTATTTATTTTAAAAGAAATGCAATTAAGTGGGCTGAGCTAAGTCTAAACAAGTTTTAATTAACTAAATGGGCCTAAAATCTAATTAACCTAATGGGCCTAAGTTGATTTTAATTATTTAAAGTCCTAAACCATTTTTAAGTCTATTTATTTAGTGGGTTAGACCTAAACGTGAGCTTGGGGCCCAAAAATATAAAAAAAAAAAAACAAGCCCAAAATAAATAAAACACAAAAAATAAATCAAACAAACATTACAGTGATTTTATAAAAAAATCCTAAATTAATTACATGCAAACCTTAATTAACTAAAACCACTATTAATTTTAATTAATTTTTACCCAATTGAACCTAATTACTAATTAATTTTAAAGTGCAGAAATTTAAATCTTTCACTATTCCCACTACTGGGGCTATTACAAATTACGTACAAAATTAAAATTAAATAATTATACACCCAGAAATTAAAATAAATTACACAACATACAAAAAATGCAAAACAAAAATTAAAATCCTAAGAACTATTATTAAAACAGCACAGGTTCATCCATGGCATTCCATGGATCTTCTGTTCAATTAAACACAGGCGATTTCCTCTTCCTCAATCCACATACGGACATCAAAACAAGAAAAACAAAAAAAAGCAATCAAATTTGTAGTGAAATTAAATAATAAATAATTAACAAAATGAATAAAAATCACAGAAGAGAAGAAAGAAACAAATGAATGTTGTGCATATACCCTTTTTTAGCCCCTTAGATTAGGATTTTCACTATTGAAATTGACTCAGTGTTGATTTGATTATGAACTGAGACTAAAAATTGTTGTATCATCTTCCTCAAATGAACTGCAAAAATTAGGGGGTTTTAAAGAATCGAAGAAATTAAAGCTTTTTTTTCGTCTGTAAAAAATCCTTCAACCCCTGCCTCTCCTTCTCTCTTTTCTCCTTTTTTTTTCCTCACACACATGCAAACTCTGCGTTTTAATGCAGAGTCTGCGCGTACTCAACTTCCTCCAAATGAGGAACAGACCTATCTGATCAGATCATATAACGTTTGTTTTGATTTCAAAAAAATATCTTCTGCATTTCTTTTTTTAAAAAAACCTTATTAGATAAAATTTGAATTTTTCAACCAATCAAAACACTGAAAAAATCAATAAAAATAAGGAAAAATTACGCAAAAAAATCAAAAAATGGAATTATTGCACATCGGTACTGTGCAATGCCGACCGGCATTGTCTAATGCTGCCAGTCAGCATTGTGTAATGCTAGTCAGCATTACACCAATGCCAATCCTAAATTTTTAATTACCAAAAGACCCCTGAAAAAATGACTTATTTACAATCAAATCCTAAAAAATGTTACAATTTAGTCCCTAAAGTCTAGAAAATCAACAACCAAGTTCAATTTTTGAATAAATTTCATTATAGGGGCTTACGTCACAATTGTGCACAATTACATCCTGAAATTGGATGCTTACAACACCAAGACATTTGGCACTAGTATACTTTCCAAAACAAAATTTTGAAAAAGTATCCTCCAACCCCCTATGGTATTAGAGCCCTTAGACATCAAACAAACTGGACAGCTCAGACTATAAAAATTTTGATTATTTAGACTTAGCTATAAATAGTACACATAAGACAATCATATCCTTAGAAAAAACAAAACATACATGTTTTTATAGACATAGTAGAGAATTTACACATTGCTTACACTCTACTAATTCACATTTAAATACAATAACAAATTTAATAATTTCATTAGGAAATTCCTTAAGCCAACAATAAGACAAATTTAACAAGACACTTAAGACTATTTTCCAAAAACAAATCCAAACATTAGATAATATCTCTGAATTAAAAAATAAGATTAATTATCTAAAAAATACACAAGACATTTTTAATAAAAGATTAGACATTATTTCCTTAAGACTTAGTAATCTTAAGATTGAAACTTCTGACACAGGAAAGAAAATTATTCAAGACAAAAAGCCCACAAATAAATTTTTATTTGTAGGAAAGCCTAAGACATCATGAGTAACTAAACTCAAACCCAAAAAAGACTCTTTCTAGGAAGATCCAGAACTATTAGGGAACAAAATCCTGATAATAGGACATCTTGGTTATTTCGTAGACAAAATTCCACACAAACTTTGGAACAGACAATAGACATAGAAAATGATACAAGTATATTTTCTGACAGACAATTAAGGATTTTAAATCCTAGAACAATATATCAACAAGGATTTTAGACAACCTCACAAGAAGAACATAACTTTTAACCTTAAGATAAAATGTTAGGATTGTATGCCCTGATGGACAAGAAGTTATAATACCACTAGTTTCTCAGAAAGGTAGCAACCAACTTAGGACACACAGACATCTTAACTATATCCACCTAGGACTAGTACTCATTAGAATAAGGACTTTAGTAGAACAGGTATAGGAACAAAAGTACTAGTAGTACTTTATGACACCAGACACTCAGACTTTAACAAAGCCATTATAGGAATAATGGAAGCAGACATGAATAACAATGGTAATATAAACTATATTGCCCTACACTTCAATATGACAATAAATGATTTTAAGAAATATATTAAAATCAAAATATTAATAAAAGGATTTCAAGACTTTATGGAAGACAATATTCTTTTAGAAATACAATTTATAGGAAAAGCCATGCGCAATATAGCCACATCCTATAAATTAGACCTAAGGGGACTGGTTGACATTATATCCACAACAGGAACCAAGATGATTCCTCTAAGACAAATAAATAGGTTTAAAATGGAATCTAGGACATATAAGACCAGTTAATGAGACATTAACCCCTACAAATGCTGAATATTACCAACACACAGACAATTCATACAGTGTAAGATTTACATACTGTGAAAAAGGCAAATCTATCATAGAAGAAGATATAGATGATGAATATACTTCAAATATGATGATTAGGACTTCTAACATAAATGAAAATTCACTAATATTAGTTAAGGGACAACTATGGGGTGAATCTGCATTAAGAAAAAAGACATATATTAAAACATACTTATCCAGAATTTCAGACTTTAACCCAGACAATGATGAATTTTGGTTAGACAAGGACTATAATATTCATAAACTTGAATATATAGACACTAATGACAAGTCAGACTATATTGATGAATTCCAAGAATCTTTTAATAAGATTGAAGAATTATTTTAATACAAACAGAATATAGACTTAGACATTGATTCATTAAGTATTGATACAAATAAAATCCTAATGAATCCTGCAGAAAGTACACAATCTAATCCAGCATCACAAACAACAACTAGAAACCCTATCTCCAGAACAACCCCTACACAATATAGTACAAGAGATTCATATATAGCAACTTATGATGCAGGCATCCCTCCTAGGAGAACAACAGAAGTTCAACCTGACACCTTACCTGTTAGGAGACACAATATAGGACAAAGATTAGTTCCTGATAAAGATTATTATTTTAGAAATCAAATATTACTTAATATTGCCAAAATAGATCCACAGGAATAGGACACTTACATAAAACAATAGTCATCATTAGTTCTAAGACACTACATTCAATATGATTATATTATAACTACTGGAGAAGACATGATTAATAAAGGTGAGACATTTCTAGGAGAAAGTGTAAGAGGAGCTTGGAAAACATACAAAAGAGAAAATCCCTAAGAACTTCAACATATAATTTCTCTATGACCAAACATATTAAATTTTACAGGACTCATTCATAGAATGGTAACAGGACAAGAAACAATTATAGGGTCAGAAATTAGATAAGAACAAGCACTTAGAGGCCTTGAACAACTACAACTTAATTCTTGGGAATACATAAAAGAATTTTCCTATGATTATTTACATTTAGCATCTATTTCACGAAATTACTTTTCACAAGAATTAGGAAATGGACTTTTCTTTAAACTTCTAAGAGAATTAGGACTTGAAATACACAACAAATGAAAGGAGAAACTTAGAACAATTCCTCTATTCATAGTTATAGGATGGGATAACATAAGACATAGAATACAACATATAATGCAAGTATTAAAAGACAAGTGTATGCAATAGCTGTACAAAAATAACTTAAGACACAAAATACTGGTATTGTAGAAAAATACACAGACCTCAAGCATATGAGTCTAGGTACTCTAAGACTAAATCCAAAAAACAATAAAAATATAAGACACATAGATCTCCTAAAGAGATTAAGAAAAAATCTTACAAAATTAGGAAATCTGATGAAAAGAAACCTTATCTCAAAAAATAAAAACATGTAAGAAGATAAAAAATAGATAAAACATACAAAAACAAACTTACTTGTTTTGCTTGTAACAAAGAAGGACACTTTGCAAAAGAATACCCTTACAAACATAATCTCTATACAAGAAATGCAGAGATTATAAAACAAACAAACATGAATCTAATACATGTAGACGAAGACATGTCAGACACATCCTCTATTTACTAAATAATATCATAAGAAATATATGAGGAAATAGAAAAAAACCTAAAGACTACACTTTTATAAATCAATTTGTAAAAGAAAAAATACAAGATAGTGATACAAAATCAACAACTTCTGAAGATGAAGAAAATATTAATTTTATGTTTTCTTATCTCAAAAACTCTGAGACAATAGACTGCTTGCATGATTGGCATTTTAACAAGGGACAAGACATAAATCCATGTTTTAAATGTAGACATTTTCCACATATAACTGTTAGAGCTAGATATATAAAATGCATGATAGAAATATGCAAATTATGTCTAGAACAACATTATCATACTATATTTCCAAGACATAATACAACTTATACACCTCAGACATGCATAAGTAATCAAAGACTTTCTACCTTAGAAAATAGAGTAGCCATACTTGAAGATTCTTATGACAACCTTTCAGAAGAAATTAAAAAACTTAAGAAAGAAAAACAGCAAGAAAAATCTACACTTATGGCTTTAGAAACACAAGGATCTCAAATAGAAAGTTCACAAACAGAAAAATTAGTATATCATAAAATACCAACCGTATGCAATAAGACACCTATAACAGAACTTAAAGTTTCAGTCCTACTAAACATTAAAGGAAAAGAAATAGTTTTACCAGCCCTTATAGACACAGGAGCCTCAGAAAATATAATAGACATAAGAATAGTATAATTTTTAGATAAAAATTCTATAAGACACCATCCACAAGGAAGAAAAAGTACACAATATGATGGGACAGCTTTTTGAATACATAAGTACATTACAAATGCACACTTAAATGGCTGATACCCATTAGTTAGCATTACAAATATGAATATAAAGTGATATGTGTGTGTGTCACTTAAATGGCTGATACCCACTAGTTAATATAAATATAAAGTGATATGTGTGTGTCACTTAAATGGCTGATACCCACTTAAAGTACACACACACATATCACTTTATATTTATATTAATATATGTTTTCCATGATACGAACCCACTAGACAACCTGCTCTAGGAACCCCCGTTCAACATGAACCCAAACCCATATATATATATATATATACACACACACACACACATATCACTTTATATTTATATTAATATATATTTTCTATGATACGAACCCACTAGATGACCTGCTCTAGGAACCCCCGTTCAACATGAACCCAAACCCATGCTCTCAAGAAAAGTTCAAATCAAGTTCCAATTCAGACATAGAGAACCTTCATCTTATGTTTAGTTAGTCCAAATAACAAAAGCTATATCAAAACTTTAACCTTTTAAACAATAACAAATAAGAAACAAAGGTTATTAAAAAGATGCCACAATCTGCTATCTGAATGTTAGATTGATAAGTCATAAAATTTTTCACATGGTTAACTACCAAGTAACCAAAGAGAATCCTCTCTAAATTTTATTAATCATCCATGATTGCATACCCTCTATGTTACATAAAATAAGGCCTTTATATAGGCATAAAGAAACTCTAAATAAAACCTAATTAATATCCTAACTAAACAAGAAAACAAAATCCTTCTTAAATAAAAAAAAAATATAAATCTACATAAATAAGAAAATATAATCCTAATTAAATTCGGATTTACTTATGTAGCACACTTTTCAACATTCTGAAGGCCAAATTGACTCCAGCCCAAAAAATAAAAGTTGTAGCTCTTGTTGTTATCTTTCTTTAACATCTTGAATTTCTTCATTTGGATCTATATTGATGAGATATGGCCCATTTACTTATGTATATTCAGTCTGCCCAGATTTATTCACTATCTGATAATCTTTCATAATTTTAGCTTAGGTATAAGACCGAATTAACTCTAGATGTCTTCATCAAAGTTGTAGATATCTTTATTAGCTTTCAAAATCCTCTTAAATAATCTCAATCCAAGTTTTATAGAGTGAGTTATGACTAAAATACTAAAGTATGCTACACAAATTACAAATTTATGCGAATTGCTCTTTTCTTGAATGAAAGTTGTCTTATTAGCATGAACAAACCTTTAACTCTTCCTCTTTGGAAACGAGGATCACATCATACCAAGTAGAGTTGTCCTAGATTTTGGTTTAATCATGAATTACAAAAAAACTATTAAATTTAAATTTATAGGGATGCAACCCAGACTTAGTTTACATCTAATTGTATAAGCATATAAGAGTTATGCATGTGCACGTATGTATAATTTGCTTTTGTTCTTTTTAAATCATTTTATGCAGCTCAAGCAAATGTTTACTTATGAACTTGAATCATAGGTTAGTTGTAATGTCAACATTTTATCTATTGTAAATCGAACGTAGTTACAAGTTCTAAAAGCTGCAATTCATCAGCAGAGGTGGCACTCCATTTAAGCAGGTGATCGCTTGAATGGCCCTTTTTTCTTACCTGAGTGGACAAGCATTGGCTTGAGGTAGAAGAGGCATCACCTCTTCTATGGCCCAAAAAGTTATAACTTTAACTGAAGTTGCAAAATAGCTCAAAATAAGGCCAAATTCATAACAAAACTCAATGCCTTTCATACCCATATCTCAAATTTAGTTAGCTACACATTTATTGTATGTTAAGCTTGAATAATCTAGTGATTTCCTAACCAAAGAGCCATTTTATGGTTATCTTCCTTATTTCAAATCATAAAAAATGTGCATGAAATGCTAAACATAAGTTTTCATAATTGATTTAATAGAATTTTAGTTTATTCTTAATTCATCAGTTCATATTAAGAACAAGAAACATCAAATATGGTAATTAACAACCCATAAGCAAGAATTTCAATAACAAAGTGGTTTTGATTAAGAAAAAAAAGATTAAGAATAATGACACGACTTAAAGAAGAAAGAATCAATGAGAACCACTCATATATTTCAGCAAAAACTTGCTCCTAACTCACTTTGCTTTAAGCTTGAGGACCTTTTAGAGAGAATTTTATCTCACCAATCTGTCCTATTTTTTTAAGGATAATGTTCCTTATCACTACTTGCAATAAGGAATAGTATATCACAGGGGGAAATCCCAAAAATAACCCCCCCCCCAAATAGATAGCCCCCTGTATTAGGGGGCAAAAATGAAAGAGAAAATTTTTTTTATATGGATCTAGGTTGTAATTTTAGAGGGACTAAAATGAATATTCATCACAACTCGTGATGTCACGAATTGCGACGTCTAGCGATGTCTATCATTGTCCTTTTTTTAATGTTCTTTATATAGGTGTCACGATCTAAAGAGAGGAATCTCTCATGCATCTTGACACCTCAACTACAAAATGCTTCTTAGTCCCTCAATCTTTTCTTGCACTTACTTTAAATCCTTTTTTCTTCTTTTTATAAATTAAGCCCCTTTCATTAATTATTTTAATCAATTTAGGCCTTATTTAATCATTTATAAGATCACTAGTTTAGTATATTCAAGGATATTAATTTGACATAAATTGGTTGACACCTCAACTACAAAATGCTTCTTAGTCCCTCAATCTTTCCTTACACTTACTTTAAATCCTTTTTTCTTATTTTTTTAAATTAAACCCCTTTCATTAATTATTTTAATCAATTTAGGCCTTATTTAATTATTTCATCATTTAGAATATCACTATTTTAGTATATTCAAGGATAAGAATTTGACATAAATTGGTTGAAAAACATTAGTGATTTTAATAGTTTTAAATAAGTATTTTAAAATCAACATGCATTTATAAATATTAATTAACTCAATCATATCTAATTATCCCTCAATCTTATTTTTAGGATTTTACAATTAAGCCCTTTGTTGTCTTCCTCTGCACTGAAATTCTTCATCTCCTACCTTACTATGTATGTTAATTTATAAAATGATTGTACTCTAACATTTTAGGTACTGTAATAGTGTGAAAACAATAATTTAAGATCTTGGATATGATCTTTGATTGTATTGTTTTCTTATGGATTTGATGAATATTATGTTGGAAACATTTATAGAAATTGTATTGTGAATAAAGTAGTATCGATTAAATACATATTTTGGGACTGTATCTTGTATTCTACAAGCTTTGGGTCTAATGCGATATATGGGCAACCTTACTAGATTTTTATTAGAATTTTAAGTGTTATATAATTGTAAGTTAAAAATTCTTAAAGGCTTAATACGGGTTCTAGAAACTTTACATTTTTCCATTCCTTGATATGGTCACCTGCCTTTAGGGGTTCAAGTCGTAACATGGTCATCTACTTAAAATTAAATTCTTAAATTTTTTAATAGCTTTCTGGTACCATGCTTTTTACCTATGGGTCTAACATTTTATACTCATAATAATGTTCATTTTATTATTATTCATGTTATGTAACTTGTATTATGCAGGCACAGTCTCGTAACCTCTTATAAAATTTCCAATACTTATATAATTCAGCAAATCTTTAAACATTTATTTTTCAATACCTTTTCTCATCATCATACACATCATAATAATTTCTATATGACCCCGTTGTACTTATTTTGTTAGCCTCTTAAGCTCATGCTCATGTCATATACCATAATATATTCTTTACAATAATCAATATCAATTCATTTAGGGAAAAACACAATTTAGAAATGTTCACAATTAATTTTAGAGTGCTACACCATATGCATAAGCAAATATCAATGAGGCCAGTACTATCACCATAATAAAGGTTATCATAATTTTTATTCATTCAAATATGTTGACCTAGCCCTAAAGGTTGTGTCTATATGATCCCAAAGAATCATATAACAAACAAGGCCTTTTCATATCATATCACTCACTCAAATCTAATGTTACATTTCCATCGATTCCTCTCAAATTTCATATCCTATTTATGGTCTTCCATTTTATCATATATAGTGGAAGACTATATACATAACACTTTATGCCAATTCATTAAGCCTTATTATGTCCGTAATATGTACTTACTATCTCTTAGTGTTATATGTGCTAGTGCCAATGTATTATTGTCATTGTTATTTTGTTTCCATGGAATTTTGCACATTCCCACTCATCATTTGTATGTTGATATGTATTTGACCTTAAAATTGTATATTTTCACTAAAAATATGTAAACTTTGGAGATTTTATTATCAACATAGATGTTTTAAAAATTTCATAGATTATTTAAGAAGTGATCACATTTTAGGTCAATTAACCCTTTAACACTGATTTAGTATCAGGGTTAGGTGTTGAGAATAATTTCTTAGCAATATTTTACACATTTCAGGGTGTAGTTAAGTTTTCACAACTCCAAAGGTGTTTAAGCTTTAATTATAGATAATAAGATCTTTCATTAATTAAAGTTGATACCCATATATAAAATTAATTTTTGCATACAATTTTTTAATAATAATACTTGAAAACAACATAAGTCCATACTTAAAATAGTGGATATCAAATTCACTAAGTCTTTCATTTTTCTTAAAACTCAATATTTTGAATAAAAAGTGTGATAAAACCCTCTTATACATTATTAGATTTAAAATAAATAATTATCAATTATAAAGAAGACTTCCTCAAACTTGAATAATTTCTTTATAGTTTATACATTTATTTTATATTTATAGTCATATATTTAAGTATTAGTGCTTTATTCATATGAATCAAGCTTGAGGATACAAGATTTGGTTTCAATTATAGCTCATAGAGGCAGTTGTCTTATTTGAATAAGTGGTCACCTTTTCATATCGGGTAATCAGCTCTTTCAAATAAGCAATCAGCCTTTTGAGTCAAGTAATCACCTCTTGAAATAGGCAATCGGCCCTTCGAGTCAGGTAATCACCTCTTTAAACAGGCAATCAGCCCTTCATAAGGGCAATCTCGTCTACTCTACATTTAATTTCATAGCTCTCTACTATTGTTACAAAATTCCTAAACCAATTTTAATGTTAGACACTAGAAAATGCAATTACATAATTCTCAATCCTTTAAAAAATCATCACATGCTTAGCTTCAGCATCTTAATTCATTATCTTGACTTTATTAAATTCTCATTCATAAAATTTAAAGGACTATTTAATATATTCAATTCAAACTTAAACCAATGACAATAATAACAAAGTTTTAATCAAGCATTACATCATAGTTCCCAATAAAATAAATAAAATTTTCTAAGAAGAAGATTATAGAGTTTAAAAGAATAAAAGTTTAAGAGTTAATTTACAATTTCTAATAATAATCCAAGCTTTAAACTTACATTGATCACTCTTTCTCTACCCCCGTTTAATTCTCTAAGATTTTAGAATCCAAAACTCCATGAATCAAAATTTTAAGAAATCCAATTCATGAATTCATACTCAAACGATAAAGATATCTAGACTAATTTCACATGCATGTTATTCATTTTACCTTAAGGTAGGAAAATCTTAGCTAAATTCTAGCTTAGCATACCTCCTCCTTTCTTTATCTTCTTTTTCTCCTTTTGTGTTTAAAATAAGAAACATTCCTCTTTCTTGGTTCTGCATTTTTCAAGAACTCAAGTCTTTTTTAACCTTAGTTTTGGACAATAGGCATCCTTGAGTAGGGATTTGTTATCCTATTTTAGGGAAACTTATCCCCAAACATAGCTAAATGCAGATATCTCACTTCCCTCTTCTCAATGATTAAATTTTCACTTCTTTCCTCTTTATTCCTCCTTTCATTTTACTTAAATCCAATTAAGTTCTTAGCTTCTTTCAATTAAACTGCTCCATTTTCATTTTTAATTAATTAGCTTCTTTCCTCTATCAGCATATATGGCACGAAATAGCGAATCAACATGTGTCATATAATAAGGGTTTAACTAATAAAAAACTATAAGTAAAGGTGTCAAATTGATAAAATATGACAAGTACAAGGGAGTGGTAGATGTATTATGTCATCATATTAGTGCAAACAAGTGCATTTTAACCAAGTTCAAATGTTAAAATGGCAAAATTATAATTAGTTGAAGTGTCAAATTGACAAAAAGTGACAAGTACATGTGGCCATGTATGTATTACGCCTAATGAAAATACATCAAGGTGATCTCATCTCATATGCTTCATCAAGACATCAAGGTGATCTCTAATTGGTCATCAAACACTAATGACGAATGTAATTAACCCTAAAAAAAGTTGCTAACTAAGTGTTTCCTCATTGTCAACCAAACATATAACAAATTTCTTCGGAGTTGGTAGCTAAATGGATCTATTAACAAAGCAATGTTTAAAATTAAAATGAGTGAAATTTTAGCCACAGTGTTCTCACTAGCTACTTTATCTTTATGTTGCAATGTGTATACATATAGTTATGATAGTTTTAAATTTCAATGTTTGGCTAAGATTTATCCGTATACAACACTTAACACAATAATGTAAAATAATGTACCTTTTAGCATTTTTTTTAGGTTGGTACCATATTCTAATCTTTTGTTAATTTATTTGAAGGTTTGTTAATGGATGCGTAAAATATATGGATAAATACACAAATGGAAGTGGACATTCATCAATTGAGATCCAATATTTTTGCAACATGAAGGAAAAAAAAAGAGAAAATTTGTTTAAAATAGTTGGCAAAACCCAATATTTGGTCCCTCAACTTTTTAACTTTTTTTCATCGAGTCCTCCACTTTCAATTTGGCTTTATGTTGTCTCTCAACTTTTATTTTGCTCAACATTAAGGACATATTAAACATTTCAGTCAAATAGAAAACAACAAATGTGAACTCTTTTATAGTTAAGCATTTTTTAATAATATTAAAGCCACGTCATAGCCACATGTGAAAGATGAAATGTGAAGCTTCTTAAGGAAGCTTGTAACAAATAGAAAGGAAATGTTTGAACAGGTCACAATAAACTAATAATACTATTAACTCTATTTATTCTGAGTCTTTGTAGTATAAAGGCTTTGTTTTAATTTGCGAAAAATGCATTAAAAAAATTTAGCCAATAATCCAGAAAAAACCATTCAAAAAATTGCAAAATTATGATAAACTTAATGGTTAAATTAAAAACTACTATCTATGCTTCTTGTATAAATGCTAAATGATGGATCTTTCATGCATGAAATAATATAGAGACACAAAATTCAACAAGTATAGGGACAACTTGTATTTAATTTCTTCAAATATTTAAGATGGTAAATTATTTCATGTAATACTTCTAGCATCCTACCTTCTTCAAAGAAAGAAAAAACACCTTCAATCATGTCATCATCGTCACCATCTTCCTCAGTTTTTTCTAAGTTACAAGGATTATTATTGTTGCCTGTAAAACTTTCTTTGATTTATGACATTCATTTAAGGCTGATAATTTACAATAACTCTCTTAAAACAACTACTGAAAATCCAATGAATCATTTGTTGGCCCTTCATCTTTAATGTTCAAGCTCATGTCAGAATGATTAGAACTTCCATTTGAAGCTTCATTAGTCACACCACTATTTGACAACTGCACTTCTTTTGCAATTGCTCTTCTAGAAGAAAGTGAGCCATTTGTTAAAGATGTCGAGTTACTATCAATCCATAGAACTACTATCCTCAGGGGAAATACCCATTTGAGATTGCTTGAATGAAATAATCACAATCGAAGTTCACAGTTGAAACTAAAGAACTAATCAAACCAAAAATCAATCTAATCTTTAAAACAAAAAATAGAGGCTATTGTTTGAGCTCAGAGAGATTTAAATAAGAAGAAAATTTGAATAAAACAAAATAAGAAAAAAAAAATCAGCCATTATATACTAGAAGCAAAATGATGTGTGATATGTTTGAAGGATTCTTTTCAGGTGCATTCAACTTTGAAAGTGTTATTTTCTATCATCACTTTCTTGAGAAAATGTTGGAAGAAACCACAACATTTTTTACAAGCTTCGCTAAGAAACTTCACATTTCATCTTCCACATGTGCCTATGACATGGCTTTAATATTATTAAAAAATTCTTAGTTGTCAAAGAGTTCACAGTTGCCTTTTTTTATTTGATTGAATTGTTTAATATGTCCCTAATGATGAGCATAATAAAAGTTGAGGGACGACATAAAGCCAAATTGAAAGATGAGGACTCAATGAAAAAAAAATTTGAAAAGTTAAAGGACTAAAAATTGGGTTTTGTCAAAATAGTTTGGCACAAATCGTTTAATACAAATTATAATTACTAATGTACCCTTAAGCACACTGGCTCAAATAGATTTCACTCTAAAAGGAACTTTTTTTTTTTTTTTGAAAAAAAAAAGCAACTAAATATTTAGAAGCCAAAATATGTAGAAATAAATCAAATCTTACCCTAAAGTTGAGCCAAAAAAGTTATCACAACCTAAACTCAAAAGGGGCATATGACCGGCACTAGGAAATGAGAATACCTAAAGTACTTGAAACTTATAGTAAGCCTTAATGAAAATTTTAATAGAATAAACATGATAATAAAATGACATAATTTAAAGAAAGATAAAAAAGCACAATTGAATTAAAATCTAACACAAACTTAGAATATATATATATATATATATATATATATATATATATATATATATATATATATATATATATATATATATATATATTCTTTAGTACACGTTCTTCATACATATGACAATTCAAAAATACAACGTAATAACTAACCATTCCACTTCTACTACGACGTTCTAGATTTTAAAATACACACATGATAATAATATTTATCAGATAAATCTATATATAATAGCCAGAGAAAAAAAAACCCGGCATAGAGTAGACTGACAGACAAGTGACTCCCGAGATCCTAAAAAAATAATTGAGGGAAGTCAAACCTCACTGAGTAAGTTAATAAAAGAAATGTATGTGGTTTGAAATTCTCCTTTAAAATGTATTTTATAAAAATAGAATATTTATAGTTTAAAATTTAAATCATTTGATTTATTGAAATACTCTTTTACCAAAATAAATTATCTGAAATCATAAAACACCAAATCAGTATAATAAACTTTTATTAAATTATTTTATAAAAAAACTAGGTAGAACTGTGGTCCACAATTCTAATAGTCTTTCGACTCTCTTATAATCTAAAAACTGCCAGTTCCTGAAAGCAAAGCATCAACCGAGCTATCAGCCACAGTCAATCACTTAAACCAATATTTACTGGCAGCTCCCGAGAGCAAAACATCACCAAGCTACTAGCCCCAATAATTATAAACCATGCCTGAGAGCAAAGCATCACCGAGCCTTATACACAATCTCATAAAATCTTACTCGAAAGCAAAGCATCACCAAGCCTTTTTAACCATCAACACTCACTCTCAATCCTACCAGTGCGCACACAGTCTTGATGAAACCCTCAGATAGCCCGTTTTACCATAGTTTAATTTAAAATAAATAGATATAAATAAACAAGAAAGATTACAATAAATTAAATTAAATTAAAATAAAATAACAATTAACTAATCATATAAAAATTTTAATATAAATTTACTTATTTTATCATGGTAATCAAAAGGAGAATTTCATTCAAGTACAACTATACATATTTTAAATAATAAAATAATTCTTTTATTAAATTCTCCCTTTTTATCATAAATCAAAAAATTTATATATATATATATTAATTTAAAACACACAACACACAATTCAGTTATTAACTTACAGTTGGAATGCGCTCCACTACGCAATCACGCTCAACCCCAACTAGTTGACTTGGCTGGAGGCACAGCTAAGAAGAAGAAATAAATAAAAATAGAATTCCTACAAATTCTATATTTTTAAAGAAAGACTCAATTAAAGAAATACGACTCTATTAAAATAGACCTGATGTCACATTTTACGAGAAATCTATAGAAAATTCAGCAGAATTTTCTCGCTGAATTTTCTCTGTAAAACATACATCTTTCTACATGAAGTACAGCCAACCCTACATAAAAAAACACTTCAAAATTTACAAATGCTCACCACCTCGGATTGAGATTTCAAACTACACAATTCTCAACCGAGGATCACAATTCACAATAAAAGTAATATTTAAAAAATAATAATAATAATAATAATATACCAAAAATCATCAAAAATCATCAAAATCCATAAATATCAATAAATAACCACAATACAACATATTTAAATATAAAAAACATTAAATATAATTATTTTCACATTAATTAAATAAAATCTCAAATAAATTATATAATATTAATAAAAACTCAATTTTTCAATTATTCAAAATAAAATATTTAAATAGTTTAAATATATAATAAAAATAGTTAAAAACTCATTTATTCACAAAAATAATAAATAAAACTATTAATTGAATATATTTTTGAAAATTATTTTAATACCATTTATTATTCCAAAATTATTTAAAACATATAATTTAACTATAATTTCAATAAAAATACATAATTTACCCATTAATCAAAAATTCACATAGCACTAAATATTTTCCAAAAATTACTCAAAATTACTCAAAATTATATTCTCACTTCTAAAATTAATAATTTAAATTAACTATACTAATTTAACATAATTTCACTACAAAACACATAAAACGCACAATTAATAAAAATTCATTTTAATTATCAAAAATACAATAATTATGCATAATTCAAATAAAAACAAAAAAAATAAACTAAAAATATATTTGAGAAGCTTAAGATGTATATGACAACATTACCTAAAGAAATAATCATGAATCAAACACAAATAAGCTTAAAAAAATAAAAACCCTAATTGGCATAAACTAAAATTTGGAGATATCTAACTAACCGGACGTCGTAGAGTTGAAATAAGTTGAGAAAGGAGTAACCCGTGTCAAGAGGAGTCAAATAAGCCCAGAAACACAAGCTAAAGTGACTGGATTCTCACAAAAATCACTGTAGCAACCGTACAAATTTCAATAACTTCAAGGCTTCTGGCGGCGACGGAAAGGTGAGGGGAGGAAGAGAGGACGACGACAAGCTTCATTGTGGTCTGTTGTGGCTCAGGCGTGGGTGGTGAAGCTTGCAGAGACCAAAAATGACAGAAATGGAGAAGGAAAGAAAAAAAAAAGTGGGGAAGGGAATAGTTGACCCAAAAATTGACTTGACTTTTCCCTTATATATATATATATATATATATATATATATATATATATAAACTCAATACCTAACACATATATATACATATATATACACACATATATGTAAGTAAAACAATAATAACACTAACAATAATAATAATAAATAATAATAATACTACTACTAACTTCCAAATAAATCATTTGCATAAATAAAGTATTTAACGTAAAATAAACTAATACCATTCACAAATATTGATAATATATAAATAAAAATTTAAAATATTACTAACACTACATATGTCAAAATAATTTTTAATAATTTAAAATAAAGGTCATTATAAAAGTAGTCTAACATTTCAATACTATAATCTGTGCAATTTTTTAATGCTTAGTTTAAAAACTTTGAACTAAATAAATAACAAAAACTAATCCTTTAAAATTCATCAATTATTGAATTTTATTCAATTAAAAGAAATTATTAGGACTGATTGATATTTATTCTTTCAAATTTTTTTATTTTTATACATTTTCAAAACAAAATTCTACTAATAAATATTAATTTTTACTATTTTATATTTTGAACTAAGTAGAAAAATAAGTTTTCACTAATTAAGAACTTATAGAAAACTATTTATTTAGTTTTTATCTACTGATCGATAAATGTATCATTGCATCTTTTGTTCTTTGCTAATTAAGTAATTAATATATTTTCTTTACGAAATTGTGTTGTATATATAGTTTTTCTAGTCATCCATTAAAAAAATATCATTTATTTTTTTATATTTTTTAATTTTATATATGTCACGACCCGAAACCGAGAGCACGTGACCGGCACTAGGGAATGGGAAAGCATAAGGCCCCCGAAACCCGTAGTAAGCCTTAAAGAAAAAGAAAATAAAAACATTCATATTTTAAACTTTATTTTAAAACATAACACATTATCAAATTGATTTTTCTCAGAATACACAAATTCAACTGCTTAAATAAAATGTGCTTCAGCGTCTCACATTATAAATCGAATTTAAATCTTTATACATATGCGTATTTCGTACAAATAAACTACATAATTGTATTTAAACCATACAAATCCTTAGTATAAATACTATTGTAGCAACCTAGATTAACACACAGTACAGCTTACAATGACCTACGTAAAATAGCCGGTGAAGAAGAAACCCGGCATGGAGGTAGTCTGAGGTCGAACTCCCAAGCTCCTGAAAAAAAATAAATTGAGGGGAATCAGACCTCACTGAGTAAGTCAATAAAAGAGATGTACGGTTTGAAAACCTTTGAAAACTATATATGTTTATAGTGAAAATAATTTATAATGTATAAGTATAGTTTTTAAAAATCTCGGTAGAACCCTAAACCCAAAATCTAAATGGCCAACCGGGCCCACTTATTCTAACTAGACTACCGGTCCCCAAGAGCAAAGGCATCAACCGAGGCACCAAGCCGAAGTCATTCACTTAATCCAAAAAAATGGTACTGGCGGTCCCCGAGAGCTAAGGCATCAACCGCGAGGCACCCATCCCAGTCCATTATTGACTTTCCAATCACTGACAGTCCCCGAGAGCAAAGGCTTCCACCCAGACACCCATCCCAGTTTAACATTCACCAATCATATATACATCGGATCCATCTCTCAATCTTTACCATGTGCACACGGTCCTGGTGAAGCCCACCAGGTAGCCCGTTCTACCAAAATTTCTCAAATCAATTTTAAATAAATAAAATGCATTTAAATCATAAATAATAGCATTAAATTAAATAAATCATATAATCAATGAAATAAAATACGAACGCATGCATTCTTTACATAAACACACGCACAGATCGTTCTACTGACTTACAGGATGAATGCGAAGGCTGACGACCACGCGTCTGCCTCGGTCTCACAGCTTCTACTCCGATATGCTCTAAAAGAAAAATAATGGATCGACTTTTAACACATGACTAAGGAATCGAAATCAGAAATCAACAGAATAATAAAATTCCACACTGACTCGAGAAAAATCGAACAAGACTCGACAGACAGGATTTAACCTAACTAACGGTAGAAATTTTACGAGTATCATGTTTTACGAGAAAATCTACCGAAATTTCGGCAGAGTCTCCTCTGTAAAACGAACATCTCTCTACCAAAGGTAGAGCCAGACCTGCATAGAAAGTGCACTTCTAATAATCACAAACACCCACACTCGAGTCGGGCTCTCAAAACTACATTTTGCCCCGACCGAGATCACAACTCAATGAAGTATCGAGAATCAATAACATTTATTTCTAAAAATACATATTTCATATACACATATACTAAAAATAAACAACAATATATAAAATCTCAATTATTTAAAATTAACAACTAAATTTGCATATCATTATCAAAATATCAATATGATTATAACCTAAATTAAAACCATTGTAATGTATTATATATATATATATATATATATATATATATATATATATATATATATATATATATATATATATATATATATATATATATATATATATATATATATATATATATTATGAAATTTAATATTTAAAATTTACACTACTTAAATAAAAATACCAATTAATTTATAAAAAAAATGGTCTAAACCCTTTAAATATTAATAAAACTAATTAAAATATATATTTTACCATATTTACTGTAAAATTACATTTTTACCCTCCTAAAATATATAAATTACATAATGTGCTTTTAATACTAAAAATAATTCCTTAAAATTATTTAATCATGCCAAAAATTCCTCTTTTTTTTCAAAATAAACTTCCCTAATATAATTAAAATATTTAATCAACTAGAATAAATTTCCAAATATATATTATTTAACCTAGAATCAAATTTGGCATAAACTCAAAAATATTTATAAAAAATAGTATAAAAATCACAAAAATTATAATTTAAGTTCTAAAATTAATAACATTTAATAACAACCTCAACTATTAAAATTTTATAATTTTTAACCTTAATTTCAAAAATTAACAAAATATTACTAACATTTTCAAAAATTCTACCAAATTTACAATAATTCCTAAAAATTCCAATAAATTTAATTTACTCAAAAATAATTAACCACAACCACCCTAATTACTAATTATACCCAAATAAATATCTAATAAAACCAAATAAACATTAAATAATTTCTGGAAATTTAATTAAATTACCCAAAAATTTCAAAAAAATCAAAACCAACCTCAATTCCTACTATCCTACTCTAACTAACCTAGAATTCACCAGAAATCAAGCAAAGAATTCGAAGAGAGGGAGGACCAAGTGAGCGCTACTCACTGCCAGAAGGACGGGGAAGAAGAGGAGGAAAACTTGCTATCGCCGGAAGAAATGGAAGAGATCGAGCAGCACAGGTGAGGTGGACAGCAAGGGCAAGCGGAGGATCAAGCTGACAGGAGGGTGTTGTCGCGCACAGGAAGAGGGGAAGCTGCCTGACGGGGGAAGAAGAAGAACAGCAGCTGCCAGACTTTGGGAGCTTCTGAAGCACGACGGAAATGGAGTTCTCCGGCAAGGGCGAAGGCGGCACAGTGAGGGACAGAGAATGGCAGGGTGATGGACGGGAAGGAAGGTGCTGTGAGGGTTGTTTTCTCTGTCAAATGTTTCTTCCTTCTCTTGCCTTGATCCTGTTTTTTTTTTTTGTCCAAATCCTTACTTTATATATATATATATATATATATATATATATATATTAATATAATTTAGTATATGTATATGTGTATATAGGTAAAATTTTGGTATATAAATCTATATATATACATATATAGATACATATACTACATGCACACATATATGTATACACTAATTATTTTAAATGCACACACACACACACATATATATATATATATGTGTGCGTGTGTGTGTGTGCATGTACATGGAGACACATACATAGACATAAAATTTAATATAATTTAAAATAGCAATAATAATAATAATATTTATAGACAATGAAATTCTAAACATTAAGTAAGTAATACTCTCATATATTAATAATCCTTAAATAATATGAACATAAATAAATAAAATATAATATGATGCAAAAGTAATTGTTAGTAATACTTTTTGAAAGAAATTATCCCCTTTTTTATTTAAATAATATATAGGGTATTACAATATAATACACACTTTGAATCAAAAACATAATATACTCTTTCACAAAATCATAACAATTTACTTTTATTGGTAGAAAATTAACACACACCTACATATATTAATTTTTACTTTTATTCTTTAGAAAATTAACTTTATATAGTATTTGTATATAGAAGACAATATTTAAGCGTTTTACTCATGCACTAATTATATTTTAGACGTTAAAAACACTATCCCACCACAAGAATTTGTTTATTTAACTATAAAGTCATTTGAAGATATAAATTGTGGCAGTTTAAAAAAATAAATAAATGTATGGTCATTAAATTTGATTGCCCATAATCCGATCCATACAATATATTTGGATGAAAATGGTACCTTTTTTTTCTTGGAAAAAGAAATAGGTGTCTTTTGAACTCTTAAGACTTAATTATTACTAATATTTAAGAGCGACTTTGGCCTAATTAGTAGTATTAAAGTTGTCAAACTTAATATTTTCACCACAAACATATAATATTTTTTTTTTTACGGATCTTTCTAGAAGTCAGAGAACACAATAATTACAATACTATTTCAAAATTAAGACTATCACTAATTATAACTATAATAACAACTAAAATATTAATATTACTAATATCCTAGTGCTGTGTAAGTATGGACATTTTTATAAGACTTTTTGCACCATCTAAGATTTGAATTTTGGATCTATAAACCAATTTATCTATGATTCATTGGCCTTATTGAACTATTTTATAATTGTTGTTAAAAAATATATTTTATAAATTATTGAGTTGTTTGATTGATACTATTTAAATTATCCATTAAATTAAATTGTTCTATTACTACTAAAAGTTTTCTTTTCTTATTAATGCTAATTTAATTATTTGTTAAACTAAATTAATTAAATTAGTATTAATAATTAACTTTTTTGGCCATTACTAATTTAATATTAATAAAATTAAATTGATTGATTATTAGTAATAACCAATTTATTTGATTAGTAATGCTAATATAATCATTGCTCGACTTGAATTAATTGAAATTGTATGTATATTTGAATTGTCTGATTAGAACTAATTCAATTGATTGTCAAATTGAATTGTACAATTACTAATAATAGTTAGTTTGTCACTAGTTAATACTAATTCGATAAGTATTATTCAAATTTTTAATGATCGACTCCTACTAATAATTGAATCTATTTACTATTACTAATTTGATTAAAGTTATATTCGAGTTGATTGCTTTTTCATACCAATTAATTTTTTTGGATTAAATTAATTGAAAGCAAAATTTCATTACATAAGGCAAGTGTTTATTTTATACGCACCTCATATTTTATAGGTAGAAAATAATGCTGAAAAAATATCATTACAATTTTAATAGTTAAATTTCATTTTTAAAATTTTGATCATTAAATTTTAATTATTTTGACAACTAGATATCTATAAAAAGGTTTAAATATATCCTAAAATTGATAGATCAATATGATACATATTTTTAAAATTATTATTGTTTTACAAAAATAATTTAAATTAACCTAAATTAATTATACTTTAGTTAGATAATAGATTTATACATTTTCATATTTTTCTATGCATCTAATTTTCCTGCCTAGGATGGAATGTTCTTCTATCCCGGGGCTTGGCACCCTATAAGAGGTGGAGTAGGAGTGTCAAAATGGGTCATAACATGTGAACACAATTTACCTAACACATAAAAATAGTAAATTAAAATTAAAGTTAAATGGCTTCGTGTTAGAAATAAGTCAACACATTTATGATATGATTTAATCAAATCGTGTCACGGGTTGACACGTGAATCTATTTAGTTATAAGTATCGTGTTGGATTATGTTAACCCGACATGACACAAATTATAAGTGTTGTGTTGAGTTGTATCAACCTGACACGACACAACATAACCTATAAAAAATTCATATAATTTATTATGATTTTAATTAATAAATTAGTCATTTATTGCAAATTTTTTTATAAAAATAATATTTTTATAATTATATTATGTAAATTGCTAAATTACATATATTAATTTTAATTTTTGTAATGAAAAATATTATTTTTATCTATTATAAATATTATATAGATTAAATAGTTCATGTTGAAATTTATGGCTCGCACAACTCATTTAAATAAATGAGTTACATGTAGTATGTTTGTGTAACCCGTTTAATTTTATATAATGTTAGAGTTGAAATAGTTAACATGATTATTAAATAAGTTATATTTGTGTTGACCCTAATTATGCCAACAAAATAAGTCAACCTCTTTGACACCCCTAATATGGGGGTTCAAATCCGCCCACCATGACCAAAAAAAAAAATTCTTCTCAACATTAATAAGTAGAAAAAATTATATATATGATAACCCTCAAATTGTTTATTTTAAAAGAAGTCAAAATTCTAGCAAGTAGTTTTTTCGTTACAGCAGCTTGTCCAGTCCTACAATTTTCCCAACATACTTCTTGTCACGGCATGGATAATATTACAGCAAGCAGTTTTTCCCTCCAATATCATACTTTCTCCAAAATATTTGATGTTAAAATATTATTTTAATACTGAAAAGAAAAATCTTTAAATCAACTCTCTCTAAGTCAATATATTTTGAAATTTATTTTTAATATTTGAAATAAAAATTTAAATATTAATTCTTAAATACTCTAGATATTTAAAATTATTAAGTTCAAATTATGACAAATATCTATTCTCATAACTTAGCATTTACTTATACTTAATTTTTAGAATTTTGAATATTTTAAAAAAAAAATAAATAAATAAACTATTTTTTTCTATATAACTCTATTTTTCTATAGAACCGCATTGTTTTTTAATGTAACTAAAACTCTATTATATATGTCTCAATATTATTCAAATTCTAAAAATATTTATATATTAAATATTTTTCTACTTCAAATCACTCAAATATTTATGTCACAACCAAAAACAGAGGTCATAACCGGCGTTAAGGAACGGGAATTCTTTCGAATCCGGAACCGTAGCAAGCCTAAAAATAAAATAAAACATACAATAATAATAACAACAACTCTTAATGTAACGGAAATAAAATCATAAATATAAAAATAATAATCCACCACGGGATTTAAATCAAATCCTCATCTCATATATATAAATAAATCCATTAATACAAATTCAGTTCAAATATTTAAAGTTCATATCTCACGACTTTATACAACTACTGTAGTGTCTAGATTATAAAATAAAACTCAAGACTCAGATAAGCAGTTTACATAAAGAAGCCGAAGCGAAAGAAATCCGGCGTACAGGCCTGCTACTGAGGTCTAAGGAAGAAAACTCTCCTGAAAAATGGTCAACAGAGGGGAGTCAGACCTCACTAAGTGAATTACTATATTATATATACATGCATACTAAATGACAATGCACACAATCAAAAGTATATATATAATATGTATATATACAAGCAATTACACACACAGATGCAATAAAATCATTTTATATATTTTTATTGAAAATCACAGTTTATGAAGGATCGAATAGAATCCTACAATATCGCAACCTCGAAAATAGTGTTAGACAACACTCTAGCCATACAGGCTCACTTATTCAAAATATAATCACTTGATCCATTTGGACAGTAGACTGGCCCCGAGACACTAAGTCAACCGAGCTCTAGCAGTCTGACTGTCAGTGTGATTGGCCCCGAGACACTTGGTCAACCGAGCTCCAGCAATCACACTCCCAAATCACATCACACACATCAAATAATCATATTTAATCAATATCCACAAATGGTTAGTAATATAGCCTAAATGCTATCAGCGTACCGATACATACTCGGTCCTAGTGCTGCCCACTAGGTAGCACGTTCTATTGATATCCTTCATTGAAATATAAAACATACATTCATAAAAATAAATGATGCATGAATTGAATAAAATAGCAACATAAACCATATATATACTAAAAATATACCAAAAGTAAATCAGGTATATTTCGAGTATATATATACGTTAAATAAATCCAATTAAATCGTAAAATAAACTAAATATATATTTAAAAACATTTTGAACATAAATGTCTAATACAGCATGCATATAATTCAAAATATATCAAAATATACCGAATATAAACTAAAAATAAACTTAAATACCAATTGAATTATTTATGCATAATTAATCAAAATAAAACATATATTTCTAAATCATGCACCCTAAAGCATATATATATAGCATAGTAACTCACACTTAGTGTGCTCCTAGAGATGGGTCCGACGAGCCTAGTCCACTAGGCCTCGGTCTCGACGCAACTAAACAAACAATAAATAACAGACATCAGAATAAACCTAACAGACAATCCTAGAAGCTCAATCTAGAATAGTAGACACAGAATCAGAATTAGGGTTTGACCGGACATCACATTTTACGAGAATTCTATCGAAAATTCGGCAGAACCTACCCAGTAAAACGAACATCTCTCTACTCAAAGAGTAGAGCCAGCTCTGCAAAGAAACACACTTCGAAAATAGACACAAAATTACATCCACAACCCCTCGATCGGACTCCAAACTACAGTTTATCGATCGGGGTCCACAATTCACAAAATAATATAAAAATACCGAAAATACCCTTATATCATAGAAATACATTTTATAAGTAGAAATTACATAATTAACCCTAAAACACATTAAAAACCGATAAAAACTCATTTTATTAGAAAAATCGTATATTATATATATAATTTGAAAATAATTCACGAAAAATAGTTTTAATTAGTTAAAAATACTAAATCATTTTTAGAAATCATTTTTATACCTTAAATAACTATTAAAACCAATTTAATTACATGTTTAGTCAATTTAGGGTAAAATTACCAAAATACCCCTATATATAAATATACTAAAATTACTCCAAAAATTCACCAAAAATAGTATAATTATCAAAAATTAATTTTCTCAACATATTTATCAATAATATCAATAATTAAACTCAATGAACTAATTAATTTCAATTAAAAACACAATTAACCCTATTTTTTGAAAATTACATAAACTAATTAAATTCAAAATAAATACATATAAATTCATAAAAATTCCAAATAAATTTCTATAATTCATTTAAACACCTATATTTATCATAAAACACAATTTCATAATTTAATTAATTAATTTTCGAAAATTAGAAAGTAATAATAAAATATTCAAAAATACCCAAAAATCAAAATAATTGCCAAAAATTATAAAAAAATTCACACATGTAGATTAAGCTAAGGGTAACAACATTTGTGAAGGAATTTTTCATGAATCAATCAATTCAAAGTTTAAAAAAATCAAGAACCCTAAAATGGCCGAATTACCAAAATCGAAACCTAAGAAAATCAAGACCATTTTAAGTGAAACAAAGCTTGGAATCACACTCATCGGAGCTCAAGGAGAAGAAAGAGACTGGCGGTGTCAAAAATGGTGGCCGAAAACGTCGTGATCGACAGTGAGAATGAATTCAACTTCCCGAGCTTATTCCGGCCAAACCTTGACGGAATAGGTCATTACTGGCGGTAAGGAAGGCTGGGGAAGGAGGTGGCACGCCGGGAGGCACACCGACGATGAGAAAACGGGATGGCAGGCGGTGGAACGGTGATGGGGACGATCGGGAATGAGGGAGGAGGATGGATGGCACAACCGTAAATAACTTAAACTTTATTTTTTTGTTTAATATTAAATGTATATGTGTATATATATATATATATATATACTTTACACTATATATTAAAATAATATAAAATTACACACATTAAATATACACCACACACATATAATTTAATATTTTAAAATTTAATACACCTAAAAATAATTAAATAATATTAAAACTAATAATAAATAATAAAATATTAGAGTAATTAATTAAACCCTAGTTAAATAAATAAATATACATATATACGTTATTTAGTACTTTAAAAATATATATGAGTTCATGAAAATATGGAAATCTATTTAAAATAATTAATAATAAATAATTTACGTGTCAATTTTCTCGAAAATGCAAGTCTCGGGAAAATTTTACGTAAAGTGCTTAAAATAATATAAAACAATTAAAATCAATTTTAATTAAATAGCAACTCATGAAATATCATAAATATATACAAAAATTATTAACATTGCATATCCCGATGCAGTATTAAAATATTTAAAAACTCGGGATATTACAGTCTTCCCCCCTTACAAGAATTCGTCCCCGAATTTCAGAAAAAAATGATCACAAGATCAAGAAGGGAAGAGATACGGGTAAGAAGCTCGCATCTCAGCTTCAGTCTCCCACGTATGCTCCTCAACTCTGTTGCTACGCCACAGAACCTTGACCATCGAAATCTACTTCGATCGTAACTGTCGAACTTGATAGTCAACGATCGCCACAGGTTCTTCCACAAATGTCAAATCTTCACTCACTTCTACACTGTCGGGCTGCAACACATGTGAAGGGTCTGAGATATACTTCCTCAGTATTGAGATATGAAATACTGGATGCACTTGTGACATACTCGAAGGCAAATCCAACCGATATGCAACAGTGCCAACTCTCTCTAGAATCTCAAACGGTCCGATATATCTCGGTGCTAACTTACCCTTCCTGCCAAATCTCATCACACCCTTCATCGGAGATACCCTCAGAAAAATAAAATCTCCAACCTGAAACTCCACATCTCTGTGCCTAGGATCCGCATAGCTCTTCTGCCTACTAACTGCAGTCTCTAATCTTCGCTTAATCACGGCGACTTTCTCTACAGCATCCTGAACCATCTCAAGTCCAGTCAAAGCTCTCTCACCAATCTCATCCGAACTCAAAGGGGATCTACACTTCCTCCTATACAAAGCCTCATACGGTGCCATGCCAATACTGCTATGGTAGCTATTATTATATGCAAACTCTACGAGTGGTAAATGATCATCCCAGCTACCTCCCAAATCCAGGACACACATCCTCAATATATCTTTCAGTGTTTGGATTATCCTCTCAGATTGACCATCTGTCTGAGGATGAAAAGCAGTACTGAAGTCCAACCTAGTGCCCATCGCTTCTTACAACTTCTGCCAAAAATGAGAAGTAAATACTGAACCTCTGTCTGACACAATGGACACAGGTACTCCATGAAGGCACACGATATGTTTCACATATAGCTTCATCAATCTAGCTACAAAATAGGTGGCTTTTATAGGTAAGAAATGTGCAGACTTGGTCAACCTATCTACAATCACCCAGATGGAAACGTATCCATCCTTAGAACGAGGTAAACCTACCACAAAATCCATAGCTATCCTTTCCCACTTCCACTCTGGAATAGAAAGAGGCTGAAGCTTTCCAAAAGGCTTTTGATGCTCAGCTTTCACTTGCTGACATGTCAGACACTTAGCCACATAATCAGTGACATCCTTTTTCAATCCATCCCACCAGTACAAATCTCTGATACTGTGGTACATCTTAGTGACACATGGATGTACGCTATAGGCTGTAGAATGTGCTTCCTCTAGGACCTTTTCTCTCAAATCATCCATATCAAGAACACACAATCTACCACTGATCCACAACACACCATCATCATCGAGTGTGAAATCAGTGAACTTCCTTGCTCTGACATTCTTTGTAAGCACTTCTAGAATAGGATCTCAGCTCTGAGCTGCTTTAATCCTATCCCTCAGTACAGATCGCACCTTAAATTGAGCTAACAGTTCACCTGACCTACTGATCTTCATCATCAGACCTTGATCCATCAACAAATGCAACTCTGGATCAACGATCTTCTCTCAACACTGATGTGAGCAAGACTGCCTGAGGACTTTCTACTCAAGGCATCTGCTACTACATTAGCTTTACCCGAATGATATAAAATCTCACAGTCATAATCCTTTAACAATTCTAACCATCTCCTCTGCCTCAGATTCAGATCTCTCTGCTGGACAATGTACTTAAGGCTCTTGTGATCAGTAAAAATCTCGCAAGTCACCCCGTACAAATAATGTCTCCAAATCTTCAAAGCAAATATCACTGCAGCCATCTCAAGGTCATATATAGGATAGTTCTGCTCATGCTTCTTCAACTGCCTTGAAGCATAGGCTATCACCCTTCCATTCTGCATTAACACACAACCAAGGCTAACTCTAGAGGCATCACAATAAACTATGAACTTGTCCAAACTATTAGGCAAAGCTAACACTGGTGCTGTGGTCAATTTCTCCTTCAATAACTAAAAACTGTTCTCACAAGCTTCTGACCACTCGAATCTAACATTCTTCTGAGTCAAGCGAGTCATAGGGGCTGCAATTCTGGAAAAATCTTGCACAAACCGCCTATAATACCCGGCTAAACCCAAAAAACTTCGAATCTCAATAACAGAAGTCAGTCTAGGCCAGTCAGACACTGCTTCAATCTTCTGTGGATCAACCTGGATACCTTCTTTAGATACCATGTGTCCAAGGAAAGAAACACTCTCCATCCAGAAATCACACTTTGAGAATTTAGCATAAAGCTGATGATCTCTTAGTGTTTGTAGTACAATCCTCAAGTGATATATACATGCTCCTCCATACTCCTCGAATAAACCAGTATATCATCAATGAAGACTACCACAAATTGATCCACATATGGTTTGAATACCCTGTTCATCAGGTCCATAAAAGTTATTGGTGCATTAGTCAAACCAAAAGACATCACCAGAAACTCATAATGGCCATATCGAGTGTGGAATGCTGTTTTAGGAACATCGGGTTCACTAATCCGCAACTGATGATAACCCGACCTCAAGTCAATCTTAGAAAAGAACTGTGCACCCTGTAGCTGATCAAACAAGTCATCTATCCTGGGGAGAGGATACTTGTTCTTCATCGCCACCTTGTTCAACTCTCTATAGTCAATGCACAATCTCAGGGTACCATCCTTCTTCTTCACAAATAGGACTGGTGCATCCCAAGGAGAAACACTGGGTCTGATGAAACCCTTATCCAATAACTCTTGCAGCTGCTCCTTTAACTCTTTCAACTCTGTAGGAGCCATTCTGTAGGGTGGCATAGATATAAGAGTAGTACCTGGAATCACATCTATACAGAACTCAATCTCTCTATGAGGTGGTAAACCTAGCAACTCCTCGGGAAAAATATCAGGAAACTCACAGGCAATAGGAACATCTGTGAGTGACAACTTCTCCACTGAAGTATCCTTGACCAATGCCAAATATCCTTGACAACCTTTCCTCAATAACTTCTTAGCCGTAATAGCAGAAATAAGATTCTGAGGTCCTGAACTCCTATCACCCACAAACTTAAAATCTTCTTCATCAGGAATTCTGAACATCACCTCTTTATTCCTGTAATCCCCTACGACATAGTGTCGAGATAACCAATCCATACCCAGAATAACATCAAACTCCATCACATCTAATAGAATCAAATCAGCAGGTAATTCTCTACCTCCAATGAGAACTGGACAACCAGAAAGAACAATATCAGTGTCCAAGGAATCGCTCAGAGGAGTGGCAATAGACAAAGGAAAAGCCATCCTCGAAGCTTGCCAATAAGACTTGGAAGCAAAAACGGGAGAAACAAACGAATGTGTGGCACCCGGATCAAACAAAACCCATGCATCTAGGTAACAAACAGAAACAATATCTGCCACGACTGCATTGGATGCCTGAGCATCCTGCTGAGTAAGGTGGAAGACTCTGGCCTATCCTCGACCTCCCTACTGACTGGTAGAAGCCTGGCCAACACCTCTGGCACCTCTTCTAGTACCTCTACCATGACTCTGTTGTGGAATAAGCTGAGTTGAACTCTAATGCTGGGCTGAAGGTAACTGAAATGGCATGGGTGCAGCACTAGCAATCGACTGCTGAGGAAATCATGGAATCTGCGGCTGCTGATACCCGGAGTAAGGACACGATCTGGTAAAATGTCCTGTCTGCCCGCATCTGAAGCATATCAGTGGTGTCAGATAACATGGTCCCTGATGGACTCTACCACAAGTCTAGCAAATACTGGCAATTGATCCAGAACTATGACCACTGTTGCTGCTCGAAGCACCTGACCCGAATCTGAATGGTCTACGCTGACCTCTACGGCCATGTCTGCTGCTCCGATGCACTTGTTGCTGCTGCCTCTGACTCTGCTGAGTCTGACCTCTCTGCTGACTACTCGAACCAATATGAAAACTCGAATACGGAGTAGCCTGTAATCCACTCGACTGAACTCCCAGCTGGTAATAATCAGGCATCGCTCCCTGCCTAACTATCCTCAGCTCAATCTCCTTGGCCAACTCAATCACAGACTCCAGAGTAAGGCCTGTTGTAGGCATACCAGCAAATGCTGAACCCAATTCGGTGACATAAGTAGTGACTGCGAAGTACTGGTCTCGCATCAGATACTCTGCATATCTACCTAGCCGAAGAAACTCTTGGGTGTACTCCTCTACAGATTGATCACCATGAGAAATGCTAGTCAATCGGAGACGATAGCTCATACGGAGAGGCTCTGGACAGAATCTCCTCATAAATCGCTCTCGAAACTAAGCCCAGGTCATCGCCATCATGTAAGGCTGGATCATCTGAATAAACTAGTCTAGAGCTGGTCCTTTAACAGACAACTCGATGATCATGATCCGCTGGTACTCGGTATGAGCAGTCCGAGTCTGAGTCTTGATCGCGTGCAGAAAATCTAATAGATTAGAAGTCCCATCAAACGCAATCCTGCCAACTCTAGCATAGAACAAAGTTGCCTCAAGGTCAGACATACCCTGCTGATAGGCAGGCTAAACAATTGGAGCACAGGAACATCAAATTCAGGCTCAATAGGCTCCTCGTCCTGTAACTCTCTCTGCCTACGGTGACCTACTGCTCCTCGAGGTCTACCTCTACCACGACCTCTATGTCTAACTGGCTGCTCAGGAGGTAAAATCTCGTCCTGAAAAGACTCATCATCCTTGACCTCAACGACCGGTGGAGCGACACGTGCTCACCTCCTCATTTTGAATAGACAACAGAATGATTCAGAAAAAACAAACAACGGAGGAATAACGCAGAAAACTAAAGCAAGGAATACTTATCAAGACATACTCGAACCTAATTCACTGCAGTAGTTACTAAAAGAAAACACAACTTAAAAACTAAGGCCATGACTCACAAAACTAAGCCCTGACACAGAACTCTACTCTGATACCAACTTTGTCACGATCCAAAACATGGGCCATGATCGGCGCTAGGGAACGGGAATTCTTTCGAATCCGAAACTCGTAGCAAGCCTAAAAATAAAATAAAACATACAATAATAATAACAACAACTCTTAATGCAGCGGAAATAAAATCATAAATATAAAAATAATAATCCACCATGGGATTTAAATCAAATCCTCATCTCATATATATAAATAAATTCGTTAATACAAATTCAGTTCAAATATTTAAAGTACATATCTCACGACTTTATACAACTACTGCAGTGTCTAGATTATAAAATAAAACTCAAGACTCAGATAAGCAATTTACATAAAGAAGCCGGGGTAGAAGAAATTCGACGTACAGGCCTGCTACTGAGGTCTGAGGAAGAAGACTCTCCTGAAAAATGGTCAACATAAGGGAGTCAGACCTCATTGAGTGAATTACTATAATATATATACATGCATACTAAATGACAATGCACACAGTCAAAAGTATATATATAATATGTATATATACAAGCAATTACACACAGATGCAATAAAATCATTTTATATATTTTTATTGAAAATCACAGTTTATGAAGGATCGAATAGAACCCAACAATATCGCAACCTCGAGAATAGTGTTAGACAACACTCTAGCCATACAGGCTCACTTATTCCAAATATAATCACTTGATCCATTTGGACAGTAGACTGGCCCCGAGACACTAAGTCAACTGAGCTCCAGCAGTCTGACTGTCAGTGTAATTGGCCCCGAGACACTTTGTCAACCAAGCTCTAGCAATCACACTCCCAAATCACATCACACACATCAAATAATCATATCCAATCAATATCCACAAATGGTTAGTAATATAGCCTAAATGCTATCAGCGTATCGGTACGTACTTGGTCCTAGTGCTGCCCACTAGGTAACACGTTCTATTGATATCCTTCATTGAAATATAAAACATATATTCATAAAAATAAATGGTGCATGAATTGAATAAAATAGCAACATAAACCATATATATACTAAAAATATACCAAAAGTAAACCAGGTATATTTCGAGTATATATATACGTCAAATAAATCCAATTAAATCGTAAAATAAACTAAATATATATTTAAAAACATTTTGAACATAAATGTCTAATAAATCATGCATATAATTCAAAATATATCAAAATATACCAAATATAAACTAAAAATAAACTTAAATACCAATTGAATTATTTATGCATAATTAATCAAAATAAAACATACATGTCTAAATCATGCACTCTAAAGCATATATATATAGCATAGTAACTCACATTTAGTGTGCTCCTAGAGATGGGTCCGACGAGCCTGGTCTACTAGGCCTCGGTCTCGATGTAACTAAACAAACAATAAATAACAGACATCAGAATAAACCTAACAGACAATCCTAGAAACTCAATCTAGAATAGTAGACACAGAATCAGAATTAGGGTTTGACCGGACATCACATTTTACGAGAATTCTATCAAAAATGCGGCAGAACCTCCCTAGTAAAACGGGCATCTCTCTACTCAAAGAGTAGAGCCGGCCCTGCAAAGAAACACACTTCGAAAATAGACACAAAATTACATCCACAACCCCTTGGTCGGACTCCAAACTACAATTTACCGACCGGGATCCACAATTCACAGAATAATATAAAAATATCAAAAATACCCTTATATCATAGAAATACATTTTATAAGTAGAAATTACATAATTAACCCTAAAACACATTAAAAACCGATAAAAACTCATTTTATTAGAAAAATCATTTATTATATATATAATTTGAAAATAATTCACGAAAAATAGTTTTAATTAGTTAAAAATACTAAATCAGTTTTAGAAATCATTTTTATACCTTAAATAACTATTAAAACCAATTTAATTACATTTTTAGTCAATTTAGTGTAAAATTACCAAAATACCCCTATAAATATAAATATACTAAAATTACTCCAAAAATTCACCAAAAATAGTATAATTATCCAAAATTAATTTTCTCAACATATTTATCAATAATATCAATAATTAAACTCAATTAAATAATTAATTTCAATTAAAAACACAACTAACCCTATTTTTCAAAAATTACATAAACTAATTAAATTCAAAATAAATACATATAAATTCATAAAAATTCCAAATAAATTTATATAATTCATTTAAACACCTATATTTATCATAAAACACAATTTCATAATTTAATTAATTAATTTTCAAAAATTAGAAATTAATAATAAAATATTCAAAAATACCCAAAAATCAAAATAATTCCCAAAAATTCTAGAAAAATTCAAAATTGTAGATTAAGCTAAGGGGAACAACATTTGTGAAGGAATTTTTCATGAATCAATCAATTCAAAGTTCAAAAAAATCAAGAACCTTAAAATGGTCGAATTACCAAAATCGAAACCTAAGCAAATCAAGACCATTTTAAGTGAAACAAAGCTTGGAATCACACTCACTGAAGCTCAAGGAGAAGAAAGAGACCGGTGGTGTCGAAAATGGTGGCCGAAAACGTCGTGATCGACGGTGAGAAATAATTTGGCTTCCCGAGCTTATTCTGGCCAAACCTCGACGGAATAGGGCGCTGCTAGCGGCGGGAAAGGCTAGGGAAGGAGGTGGCACGCCGGGAGGCACACCGACGATGAGAAAACTGGATGGCAGGTGGTGGAACGGTGATGGGGACGATCAGGAATGAGGGAGGAGGATGGATGGCACAATCGTAAATAACTCAAACTTTATTTTTTTGTTTAATATTAAATGTATATGTGTATATATATATATACTTTACACTATACATTAAAATAATATAAAATTATACACATTAAATATACACCACACACATATAATTTAATATTTTAAAATTTAATACACCTAAAAATAATTAAATAATATTAAAACTAATAATAAATAATAAAATATTAGAGTAATTAATTAAACCCTAGTTAAATAAATAAATACACATATATACGTTATTTAGTACTTTAAAAATATATATGAGTTCATGCAAATATGAAAATCTATTTAAAATAATTAATAATAAATAATTTACGTGTCAATTTTTTCAAAATGCAAGTCCCGGAAAAATTTTACGTAAAATGCTTAAAATAATATAAAACAATTAAAATCAATTTTAATTAAATAGCAACTCATGAAATATCATAAATATATACAAAAATTATTAACACTATATATCCCGATGTAGTATTAAAATATTTAAAAACTCGGGATATTACAATTTATTTTCAAACCGTTACAAATTTTATTTTTTTAAAAATTAAAAATTAATAATATAATAATTATTTAGTATTATTTTTAACTAAAACACTACTATATATACTCTAATGCTAATCTAATAATTTTAAATCTAATCTTATTATAAGTAAAAAATTATGGTAACAAAAATTAAATTTATAACTATTTTTTTTCACTTAGGAAACCGTATTAAGACATTAATTTTTTATTCAAAGTAAAATAATAATATGATCAACCAAAGCTTTTTCCAAACAAATATATATATGATCAACCAAACAAAACTCTTCTAAAACTCTATGTGTAATATTATTAAATCTCAAAGTAAACTTCTATACTATTTATTATACTATTAATAGAAATTTATTATACTACTTATTTATGTTAGAAATGTTATTATACTATTTTTTAATTTATATAAACTCATTTTGTTATTTATATATATTCTATAATTTAAATTTTTCACTAATAAAAAATATTAAAATATAAATAAATAATTAATTTATTAATAAATAGTCTAAGTAATGTCCGGATAGTTTAAGTAATTAGCGATTGCACAGTGATAGTAAGTTATCTTCTCTCCATGCTTTGGCCTTGCCATGACATTGCAAGGACATTGCAATCGTATATATATAAACGATTGCCATGACATTGCCTTGGCCTTGCCATGACATTGTGTATGTAACATTGCAGCTTCTGCTACTTTATTGCTGTTTGCTACTCAACCAGCTCATATCCACTGTGATCCAGCCAACCATATCTTTTGCCATAACCAGTGCCATCTCCTTACTCATCTCCTTTACCCAATTCCCTGTCACTTGCAGACTCCGCCATGACATTCTCACTTTGACCCATACACCCAAGTTCCTAATCACCATGATTTCCACCTTGTTCCATGCACCCAAGTTCCCAATAACCTTGACTCTACCTATCACCACTACGTCCCCATTCCCTCTTTCTTTTCAGCTCATGAGCAACCATTTCCACCATGGTTTCTTACTGTAGAATTTCAAGCTCCGGATCGAAGCTTGGAACCCAACTCTATGATCAGTTCGTCTGAGGATTCGATTCAAGTCCTGGGTGGTCTCTCATGGAATACATTCAATCACGTTCTCTCTCGAACATTCAATCAGTTCGCCTGTGTCAGCATCAATCTCTCCCGTTCCCAAGAACATTCAATCAGGCTCGAACCTCTCCTACTAGTCATATTGCTCAGCCCATCTGCGCCATTAGCATTGCCTCCAAAGGCAAATCTCCTCACTGGTCTCCTGAGAACCCACTAACTCTCAAGCTTGAAGATATCGGCATTACATTGCCTTTATGTTGCCTCTCTGTAGGCTGAAGTCTAATGTTTTCTATCTATGGCCCTGTTTTGGGATTCGGTCGAAAAAAATAATGATTGTAAATTTCAATTAATTAATTCATATTGATTCTTTGTAATAAGAAATTTAAAATGATACTAGGATAATGACAAATTAAGATCCTAAAAGCCATACCAACTATTATATATAATGAGTATCATAACTTACTACTCTGAATTACTATTTGTACGAAATCAATTATAAATGTATTTTGATGTACTCTCATAGTGTGACGTTCAATTAAACAAATCTTATTTAAATTACATATAAAATTTTAGCATGAATCATACTTATTTTTTTCAAATTTATCCTATTTCAAAAATTGTGACAAATTGATATATGACATGACATTTCACATGATATACATGCAAAAATTATTTACTAATCTAGAAATTAGAGCAGGAAATTAATAATTTTTCTATTCCCAACTTTCTTTTTTTTTGAAATATATCCTTTAATTTATTATGTAAATTTTAAATTTTAAATTACTTAATTTTTAGGTGTCAAAATTTTTATAACACGAACCAATGTATCTTTTTTTTTTTCTTTAAGTTCAATTATAGTGTTACATTATTTTTGCATATTTATCCTCAAATTTTCACAACGATTTAACTTTCAACTTTCCAAATTATTTTAATGTTATTTAATTTTAAAAGTACTAAACCTTTTATGAATTAAATTTTAAAATTTTAAAATAAAAATAAATAATAATTTATAATTGGACAATTATTACCATTAAAAAATATTTGTCATTTAACTAATTTATTTATAACAGTTGAAGGACAATAGCAATAATTTTAATTTTTCACCTTAAAAATAATAAAACATTATACTACTTCATTCTATTAACTTCACAATTTATTTTAATTTTATGCAATTTTAAAATCATATCTAAAGATGCATATGATTTTTTTTAATGTGATCATGTGCACATTTAATAAAAATTCAAATTTTCATAAAAATAAATTTTAAAATTTATGGCAAATTGTTTTCCTTGAATATAATCTCAACTTATTAAAATAATAAATAAAATTATGTGATTATGATGAAATTTAATACAAAAAGTACAATTGAACTAAAAAATGAAAATATGGATATATTTGAAAAAAAAAAAAACAAAATGATAGAAATTTGTTTTTTCTTCTAAATTCCATATCGGTAAATAATTCAGACATATATATTATATTAGCATATCATATCAAAATAGACACATGTTATTTTGTTCTTGAATAGATTTGCAACAAACAAAAAAGGATATATACCAATTCATCTCAATTTTCAAAATAAGATAGATTATAACAAAAAAAAAAAATTAAAGATAGGTCATTCTAGAATTATGCAATAAATCTAAAATCTAACATATCTCCAATATTAAAAGTCTTTAAAAGGCATAATACATATATGACTCCTTGTATGTGTCACTTTTTGTCAGTTTGACACTTGAATTTATAATTTTATTATTTTGACACTTAAACTTGATTAGAATGTACAAGTTTACATTAATATGATAACATAATACGTTTATCACTCTTGTACTTGTCATTTTTTGTTAGTTTGACATTTCTACTTGTTATTTTTTGTTAGTCAAACCCTTATGATATGACACATATTAATTTACTATTTTATGTTACATGTGCTAACTGGGGTCTCAAAATTACATTGTAATCAAGTTCAAGTGTCAAAATGACAAAATTATAAGTTTAAGTGTCAAACTAATAAAAAGTGACAAATATAAAGAGTTATACATGTATTACGTCTATTTAAAAAATGCTATAGTTACCTTATAAGTGGACTTATAAGGTAACGTATTCAAAACCTTAATTATATTATATGATGAATAGAAAATTCTAATCTATGTCATATATATGGTGAACCATCCGAATATAAATATATTTTGTTTGTATGGTGGACTCTACCACATGTGAATATTCATTTTTATAAATTTTGTGCTTGTAGAACTTTTTATATTCAATTTTAAAAAATTGAAAATTTGACAAATGTAATATACTTGAAATAACATGCATTGTTAGTATTGATTTAAAGTAATCATACACAAAAAGAAAATTAGTTATTGGAACATCAAATGAAGAGTTTGCAAAAAATAATAGAAACAATAATCATCACATGAAATTTGGGATGATTAAATATTGAACAAAAAAAAATTCTTATAAAAAAGTTCAATATTACAAAGCAATATATTTTTCTTTGCATGCCTCACAATAAAGTTCACACACCATAACTGAAATTTATGCCTTACTCTCTCAAAGGTAAACACTACAACTCGCATATATTGCCCACATCTCATACAACTTCATGAAATTGCCTTGCATATATTTATAGCTATTGTTGTCGACCATGCTTCATGCCTCATGAAGAAGCACTCTCTTCTCATCTTTTTAAGTTATCAAATGCATGGTAAAGCAACTCACATGGGTGGTGGCAATATTGGGAACTTAAGCAAATTATTTAGTGATGACTTTCAATAAAGTTTTATTGATATTTCATGTAAAACCAAAAACAAAAGAGTTCAATGTTATATAAAAACACAAATACAACCAAAATATAATGAATATAAGTAAAAAAAAAAACTTAAAATAATGTTAATTCAATATTTTTATTAAATGTTATTCTTAAATTATATTACAAAAGAAGCATTCTATAATTCGAGATGTTCTCCTTTATATAAATTGAAAAAGGTGTCACCATGTAGATATTGTGGAGCAAATAAAATTGAGCATAAGGCAGTAAGTATAATTTGTTATAATAGTAAAGTAAAATTGGCTTCAATGCAAATTCTAAAGGAATTATATATCCTATTTGTATATAACTTCGATTAGGTAAAAGGATTTCATAATGATCATATTCAACAAATTATTAGATCTTGATAACTAAATTACGAACACTTGAATCCTGTGAGCATTAAAGAGTTAAGGGAATTTGTGAGAATTCTTTTATAAGTATTCTAATATTTAAGTTAGATCACCATGTATAGGAGAATAAGCAAAATGTAAAGAATATAATTGTAGACACCCGATTCGGTCGGTCCGTATTAGGGGACGAATTAGGGTTATGCAGTTTGATCGATCCGTTGTCAAGCCCAGTAATGAGAGTGTGAACTTGGACATGGGAATAAAACCTGAATCTCTAAGTGGAAAGTGGACTTGAAAACCCAGAAGCCTGAAAAACCCACCAACTATCCAAATTCGGCCCAAGCCCGTTCAGCCCAGCGCAGGGCTGGTCCAAAGGGCCATCACCTCAGTGTAATGAGGCAATCGCCTCTTTGGCAACTGCTAATGAGGCAATCGCCTCTTTGGCAACTGCTAATCAGGCGATCGCCTCATCGATGAGGTGCCGCCTCTATGGCAGCCCACTTGCAGTTGCAATCATGACGACTAAGTGGCACGGGCCCCACTCTCTAGACCTCTTTCTTGCATGAGGAAAAGATTTTTGGGAAAAAAAAAGGCTATGAGAGCTCATGATGGGCTAGGAGGCTTAGGGGCATGGGAAAGGTAAGGAATAAAAGAGAAGAAAATAAGAGAAAAAAAAAGGAGGATGATTGGAAAAAAAATGAGAGAGGGGAGCTCTGAAAAAAAAAACACAAAGGGAAAAGGAAAGAAAAAAAATGTCCTCAAGAGAGGGGAGGAAGGTTGAAGCAAAGAGGTCCACTTTCTCCATAAGAGAAGAAGAAAGAAACTTGTGTCAAATGTAGATAACACATCCTAGCAAGGATCTCAATCAAAACAGCTATGAGGGCCTCTCATTTTGGTATAAAATATGCACTTAAACTTGACATGTTCACCATTTTGTGTGTTCTTGCTTATGTGTAACTGAGCCATTAGTACATTTTGGGTTTATCTCTAGTGTGTCATGCTTGATATCTTATTTTATTAATGGATATTTGAATAATTTTGCATGTAGTCATAGTATGATGAGTGTTGAGTGTGTATATGCATGTTTTGGTTACTTAGAGTAGAAGTCTGTATGTCTTAGGAGTCAGAGCCGGCCTGGTGATCACAATGAGGCAATCACCTCTTCAATGAGGTGATCGCCCAATTGACAGGCCTTTAGGGAGCCTATCTTTTATATGTGTGTTACCCTTTTTTTTGCCTCGGAATTATAAGAGCCCCTGTTGATGAGGAGTCGCCTCAACAATGAGGCGATCGCCTCATTGACAGGGTTAACCCATTTCCTGCTTCATTTTTTTATTTGTTTGCTATGACGTCTACTTTAATATGTCCCCCTTTGACCTTAAATATGTATGTATGATTGCATGATGGTGATTATCTTGATTATTTGATTGTTTCTTTAGTCCGTAATGTGAAAACCCCCTTTTTTATATATATAGAGTCTCCTTGTAAGTATCGTTACATGTGACTTCATTTTTTTGTGAAAGGAAGGGCTAACCGTGTGTTATTTGCAGGAATTACTTGATGATTTCTGTCATCGAGTAATCACTTTTGCTAGTTATCCCTTGTACATTGCCGCTTTTATGTTATTTTATTGGTTTATTTTCTATATATTATTCTTTTATTTAGCCTAAAAAGCGTTGTAATCCTTAATCCCTTCCCCCTATTTAATTTTGAATGTATGGTTATAAATTATTATTTATTTTATTTACTACATTTTTTTTAAATGTTGGGACTTAAAAGCATGAAATTGGACTAATGTGCAAACTCAGACTTAATTATAAAATCTGGCAATTATCCAAGGGCAATTTCATTACGTGTGGTAAATAAGGAAATAATTAAATAATTAAATGGTAATAAAATGAAAAACACAAACAGAGGCCAACCGTAAGGTTGGGTGAGCATTCAAATGCACATACCCAATTTTCGAACCCAATCTCTGATGACGGCTTCTGGGAACCTCCGTGGGATCCAGTTGTTGTACAGTGTGTCCCAACTTTTATCCGGGTGGTGAATCCATCTCCAAATAGGCCTAAGACCTATATCGTATTTCCTAGTGGGCCTCAAGCCCATACAGTGTCGTGGTCGCCAAACACTTGGGCGCGCGTTAAACCCCGCTGCCTATAATGGCGACTCCACTAGGGATAGAGAAACTGATTCCAATGTTTTTTGTTTTATCATCTTTAATTATTTTCTTATTTCTTTTGCATTTATGCATTCACTACACATTTTGCACGCAATGAGTACTTTAGTCTCGAATAAACCCGACAATAGTCAGTACTTCGCTACCTACGTTTCACTCAAACCTGGTGGTGGAATATTTGATTATTATCACTCATGATAAGTACTAATCCACGTTGTTTGACCCTTGAGTGGGGAGACATATATGGATGTATATCGTTGTGGGAGCCGAAGCCTTTTTACCCAAGACTCAAGCCCATGTAATGACTTAGCAACTATCCTTAGGAATTTTCCCACATGCATGTGTATTATGCCATATAATGGACCCTTAAAATAAATCTCGAGCCTATCAATAAGCGGTCCAAAATAAAATGGGCCCTCGTGTCCAACCAAAAAGCCCATTATAAATAAGCTAGTCAACAGAGGCTTCTCATGACTACTCATAACCCATTTCAAATGGGCCTTGACAAGCAAGTTTATGGTGTTATGGATCTTGGCTCATAGAAATTGGACTCGGGCTTTATTTAAAGGAACCATTACTTGTCTAAATCATTTTAAGAGTTTTCTTGCATACGTCGGTTTTATTATCCCCTGCTAATAATTAAAACCCAAACCAAAAATCCTAGGACAAGATACTCACCATTGAATGTGTGTGTGGGAGAAATAAGGGCAGAAGTTTTCACGTTTAAGTTCCATGTTTTGATTTTGCATATCTTTTTGTGTGCGACCTTTTTGTTTCTAAATAAAATGAACTTGCATATCATGCATACACGTCATGCATCATTCTAACCAGCTGTTTTGCAGTGCTATAGATCCTTCAAGCTCAGCAGGGTGGGTTTGAGCTAGTTTAGGTCGTTTGGTCAGAAATTCAGAATTAGGAATGGTAGAAGGGTTCGATCTATAAGCATTTGGGGCACAGTGGAAAGAAGAAGTAATAACAGAAACTTGGGCTATGATGAGGGAAACGATGGGGGAGATTACTAAGCTTATTAGAGAAAGTCAACCAATACAGCCACCCAATGCACCGCCAATCGATCCGGTCGATCTTGATGAGGAGATACCGATTAGAGGAAGGGAAGAAGATGATGTGACTATATTGGCCAATCCGGGGAATCAAAGAAATGTCATCCCAACCGAAGATGTGGGTCAGACTGAGTGGGCTAAGCATATGACCAAAGTGATGAATCATATGCAGATGATGATGAAGGAGAAGGGTATGGTCGCTCCTCTAGATTATGACTTGAATTTGGAAAAGGGTAATGAACCGCTGCCTCATAAGTTTAAATTTCCAAACATGAAGAAGTATACTGGTGCCGAGGATCCCCATTTGCATTTGAAGTAATATGTAATGTACGTAAAGGCTACTGAGCTAACTGAGAGCCAAATTGTTAAACAGTTCCCTATTTCATTAGAAGGAGTGCCGATTCGTTGGTATTACACCTTGGAACCGCATATTCAGTCAAATTGGAAAGAATTGTGCGCTGCTTTTGTCAAGCAATATGGTCTCAACGTTCAACTAGAGGTGTCCCTGAGAGATCTACATAATAACAAACAGAACTTTAACGAGCCTTTTGCTGATTACTTGACTCGTTGGAGGGGAAAATTATCCTTGATGAGGCGTAGGCCAGCTGAGTCTGACCAGTTGGTCCTGGCAATAGAAGGGTGTGTTCCCGCACTGTCTAGGAAATTGAGGGATCTGGGGATTAGGAATTTTGAAGAATTATATAGATTTGGGGTCTAAAAAGAATCAGATTTGGCTCAAGAGAAGAAATTCTTCGAAAGAGGTTCTCAAGGCAAAGAGGGGGCCAGCTCAAGTAGTAACGTCCAGATTCATGCTATTCGACCACCTGGCAGTAATGTACAAGTCAGTACATTTAGACAGCCCCTGAGATTTTCTAATCTAGGATGTCCTATGTCCAAAGTCCTCGATAAGCTCATTGAAAAGAACTTGATATGACCTTTGTCTTCGCAGCAACCCTTGCCTGGAGCCAACCTAAAGCTTTTTTGTAAATTTCATCAGACCATCGGGCATGACACAGACAACTGTGCCTAGTTAAAGCATAAAATCCAAGATTTGATAGACTCAGGCAAAATTACCGACCTAGAAAATATAAAACCAAACACTCAAACCAACCCATTACCCAATTACTGAAATGTACCACCTCCTAACCCATCCATTCTGATGGTCAACTCTAGCCTAACGAAAGAACAAGTACTAAACTCCTTCATTGATGTCTCTCACAATTCCTAACAGACCAAGCTTGAAAACTTGAGAATAAGCAAATAACCTATGGAGTTACAGGTACAAGTATTGGACATATAGAGTTCTGATGATGAAAGCAAAGACCAAGTTGACCTATGGGACAGCGAGGGGTGCGAGCCAAGGCAGTCTGTGAGGAAGGTCGAGGAAAAAAAGAGAAACTTAGGGATATCGGGTCTAAATCTAAAAAGGTAGGATGTGCAGCAAAGGGAGAGGAGGTAGGACCAAGCAAAGAGACCATGGCCAGTGTTTGGGAGTTACTCATGCATTCTAGGGATCACAAGGAAGCTCTGGTCCTAGCACTAGATCAGAGAAAGATTCCCACTAATTTCACTCCAGAACAGATGGTCCAGTCATTAACAGAAACTCCTTAAGGAATGATAACATTTTCCAATGACGATCTGCCTCTAGAAGGGAGGGATCACCATAAAGCTCTGTTTATCAAAGCCGAAGTAAAAAGGAAGATGACCTATTGTATGATGGTTGACAACGGTTCTGCCATCAATGTGTGTCCACTGAAGATTCTGTTAAAACTAGGGTTGATGGTAGTCGACCTAAAGCCTTATGAGGTGGTTATTAAGGCTTATGATGACACCAAGAGACTTGTGGAGGGAACTTTCAGGGCGTTAGTCAGAACAGGGCCTATAGAAGTTTAGGTTGACCTGCATATGATTGATATCCCAGTAACCTTTACCATTTTATTGGGGAGGCCATGGTTTCACCCCCTGGGTGGCATTCCATCCACTGTTCATTAGAAGGTTAAGTTTCCACATGAAGGAAGGGTTGTCACCATCTCAGCTGAAACTGAAGTCGCCATAGCCGCATTGAAGTTAATCCCTAAGGAGGTTTCCATTAGCCCTAGTTTTGAAGTCTGTGTGATCTATGAGGATGAGATGGATGAAAAGGTTCTGAGAATGATTCGCAATATGAAATTTTTGCCCGGCATGGGGTTAGGGAAAAATCAGAGCAGACCTTCAGGGTTTATGGGAAACAAAGTACCTATTTTGAAGCATGGGTTAGGGTTCAAAGAGGTTGATGAAGCTGGGAAAGAGATGGGTATGTCGGACCGATCTGAAGAAAAGGAGGAGGAAATCGGGGCTAGAAAGAAGACTCTGTGGGAAATCTTTATAAAGGAAGGCACCGGGCATTTATATAGCGAGACTCTAAAACCTCTCCTGGTGGCTGGGGAAGTTATCCCAGGATTCGAGTTTTTTGCTGAATGTGTGAACAAAATCGGGGAAGCAGCTATCGAAAAGGCCCCTACTGAGGAGTTGGTACTAGTTGAAGAGGAGTCTAAAGAGGATGAAGCTACTTCAGAGCAGAAGGGCATTGATGATCAGAACAAAGACATAGACTTTGAGACCTACATCCTCAATTCCATCATAGAAACCTTTTATAATGACTTTGATGTTTCCCTCTTCTCTGTTTGAAATTGACGATCTTTTCTTTCCAAAAGTGAATGCAATGAAATCTGAATTTGCTTATTTATGTGATGTGTTCCCTAATAGTTATTATGTTTATGATGATCATTTCATGTATATGTTTGATGTTAATTCCACGCAAACTGAATCATTTAATTTAGGCACAGACAATAATCCTAAAAATATACTGCTTGCTTTTGGTTTAACTTATGGTGAGAGAGAAAAAATGGAAGAAATCTTAAAAAAGAGACATAAAGTATTTGATTAGGTTATGAAGACATGCCCAGAATCGACAGGGAGATCTCAGAACACAGAATCCCCACATACCCTTACATAACGCCAATAAAGTAGAAGCAAAGGAGGCTAAGGCCAGAATGGGCTCTCTTGGTTAAGAAAGAAGTTAAAAAGCAGCTGAAGCCAAAGTTTTTAGAAGTGGTAAAGGACACTCAGTGGTTAGCAAATATAGTTCCAGTTTCCAAGAAGGATGGAAGGGTCAGAGTGTATGTGGACTACCGAGATTTGAATAAGGCCTACCCTAAGGATGACTTTCCTCTACTGCATATTGACACATTGATTGATAGTGCGACTTCCAATGCAATGTACTCTTTTATGGATGAATTTTTGGGATACAATCAGATCATAATGGCAGTAATGGATAGATTGAAGACATCATTCATCACCGAATGGGGTGTATACTGTTACCAAGTGATGCCCTTTAGGTTGAAGAATGCAGGGGCCACTTATCAGAGGATGGCGATTGCCTTACTGCATGGCATGATCCATAAAGAGGTTGAAGTGTATATGGATGATATGATGGTGAAATCTGCAACCAGGGAAGGGCATTTTGAAGCTCTAGACAAGTTTCTGGCTAGAGCAGAAAAGTATAATCTCAGACTAAACCCAAAAAAGTGTGTTTTTGGGGTTACATCTGGGAAACTGTTGGGACACATTATCAGCCAGAAAGGAATAGAGATGGATCTAAATAAGATCAGAGCAATCAGGGATATGCCCACACCAAAGAATGAAAAAGAGGTCCAAGGGTTTCTGGGGCATTTACAATATATCAGCAAATTCATAGCCAAACTAACAACCATCTACAACCCTATCTTTAAGCTTCTGAAGAAAGATCAACCTATTGTGTGGAACGAGAAATGTCAACAGGCTTTTGAAACTATCAAGGATTATCTGATGAATCCCCCTGTCTTACAACTACCGAGACCAGGTAAAGTCTTAATCATGTATCTGGCAATTGAAAAAGATGCAATAGGGGCGATGCTAGTATAGGAAGGTGAAAGGAAGATAAAGCATGTTGTATATTACTTGAGTAAAAAGCTTCTACCCTATGAAGCTACTTATAGTTTAATAGAGAAAACTTGTCTAGCAGTGATTTGGGCAATAAGGAAACTCCGACACTACTTCCAATCTTATAAAGTGCAAGCAGTTTCCAAACATGATCCCCTCAGGTACCTCCAACAGACCCCATCTCTTACAGGAAAATTGGCTAGGTGGCTCATTTTGCTCAAAGAATTTGATATAGAGTATGTGCCCAAAAAGACAGTAAAAGAAAGAGCAGTAGCAGACTTCTTGGTGCAAAGCCCAGTGGGGGATACCTAAGAGTGGAAGCTGGAGTTCCCCGATGAGCATTTAGGGGCAATAGAGATACAAGATTAGGAAATATACTTTGACGAAGCTATTAATAACAAGGGGGCCGGGATAGGAGTAATGTTGGTTATGCCAGAAGGAGAAATGATCCCAATGGTAAAAAGGCTCGAATTTGAAGCAACCAATAACCAAGCAGAATATAAAGCCAATTTGGCTTAAAAGCATTGCGTAGTGCAGGGGCAGAAAATGTCACTGTCTATGGGGATTCCATGCTAGTTATAAAACAAGCCACCAAAGAATGGGAGATAAAAGAAGACAGATTACGGTTGTACTGGGAATACTTGACCACCATCCTGTGCTCCTTCACACAATGTAAATTCGTTTATTTGCCAAGGGAAGGAAACTAAGTAGCTGACGCCCTAGCCACATTGCCCTCCATATGGGAAAGTGGGAAACAACCAGAGGCCAGACCCTTAATTCTCATAAAGTCTCAGGCCCCCTGTTACGAAGAGGTGAGAGTAACGCCAGTTGATGCCACTGAGAAACCTTGGTTCTATGATTTATAAAAGTATCTAAAAACTGGGCAATTTTCAGATGACGCTGATAAGAAAGAAAGGATATCCCTACAAATATTGTCTATACAGTTCATAAACCACAAGGGGATGTTATACAAAAGAATGCCAGTCAGGGTAAACCTCAGATGCATCGACAAGGATAAGGTCAGAAGCTTATGGAAGCAATTCATGAAGGGGTGTACAGACCACATATGAATGGGACTGTCTTGGCAAAGAAAATAGCCCGCCAAGGGTACTTTTGGCTCACCATGGAAGTGGATTGTGTTGGATTTATGAAGAAATGTCATAATTGCCAAACATATGGTGATGTTAGCCACCTACCATCTATGGAACTTCAAAGAATGACGTCTCCTTGGATGTTTGTTGTATGGGGAATTGACATCATAGGGGAGGTAAGGCCAAAAGCAACTAATGGCCATCGGTACATCATTGTGGCTATCGACTACTTCTCCAAGTGGGTTGAGGCTGAATCTTATGCTACCGTGGGGGTAAGGCAGATGTCGAGGTTCATCAAAAAGAACATAATCTGCAGGTATGGTCTACCACACCATATAATCACAAATAATGGTGTTCAATTTTGAGCAAAGATGGCCACACTACTAAAGGACTATAAGATTGAACACCACATATCATCTCCATATAGGCCACAGGCAAATGGAGCGGTGGAAGCAGCAAATAAGAATGTAAAAAAGATCTTGGCCAAGACGCTGGAAAATTACCAAGATTGGGCTGATACTTACAGTTCGCATTGTGGGGGTATCAAACTACTGCTAGGACTTCAACAAGAACCACTCCATACTATTTAGTCTAAGAGTGTGAGGTTGTTTTGCAAGTGGAGGTTGAGATAAGGTCATTGAGAGTCCCTCTGGAATCTAAACTCCCCAAGTATCAGTGGGTCGAAAGTCGGTTGGCTCAGTTAACACTGCTGGCGAAAAGAGGATGAAGGCTATGTATCATTCTCAGCTATATCAGAGAAGAATAGCCCATGCCTATAATAAGAAGATCAAGCCGGGTAAGATTCAAGAAGGGGATGTGGTGTTGAAACTTACGAGATCACTTATGACTGACCCTTGGGTGAAATTCAGGCCTAATTGGGAGGGACCGTATTTGGTAAAAAAGTTATTTTTGAAAGGTGCTGCCATTTTGTCTGACATGGAGGGGAACGAGTTCAAGGAACCTATCAACCTAGACAAGCTCAAGAAATACTTTCTGTGAAAAGTCTTGCTGGGGAGAAAACCTTGAAAAGAGGTTGTCTAGGAAAAAGTTAGAGACTAAAAAACAAAAAAAAGAAAAAGAAAAAAAAGGTCTTGCTGGACTGAAAACCTCGAAAGAGGCGGTCCAAGTAAAAGTTAAGGACATATAAAAGAGGAAGGAAAGGCACAAAATGGTTAGTTGGAAAACTTGCAAGGGCAAGCCAACTAATAACATGAGATGTACCAGAAGAAAAATGTATATACATTTTGCACTTAAATGAAATGAAATGGATTGCTTTAATTGTAGTTAAACATTGCATAATGTGCCCATTACAAGCCATTTAACTAGTACAAAAGGGAAACTACTTCTAATAAAAGGGAAAACGATGACTTCATTCCATGAGCTAGTTTTGTTTTCTCTTCTTTTGTTGCTTACCCTGTGAACTTAACATTTGTAATTCTCTTTTCTTTTTATATTTAATAAATTCATCTCTTTCTTTTTGTTGCAAGCAAACCCACGCTTTGTAATGATCATCGGTGGTCTGATCACCATCGTAGCTTAAGTTTCTTTCGATGACTCTTTGAGGCCAAGTCACCACTAGGTGGTCTAGGAAATTCTGAGAAAGCGGCCCTAGCTCAAACTCATGAATAGGCTCCATAATCAGTTGTTTATGACCGTATTGGCCATAGAGGTGGGTTGGATTATAGAAAGTGGCAAAATGGAGACTGGCAGTCAGGACACAATATGTATAAGACCGAAGGGTCACATGCTGCAACCCCCACCAAGGATACATCCAGCGAATCAGTGTATCAGGGAATGTTGATAGCCAGCCATGAATGTCTACAGGGATGGGATGTAGTTTCCTTGTTCGATAATGCTTGGCTTGACAATGCCTAATGTCTTGGGGAGGTTCGATCAAGCCTAGCTTTTCATAAAACCACATCTGCAAGATTGCAAATGTTTAGGTACATGCAATATTGGTAGTTGAAAGTAAAGAAGGGGCAACGGGAAACTTACCTCCAGCAACAAGGGGCTTCCGAAGAATCATCGCGTCCTTATGAAGTCATCCAATCCAATGATGGTTTCTGCTAAGATAAGAGGGAAGGGATTAAGCCTTGACTCCACTTGATCGAGGATGGAGAGAATCTTCATATCGTAGTGCCCTAAGGGGGAAACTAGTAGAAATTGAGCATACAAATAGAGGACTAACATGCAGGGCCAGTAAGTTTCCCCTTTGTCCACAATCATGATGACTTCGAGGAGGGACTCCAATTTGATTTCTGAGATAGAGATATAGTGGAAGGAAGACCGAGGTGGGAGATTAAATATATACGCCATTTGTTGCTGAATGGAGCGAGAATCCAGGTTTTTAAGAGCAGGAATTACAAGTTGGCAAGCAGAATCTGTATGATGGCCAAGAATTACCTCGAATTCCTCTAGTAGGGGACATATTTCTATTGTGTTGAGCCAAAAATGAGTTTCTGGGGATCCTAAAATTGAACCATGGCATGGAGAAAAGGGTAATTAATTCTCATAGTATGGAGTGATTTGAAGATCGCGAGATGAAATGGCTCTAACCCAGCCCAAGATTTGTTGTCCAAACCTTTCAAAATCGATTGTAGGGACCTCAGACTTTGTTCTATTATGTTTGTGGCTTTTCAGAGACACTTAGAGGGAGAAATAGAAAGGGAAGGACGAAGGGGATTTGAAAATTAGGTCAAACATAGGAGTGTGGGTTTTATAGAGGCAAGATCGCCTGCTGCTGAGGTGGTTGCCTCATCGATGAGGTGATCGCCTCATCAATGAGGCGCCGCCTCAGCAACAAGAGGTGATCGCCTCTTCACCAGGGTTCTATGAGGCGATCGCCTCATCAGTAGTATGAGTCAATTGCGTTTCTTCGAATCACATAGTCTAAATAAGTGCCGTTGGAATATAGTGGGACAGTTACGCATGCAAACATTAAAATCAACTCACATGTGAAGAAATGATAAAAGCAAAACAAATGAATTTAATCGAGGAAAATGTTGAGTTCTGAAAACATTATGTTCATAAATTCTAAAACCAAAATTTTATGTTCACTACTCAGAGACTTCACAAATTTTAACCCTGGAACATCAAGCATCTGATCCTGTACCCTCAGGGTCATCTTCTCCCCCGGTGCCACTGCCGCTCATGTCTTCGTCCTTGTCGTCCTTATCAATCTGAAATACATTAATCTGACGCTCGAGAGTAACGATCCTCACCCTGCTGGCCACGTCTCGATCCTATTTAGACAAATCACAAGTTAGTAAGCCATACGAGCATGCATACATGTATGAAAATAATGAAATTCTTACCCTCCACTGTTGAGTGATCTCCAACATGTAATCTCTCTAGGCGTCTATCATGCGATACATATATAGGCCTTGCTCTAAAGGAATCTGCATTATTGAAAGAAAAATATTTAAAACTAACAGTTGGTTTGAGAATCATAATGTAAGCAGGTCAGGAAAAGAACATACGTGAGTAGCACCACCAGGGGTGCATGCAGGGGTCAGGTCCTCGTCCAAGGCCAAGAACTGGCGCGATAACTCTCTAGGAGGAACCCAATATCGAGCTAAAGGGTCGGGGACGTGGATGAAGCTGCCTGGGATAAACTCAAAATAGGGGGCAGTAGTCAGCCTGGCTTCCTCGCCGGTCGCAGAAGTCTCCTCCCTACCCGGATCCAATCGATGCCTCAAGGGCTCTCTCTATCACACTCGAGACGTAACCGGGGCCACGGGCCTAGCAGGCACAGCCTGACCATAAAAATAGGAGGAACATGTTAAGAATACGGTCAATTCATAATAAAAAGCAAAACTTACAAGGATTTACTTGAGAGGTAGAAGCAGCCTAGAAGGGGACCGTCAGCAGAAGGTGGGTACAGATGAACTCTGCATACCAGCTCTTCACACAAACTGTGTGATCCATAGCTGGTGAGCTCGTAATGGCCTGAATGAGATCGTCACCCTCCAGCTTATGAACCCAAAGCATACTTTCAGGAGGAGACCTGGGGACCTGCCTAGCTCTAACACCTGCCCTCCAATTCAAGACCCACTCTCCCAAGTACCAAGCTCGATACCTAGGGCCACAAAGGAGTGCCCTCTTCCGGGCTAAAGGCTTGGAGCGAGTCATCTCAATGGTCCAAGTGTCCTCGAACCCCCACAAGTCATTCTAGATCTGTAAAAAAAATGATGATGATGATGAAATGAAATAATGGTTGGAAATTAGTGTCGCATACTAGGGAGGCAGAATTCAGAGTACGAATTTTTAAGATGAAGTTTCTAGAGAAAGGGTTGTTTAGGTTTGAATCCCTAAAGCTCAGAGAAAGGGTTGTTCGGGTTTGAATCCCCGAAGCTCAAAGAAAGGGTTGTTCGGGTTTGAATCCCCAAAGCTCAAAGAAAGGGTTGTTTGGGTTTGAATCCCCGAAGCTCAAAGAAAGGGGTTGTTCGGGTTTGAATCCCCGAAGCTCAAGGAAGGGCTGTTTGGGTTTGAATCCCCAAAGCTCAAGGAAGGGCTGTTCGTGTTTGAATCCCCAAAGCTCAAAGGATCGAGATGATTGTTCGGGTAGTATCCCCAAAGTCGAAAGCAAAAGACAACTGGGCCAGGACAACCCGAAAGTCTATGTCCTTAAAGGAGTGATAATCAGACCAGGAAAATCTAAAAACCACATCCCTAATGAGATCGGGCTAGGAAAACCCCAGAATCAAGCTTCAGTGTTGCGAAGACCGGGCCAGGAAAACTTGAGAATTGAATTCCAATGTTGTAAGGGTCGGGCCAAGAAAACCCGAAGTTAACAGTTTTCAAAATATCTTTATCAAATATTAATGAGTGGTTGATTGAGCTAGGAAAACCCGAGGATCACGATCACATTTCAGAATGGAAGGATTCATCTCTCAGGTGAAACCTGAGAGTCAGGTATGTTGCTCACCTTATTGTTTATTTGTTGTTGTGCACGTGATTTTTTCAAAAAATGATCATTGCATGCATTTGATTTTTTAAAAAAGTCAGGGGGCAAACTGTAGACACACGATTCGGTCGGCCCGTGTTAGGGGACGAATTAGGGTTATGCAGTTTAACCGGCCCGTTGTCAAGCCCAATGATGAGAGTGTGAACTTAGACATGGGAATGAAGCCTGAATCTCTAAGTGGAAAGTGGACTTGAAAACCCAGAAGCCTGAAAAATCCAAAACCGAGCCCAACTATCCAAATTCGGCCCAAGCCCGCTCGGCCTAGCGCAGACCCGGTCCAAAGGGGCATCGCCTTAGTGTAATGAGGTGATCGCCTTTTTGACAGCTGCCAATGAGGCAATCGCCTCATCACGGAGGTGATCACCTCATCAATGAGGCACCGCCTCTATGGCAACCCACTTATAGTTGCATTTAATGCAGCTGCAATCATGACGACCAAGTGGCACGGGCCCCACTCTCCAGACCTCTTTCTTGCTTGAGGAAAAGATTTTTGAAGAAAGAAAAAAAGCTATGAAAGCTCATGATGGGCTAGGAGGCTTAGGGGCATGGGAAAGCTAAGGAATAAAAGAGAAGAAAAAAAGAGAAAAAAAAAAGAGGAGGACTGAAAAATAAAGGAGAGAGGGGAGCTCTGAAAAAAAAAACACAGATGGAAAAGGAAAGAAATAAACGTCCTCAAGAGAGGGGAGGAAGGTTGAAGCAAAGAGGTACACTTTCTCCATAAGAGAAGAAGGAAGAAACTTATGTCAAAGGTAGATACCACATCCTAGCAAGAATCTCAATCAAAATAGCTCTGAGGGCCTCTCATTTTGGTATAAAATCTGCACTTAAACTTAATATGTTCAACATTTTGTGTGTTCTTGCTTATGTGTAACTGAGCCATTAGTACATTTTAGGTTTATCTTTAGTGTGTCATGCTTAATATCTCATTTTATTGATGGATCTTTGAATACTTTTGCATGTAGTCGTAGTATGATGAGTGTAGAGTGTGTATATGCATGTTTTGGTTACTTAGAGTAGAAGTCTATACGTCTTGGGAGTTAAAGCCGGCCTAATGATCATAATGAGGCGATCGCCCCATTGACAGGCCTTTAGGGAGCCTATCTTTTATGTGTGTGTTACCCTTTTTTTGCCTCGAAATTGTAAGAGCCCTTGTTGATGAGGCGTCGCCTCATCAATGAGGCGACCGCCTCATCAATGAGGCGACCAGGGTTAACCCGTTTCCTACTTCATTTTTTTGTTTGTTTGTTATGACGTTTGCTTTAATATGTCCCCCTTTGACCTTAAATATGTCTGTATGATTGCATGATGGTGATTATCTTGATTATTTAATGGTTTCTTTAGTCCGTAATGTGAAAACCCCCTTTTTATATATATATAGAGTCTCCTTGTAAGTATCGTTACATGTGACTTTATTTTTTTATGAAAGGAAGGGCTAACCGTGTGTTATTTATAGGAATTACTTGATGATTTCTATCATCGAGTAATCACTTTTGCTAGTTATCCCTTGTACATTGCTGCTTTTATGTTATTTTATTGGTTTATTTTCTGTATATTATTCTTTTATTTAGCCTAAAAAGTGTTGTAATCCTTAATCCCTTCCCCCTATTTAATTTTGAATGTATGGTTGTAAATTATTATTTATTTTATTTATTATGTTTTTTTTGGATGTTGGGACTTAAAGGCATGAAATTGGACTAATGTGCAAACTCGGACTTAATTATAAAATCTGGCAATTATCCGAAGGTAATTTCATTATGTGTGGTAAATGAGGAAATAATTAAATAATTAAATGGTAATAAAATGCAAAACATAAATGGAGGCCAACCACAAGGTTGGGTGAGCATTCAAACGCTCATACCCAGTTTTTGAACCCGATCTCTGATGACGGCTTCTGGGAACCTCTGTGGGATCCAGTTGCTGTATAGTGTGTCCCGGCTTTTATCTGGTTGGCGACTCCATCTCCGAATAGGCCCAACACCTATATCGTATTTCCTAGTGGGCCTCGATCCCACACAGTGCCGTGGTCGCCAAATACTTGGGTGCGTGCTAAACCCCGCCGCCTATAATAATATAATAGATTAGAATGAATAATAGAAAGGAATAAATAGTATATATAGGGAACTTTACCTAATGAAATAGGAATTCCTTACCCAAGTAGGAGACTTTAATATTGTACCTTGATTGGCATGCTTTCTTTATAGGATTTTTTATTTCCTTTAGGACTTAAAGTGCTAGACTTTCTTACCTTGAGGTTGAATACTTATATTAGGGTATTAAGAGTCCTCCCTAAATTATTACTAAGATATTTATGTCTAAGTAAGTTGGAGTGATATTGATCACTTGGGTTCTTTCATTTTAAACTAAACACATGTAGAACTGGTGAATTGGCACATTTTAAGTGTCAGTAAGATCTAAATCCAGACACAACCAAGTGCAGGCAAGCCTTAAATCAAACATGAGTACCTATAAGTTTTGAGCATGAATAGGTGCTTAACAACAGCTAAACCTAATGTTGGCTAGGTTTGGGCAAGTCTCGAGTCCATGCATGACTTTTATAGGTCTTGAACATGGACAAATGTTGGTGAGAGCTAAAATCTTGAGACTAAGCATGATTCTTATAAATCTTGTATATGAATAAGTGCTGGTAAAAACTGAAGTCTCGAGATCGAGTATGATTCTTAAGTAAGAGCAATTATTGGTCCTTGAAACCAAGCATGATTCTTATGAAATAAATATGAGTAATTGCTTGCTAAAGCTAAAGTCTCAAGGCCGAGCATGATTCTTGAGCAAGAATGAGTGTTAGTGAGGATCAAACCTTAAGATCGAGCACGATTCTTATGAATTAAATATGAACAAGTGTTTTGTGAGAGCTAAAGTCTCAAGACCGAGCACGATAATTTTGAGTATGAACAAGTGTCGGTAAGAGTTAAAGTCTTAAGATTGAGAATAATTCTAAACAAATAAAGGATGATCTAAGCACAAATAAGTGTTAATAGGCACATGTAGTGCTAATGAATATCATCGCGAGTATACATATAGTGTTTGTATGTACCGAGTTTTTATTGTGTGCCCATATGACAAGTACTTGTAATGAATTATAGTGAGACAATGATCAATCGATTGTAATGAGGTATACCTTCTAATGTAGTTCAGTGTGCAATTTTAAGTTATTTGACAATTATTGATCATTATCATTAGTGATAACTTATTTTTCGGAACCCTTAAGTTGGAGCCCTATAAGTGATCAATAAAGGACAACATGAGAGGTGGGGAGGATCCCCACAACCCTCTGATGCCTAAGTCAGGAGATGTAAAGAGAGAGTCTAGAGAGAGAAAGAGAACAATAAGAATATAAGCGAATAGAATGAATGAGAACGAGGGACATAGGGTCCTGTTTATAGGGATAATGATGCTCAAACTTAAGAGAAATATGATTCCTCTTCGATAAGAGTCCTATGCCAACTAAGAGAGTATTCCTTCCTCTATGGGAGTTTTTTTATCAGGAATCTTTTCCTATTTGTCTTGGATATCCTTCCTCCTCAAGCAACCCTGTATAGGAAAATAAAGACCTTATTTAAACATGAATATGTATATAGGGTATCAAGAGTCCCCCCCCCCCCCGCTCGGGAGTATATTCAAATATTTATATTCGATATTCGATGTTCCAAGTTTGCAAGTGGATATAGATGTTATTGTCTTATTTAAATCACAACATTTGATATGGAAGGATGAGCTAAGGTGGCCAGCCTTAGTCACAAAAAGAGATGAAGCTCAGTACCAAGTCTTGAAACCATCATATAGGAATGTTGTGGGAGTGCCAACTGGACTTAAGTGAATAAAACATATAATAAAAATGTTGTGTAAGGGATTAACCCACCAATATGGAGACAACTTGGTAGAATTAGTCATCACTAGAGTTTTGATGCCCAATGCTCAAGTGCCAGAGAATCTCGGTGCATTAAAAGCGCGGCCTGAGCACCAAACCTGAGGATGCCAGCTTCAGTCAATGGACTTAGATGCTCATTGTTATAACTTAAGGCTTACATGCTCGGAACCTTGGTACTATAAAAGAGACCTGATGGTGCCAGTCTTCAATTACTGGATATTGATGCTTGAGCTTTAGATGCTCAATGTACGGGCAGTTGGTAACAATGTGTAAAAGGTTAGTAACTACTATGTCATTTTGATGTCTTTTTGAAATTTGAATTACATAACTGTCACATATGTTCATACGTCAGAAGATGAGAAATTTCTACTACCATAATAATGACTACTCAATTAATGCATCTTTTTTGCTTCCTTGACTTCCTTTAATGGTGTGGGAGAGATAAAAAAACATTTATGAGGGTAGTAATGGTTATTTTAGATCCTTCCATTGTCCTATAAGTACACTATATTTTTCAATTTATTGCATTTTTTATTTCTTAACATCTTATTTTCTTCTTCTTCCTTCGCTTCACATGCATTTTGTCATCAGGCTCTTCTATAGCAAAGCTTGTGTTCTGCATTCAAGTGAAGCTTTCTTCTTTCATACCCTTTTTTTATTTATTAGATAAAATCCATAGCACCAAGGGAACAAATTAGCTCCAATCTATTAGCCTCTAAGATAGATGAGGACTTGCTAGAATGGTATAAGAGATGTTTTAGCATTCTTACCGATTTTATTTTGCACAATATAGATAGGAGATTTAGAGCCCATACCCCTATGTTAGACTTCAAGACTAGTTGTGTATTTTGACCAGTTAAAGGGGGGTATGAAGCTCCCTCTGGACCCCTTCGTGAAGGAGTTCTTGAATAGATATAATATAGCTCCCGGACAACTCCATCCCAATAGCTACTGAATTCTAACTGGGTTTATAAAGTTAATGCACTAGGAAGGTAGAGAGTTAGACTTGGACGTCTTACATTACCTTTATAGTTTGAATAAGAAAAAGTGGGAGCTGATGTTCTCTCTGTCGGCCATCCCTAACCATAACCTTTTTGTGAAGCTTTTAGACCTCCACAAGAAGTGGAGACACAAATTTTTTGTTATCGAACACCCTTCAGACTTTATGGACGTCCGACAGATATGGTCCGATGAGTGCTATAAAGTGAAGCATCCTTCGAGATTATCTAACCAAGATACATAGATGGTATGAGACTTCACCTTTATGGCATAGCTAATGCCCGATTTACGAAAAATCTATCCAAGAGATATATTTAGAGAGTCTACCCTGATCATGTATAACCCACTAGTATGTTTTGACCTTTAAAAGGTATTATTTTAACTTCTGTATTTTTATTTTTATTTATAAATGACTGACTTTTTTACCTTTTGCAAACGAGATTCGGCTTGTAGATGACTAGCCAGAAAAGCAAGAGGATGTTTAGATATCCATTCCTTCGCCCGAGCCTACAACATCAGTGGTCCCAGTTGAGGATATAGCCAGATTGAAAGGGAAGACTGTAGTTGGGTCCTCCCAGGCTGATAAGGCTAAGGGGTCAAAAAGTTGAGTCCTAGATAGAGAATCAGATGTTGAGGAACTATATAAGGAGATCTTCGTTAGGCATCTAAAGCTTTCTGAGTGTCCAGATATGAAGGCCTAAATCCTCAACACGATAAAGCCTTCGAGTATCGTGAACACCCAAGTTAAAAACCAATATGCATAATCCCTAAGGTTGCCTACCGATATACAACATTGGATGGATGAGGACAGTGAGGAGTTGTATAACTCCATGATCAGACATTCGTTAAAGGTAAATGTCTTATTTTATAAATCCGTGTTTTTATGTTTCAAGGTAATAACATTTGTTCTTTCTTCCAGATGACTCAGGCTTTGATGTTGGCCAAGGATAACTACTACTACCTGAAGAGCCAATATAGCCTGAAGGAGACAGAGGTAGTCACCATAGCCATCAACTTTAAGAAGAAGTTAGATAAGGTGAAGGCAGCACTAGAGCTCTACCAAATTAAACATGCAGAAGCTAGGTCTGAGCCAGAAGTAAGCCAAAAGAAGGTGGCTAATCTGGAGCATAGCCAGGCTCAACTGATGACCAAGATCAAAGAGCAAGACACGCGAATTGCTAACTTAGAGAAGAAGTTGGGTGAGTCTGAGAAGTCCCGTGAGGATGAGAAAAGGGTCTACTAGAATATGGTTGGGGGGTTTATCAAGGCGTACAACTCTAAGTGCTGGAGGGTCTTACTGACACAAAATCTGGATCTTGACATCTCAAAAATAGATAAGATATCCTCAATTGAACTAGCTAGGATCACCTCCGAAAAAGATGCTCAGAGCAAGGCCTCTACCCAACGTGCTAAAAATTCTAAGAAATCCTCCAAGTCTTCAATTGGGGGACTGCGCTCGTCGATGTCATTAGTGTTAGCCCCGCATCTATCTTTAAGTCACTCCTTCTGAGTGTCCCTTCATCTGAGCCTTCCGATGCTCAGTTATTAGATTGATATTATATATATATATATATATATATATATTATAATGTAACTTTCTTTATTAATGAATGAAGATACTTTATTTGTTAAGATTTTGAGTACATCTACTGGTAGTATTTTCAAAAATAATTTGAGTTCCAATATCATTGTAATTCCTTCTCCTATCTGTCTCTGATTTTGTATGCCCCTTTAGATGTTTTCTCTGTGATCTTGTAGGGACCTTCATAATTATGTCCAAGCTTACTTGTACTAGAGTTGCCTTTGCCGATGTCTACCCTTCTGAGTACCCAATCTCCTGCTTTGAAATGTCTTGGTCAGATATGCTGATGATGATATTCAACTATCCTCTATCTTGGTGCTTTTACAACAGTGGATGCCCGATCTCTTCTCTCTTCTAATAAATCTAGGCATATTTGGGTGTTAATGTTGTTGGCTTCTTGGTCTAATTTCTCACTAACCCTTTAACTTGGTTACCTAATTTCCACCGATATCACTGCATTCATCCCGTAGGTCAGCCTGAATGGCATCTCTCCTATGGAGGTTATGGGCGTAGTCCTGTAAGCCCAGATGAGGTTGTTGATCTCTTTGACCTAGATTCCCTTTTTTTCATCGAGCCTCTTCTTTAACCCTTGCATGATGATTCTATTGGTGACCTTTGTCTGTTGATTCATTTATGGGTGAGCTACTAAGGTAAATCGAAGCTTTATTTCGAGGTCAGAATAAAACTTTCTGAATTTTTTATAATCAAATTACTTTTCATTGTCTATGATTAGGGTATGTGGTATTCCAAACCTACAGATGACTTCTTTCCAAAAAAAAGTGATGCATTCAGGCTTCTGTGGTGATCAGTACAGCTTCTACTTCTACCCATTTAGTGAAATAGTCTATAGCCATGATCAAGAATTTCTTCTGGGATGTTAAGGTGGGGAAGGGACCCAGGATGTCCATTCCCCATATGATGAAAGGCTAAGGGCTCCCAATTGGATATTGAGGATTAGAGTGCTTATGGCTGAGGTGAGCAAACTGCTGACACCTGTGGCATTCTTGAGTTAGTTTTTTAGCGTCTTGGGACATGGTGGGCCAGTAGTATCCTTGCATCAATGTTTTCCTGGTCAATGAATGATGTGATTCATGTGCTCCATAAATTCCTTCGTGGATCTCCTTGAGTATATAATTCCCTTCTTCTAGAGACACACATTTAGACCATGGATATAAAAGAGATCTTTTGTAGAGTTCCCCATGGCGGATGGAGTAGTCTGCAGCCTTTATCTTTAATTTTTGAGCTTTTAGTTTATCTTCTAGAAGTGTCCCCTTCTCTAGATATTGAATGGTCGGTTTCATCCATTCTAGGGCTTCTCGTACATCCATGATTTTTGAATCCTTGGTGCTTGGCCTTGTTAGTGTTTTAGTGAGCTCAAGTCCTCTAAATGTCTAGTTGTCCTCAGCTACTGACTTGGCTAATAGGTCAGCTTTAAAATTTTTGCCTCTAGGAATTTGGATGATTTCCCACTGTCCCCCCTCTTGCTTGAGCTTCTTTAGGAGCTGCCTAACTTTTTCGACATATCTAGCAATGCTTGAATCTTTTATTTAGAATGTCCCTTTAATTTGGTTCACTACTGGTTAGGAGTCTGAGTGTATCATAAGATGCTTGGCTTTGACCTCTGCAGCTAACTTCAGACCTGTGATGAGTGCTTCATATTCTGCTACGTTATTAGTGGCATTATATTCTATCTGGATGGCATATCTAATGAGGACTTTTTACAGCCCCTTAAGAATAATTCCTACATCGGAATCCTAGGTGGATGATGCCTTATCGACGTAGAGCCTCCATCCTCGGCTTTCAAAGGGGGCAAGATCTTCTGGTGTCATCTCTTATTCAAAGTCTGCCAGGGCCTAAGCTTTCACCTGTTGCCAAGATTTGTAATCAATGTCAAATTCTTTGAGAAATATTGACCATTGAACCAATCTATCAAATGTCTTATGTCTTTATAAGATTTTTCTTAAGGGGAAGCTAGATTGTAGAATAATGGGATGAGTTTGGAAATAGTGTTTAAGCTTTTGGGATGTGTGGATAATAACCATGGCTAATTTATCTAGTGTTGGGTACCGAATCTTAGATCCTCATAGTACTTTGCTGACATAGTATACCGGGCTTTATTGACTTCCCTCCTCTTTCACTAGTACCAAAGCTATCAACTATTGGCCAACGGAAGGATATAGGTACAATATTTCTCCAGGGACTGGCCTACTACGTAGAGGTGGTGAGGATATGAATTTTTTAATATCTTTAAAGGTTGCTTGGTAGTCTTCAATCCATACAAATTTCTTAGAATTCTTCAAGGCTCAGAATAGTGGTAGACATCGTCTGGCCGAACAAGAGATAAAATGCCCCAAAGCTATGATCCTGCCATTAGCTTTTGCAGCTCGTTAATTCTCATTGGAGCTTTCATATTGAGAATGGCCTCCATATTTTCCCTATTGGCTTCGATTCCTCTATGTGATATCATGAATCCTAGGAACTTGCCTGCTTTTACTTCGAAGATGCACTTCTCTAGGTTTAACTTAATCTGAGACTAGCTCAGCAATTAGAGGATTTGGTCGAGGTCCGTGGGGGTGCTGCTCTGTATACTTACTCTTAATGATGATGTCGTCTATATATACCTCTGCATTTTTTCTGATCTGACTCCATAGTACATGATTCATTATCCTTTGATAAGTTGCCCCAGCGTTCTTTAGCCCAAAGGGCATTACTTTGTAGCAATAAAGACCTTTATGAGTAATAAAGGAAGTTTTTTCTTAGTCTTCTTTCTTCATTGGTATCTGGTGATACCCTTGCACTGAATCCAAAAATTTATATAAACCATGGCTAGAAGTAGAGTCAACGAGTTGGTTTATCATCGGTAGTGGATAGCTATCTTTAGGGCACGCTTGATTGAGGTTAGTGTAATCTACACACATTCTATATTTGCCAATGGACTTCTTTATGAGCACCACATTGGCTACCCATTCTGGGTGGGTGACTTCTTTGATGAATCTGGCCTCTAGTAGCTTTCTTGTTTCTTCAGCAATTATCTTCTGTCTCTTATAGATGAAGGTCCTTTTCTTCTAATCTACCAGTTTTACCCTAAGTCTGATGTTCAAACTGTGCAAGGTGATTTGGGGTTCTACTCCAGTAATCTCAAATGCTCGAGAGGCAAAGTCATATGAGTGTTTAATAAGGACTTCACTTATACCCTACTTAGTATCATTGTCAATCTCGTTTTTAATCCTTACTATTTTCCCGTCAATAATCGTTAGTGTCTGAACCTCATCAATAGGTTTAGGACCAGTCCCTATTTCTCCTCCTCCTAGGATTCTAGGGGGAATGCCTCTATCTAAGGTTTAACTACCATATGGTAGCATTGTCTAGCCATGTGTTAATCCCCATGAATTATCAAGACTCGGCCTTCGATAGGAATCTTCATGGTTAGATGTCTGATGCTAGTGACCGCATCAGCTTCATAAAGCACCGACCATCCTATGATGTCATTGTACGCCAATGGGAGATGCACCATATTGAACTGAGCTTTTATGACTTTTTTTTCTTTGGTATCTTGATCTCTAAATTCCAGACTCAGCTCTACTACTCCCATTGGTTGTGTAGTTCCTCTACAGAAGCTTATAATGTGGTTCTAGATAGCCTTTAGGTCCGTGATAAAGCCTCTTATTACTTTATAAGCATTCTAAAATAATGCATTGAAGGCACTCCCTTCATCGATGAGCAATCTTTTCATTAGGTAATTATTGATATAGGCACTTACTACTAGTGTATCATTGTGGGGTTGCTAGATATGGTTCTCTTCTTCTAGACTAAACATGACAGTTTATCTTTTCTCAAGGGTAAGCCCTTCTTCTTTGTAAATTCTTTTAGGTTTCTTTTCTGCAATTTCCCCTTTGATAATCATGTTAATAACACCAGTCAGTTCATCTCGGACTTTCTTTGGCTCTAGTCTGTCTCGGTCTTGCCCATCCTACTTTCTAGTCTCTCTAAATGTATCAGTGAAGTTGCCAAGTTTGCCATTTTGAACTAGTCTCTCTATGGCATATTTTAGTTCATGGTAGGCTTCGAAATCGTGCCCATAATCTCGGTGACATTGACAGTAGTACCTTATATCCTGTACGGCTCTCTTATTCAGGCTTATCCTTCTAGTTGGAGTAATGTCCATGCCATTCTGCATAATCCATATAAGGATCCTAGATCTAGAGGTATTTAATGGCATGTATCTTTTGATTTCCCTTTTTGTTGGGCTTCTA